>CM061533.1:255839440-256344722 GCA_030545055.2 Neoaliturus tenellus | reverse complement strand
TACAGTTTGTTTCTGTTCAGTTCAGTACAGTTTAGTAATTTTTAATTAAAAACTCCAAAAATCCAATATATTTGTTTAATTTAAACTTAATTTAAACAAATTTATTGGATTATTGGAGTTTTTAATTTAAAATTACTATATATTTCCAATAAGAAGAGCTTTCCAAAATGATCAGTTCAATTTATTGACGTATAGCTATAATCCTATAAACTCGATTTGATGAATGATTACGATGAATAAAACATTTTGAGAAAATTCATCAGATTTAAATAGGACTTCAAAAATTATAAGGGTTTGGATAGGCTCAAGAGGTGTGACCACTGCAAATCATGGTTTAGAATTTTCATAAGAATTTTCCCTTGATCAAAATCTCACATAGAAAAAAACAAAAACAAAAAAACAATCGTAAATGATACGATCGCACACGCCTACGACACTAGATTCAAATTCAACCTTGTGTATCCCATCCATCGTTTTACGCTCCTTGAGCATGGGCTCTCCGGATCCAAAAAGTACTGCCACAAAACCTCAAGGAATTCAAAGAGGAAATTTTCTGGATTCGCGCTCTTATGCTACTGCTCGTTTCTGGTCCAGGTGGCCATGGGGTTCGGTTTGACAAAAGATGATCATGATCAACAGCGTTAACTTTGTCTGAAGGGCTGCTGCGATGGGCGCTCCTGTGCTACTGCTCGTTCCTGGTCCAGGTGGCCGTGGGGTTCGGTTTGATGAAAGATTATCATGATCAACAGCGTTAACTTTGTCTGCAGGGCTGCTGCGATGGGCGCTCCTGTGCTACTGCTCGTTCCTGGTCCAGGTGGCCGTAGGGTTCGGTTTGATGAAAGATTATCATGATCAACAGCGTTAACTTTGTCTGCAGGGCTGCTGCGATGGGCGCTCCTGTGCTACTGCTCGTTCCTGGTCCAGGTGGCCGTAGGGTTCGGTTTGATGAAAGATTATCATGATCAACAGCGTTAACTTTGTCTGCAGGGCTGCTGCGATGGGCGCTCCTGTGCTACTGCTCGTTCCTGGTCCAGGTGGCCGTAGGGTTCGGTTTGATGAAAGATTATCATGATCAACAGCGTTAACTTTGTCTGCAGGGCTGCTGCGATGGGCGCTCCTGTGCTACTGCTCGTTCCTGGTCCAGGTGGCCGTAGGGTTCGGTTTGATGAAAGATTATCATGATCAACAGCGTTAACTTTGTCCGCAGGGCTGCTGCGACGGGCGCTCCTGTGCTACTGCTCGTTCCTGGTCCAGGTGGCGGTGGGGTTCGGTTTGATAAAAGATTATCATGATCAACAGCGTTAACTTTGTCCGCAGGGCTGCTGCGACGGGCGCTCCTGTGCTACTGCTCGTTCCTGGTCCAGGTGGCCGTGGGGTTAGGTTTGATGAAAGATTATCATGATCAACAGCGTTAACTTTGTCTGCAGGGCTGCTGCGATGGGCGCTCCTATGCTACTGCTCGTTCCTGGTCCAGGTGGCCGTGGGTTTCGGTTTGATGAAAGATTATCATGATCAACAGCGTTAACTTTGTCCGCAGGGCTGCTGCGATGGGCGCTCCTATGCTACTGCTCGTTCCTGGTCCAGGTGGCGGTGGGGTTCGGTTTGATAAAAGATTATCATGATCAACAGCGTTAACTTTGTCCGCAGGGCTGCTGCGACGGGCGCTCCTGTGCTACTGCTCGTTCCTGGTCCAGGTGGCCGTGGGGTTAGGTTTGATGAAAGATTATCATGATCAACAGCGTTAATTTTGTTGGCAGGGCTGCTGCGATGGGCGCTCCTGTGCTACTGCTCGTTCCTGGTCCAGGTGGCCGTGGGGTTCAGTTTGATGAAAGATTATTATGATCAACAGCGTTAACTTTGTCTGCAGGGCTGCTGCGATGGGCGCTCCTGTACTACTGCTCGTTCCTGGTCCAGGTGGCCGTGGGGTTCGGTTTGACAAAAGATTATCATGATCAACAGCGTTAACTTTGTCTGCAGGGCTGCTACGATGGGCGCTCCTGTGCTACTGCTCGTTCCTGGCCAAGGTGGCGGTGGGGTCCGGTTTGATGAAAGATTATCATGATCAACAGCGTTAACTTTGTCTGCAGGGCTGCTGCGATGGACGCTCCTGTGCTACTGCTCGTTCCTGGTCCAGGTGGCGGTGGGGTCCGGTTTGATGAAAGATTATCATGATCAACAGCGTTAACTTTGTCTGCAGGGCTGCTGCGATGGACGCTCCTGTGCTACTGCTCGTTCCTGGTCCCGGTGGCGGTTTTCGGTTTGATGAAAGATTATCATGATCAACAGCGTTAACTTTGTCTGCAGGGCTGCTGTGATGGGCGCTCCTGTGCTACTGCTCGTTCCTGGTCCAGGTGGCGGTGGGGTCCGGTTTGATGAAAGATTATCATGATCAACAGCGTTAACTTTGTCTGCAGGGCTGCTGCGATGGACGCTCCTGTGCTACTGCTCGTTCCTGGTCCCGGTGGCGGGGTTCGGTTTGATGAAAGATTATCATGATCAACAGGGCTAACTTTTTCTGCAGGGCTGCTACGATGGGCGCTCCTGTGCTACTGCTCGTTCCTGGTCCCGGTGGCGGGGTTCGGTACGGATTCCAGCGCCAACGTGTCCCGCACCCTGGACAACCTGCTGGCCGGCGGCCGCTACGACAAGAGGATCCGACCCGGCATGGGAGGTGGGCGAACATGGAACAAAAGAGGAACAGTATTTTGGGGAGAGTTTCAGGATTTTCGGTTGTCGGCTTTACACAACAATGCAACTCTGCTTCAATATCCCCAATATAAGTTATAGTAAATTAAATATAACCCAATGATGAACTAATACGCCATGGATAAATGTCGGTTATAGTTATAGCTTTTACTATTATTTTTTTAGTTCTGATTTTTGTTGCTTTAAATTAAAAATTCGAGGTTTTTGTTCAACCGGGTTCGAGGAACTGCGCCCTTTATCTTCTCCAGAATCACAGGTCTACGAAGACATGGGATTGCGATTTCTCTTCTATGCTTCAACGACAGCATTTTGAATAGTCGAGGTTCAGTATTGGACGTGGGTTACCTATGAATCCGTACGTACAGATATTGTAGATTTAAAGTAAAAAGGATGAGGCCCTAAATTAAAAAAAAAATATATATATTGAAAACAACAATATGTGTGAACAATGCTATTTGTGTTGTTAAACAACGTGTGAAGTGCGTGAATATATTCTGTTAATAGAGAACTAGTACATTTTTATTTAATAGTTATCTGTTACTGTATATCGATTGTGAGTTTTTGACCTCTGTCATAAAAAAATTCAACATATTGAAGTAAAAAATGTGTAAAATTAAAATTAAAATTATGTTTCTATGAAACATTTTACACGATTAAGAACAGCTGAATGGTACAGTTATTCATTAGATCTATCGTCCAAGGTGTATGGATGACTGATGGTTTGTTTGTTCGCAGGACCTCCGATAGTCGTGTCAGTTAACATGCACATCAAGAGCTTCGGACCCATCTCTGAGACCGCCCAGGTAATCCATCAAGTTAAACATTCTTTCTAGTGAATTTTTCTAAAGGAAAATACCATTACGAGAGTAGTTACGGTAAGACATAAGCTCTCGACCATAATAATTTTTGTTTTGAGGTACTTAGAAGCCAATAAAAAACTAGTATGTACAAATTCATATACACGACAACTTTTGATAACCTATGAGCCTTTGAGGTGTAAGGCAGCATTCTTCAGGTTAAGTTAAAAACCAGGGTGATCGGATCAAGACACCTGTCTTAATACAAGAGTGTTTAACCCGCCTTAATACAAAAATCATACTGTAAACCAGTCAAATACTTTTTAAAATTATATATAATTTTAAAATACAAACTGTTTTTTTGGTACATATACTTTCTATCAACTATAATTGTAAACTATTAATGTTGCATACCATTTCTCCGTTTCATTCATCCAGCCGTTAAAAATATCTAGTGTTGCTTAACCGAGGCTCCCCGAATAAACTGAGTTTTGCCGCCATTTGTTGTGGACAGCTGCACCATTCGCTTGATAAATTGGCCGGCCGTTCGTCTGCCGGCCGCCGCACGCTCAACACACCCGGATTATGAGATGTGGGTTATATCGAATGATCTGTATGAGTTACGACAATAATAACTTTGCAGTTTAATGATCTACGTGTTTGTTTAGTCATAACTTATTGGCCTTTCTGCTTTGCCGGGTGGTAAATTTGTTCTACTGTGGTATAAGATGGATTACTACATAAAATATGTGACATTTTAAATAAACTCTTTAAGACTAATGCTGTATGAAATTACTAAATTTTTTTCTAATAAAACTGATAGTAGTGGGGAATGGCTACAGTTGGGCCAGTTCAAGGTCATTGGTTGGAAGAGGCAGGTGTGGGGTTGGAAGTGTGGGGTGAGAGTGATGGATGGGTTTGGGAAGTGGGTCAAGGTCATTTGGAGGGGGTTTTAAAAAAGTGGGAGCCTCAGGGGCTCGGTGGGGTTTGGGAGGGGCGGCGCCGGGCCGCGGGAGGTTTTAGTTTATTTTTAAAATTAAATCAAAGTCGTGTTCTTGTGCAGAGAGGCGTTGGAGTGTCGTCCACCGGTGAGGGAGTGGTAGACGCCGAAGGTGGTGGCGAAGAGAAGGTAGACGCACAACATGCAGAGTACGAATTTGAACAGTTGCAGCAGGCGAACCATTCCTTGTTGATTTTCCGTTTCTAATTGCAGCCTGTTGATCTCTAGTTTGAGTCTGTCCTCTTCCAATCGTGTTTTAAGTGAAACATTATCCATCATGTTTGTGTGCTTGTTTTAATTTGTGTTGGTGAAACGGGAGCGGTGTTGACGGTCGGAAAGTTGGCGATGAAATGAAAAACGAAGATGAGGACAGGGCATATTTACTGGAAAGTGGTGGGGGGTTAAGAAAAACAGTTGTGTGTCCAATCAAACGTCATCGTCAGCTGTTGGTGTAGGTTTGGAGGATGCAGGAGTGAGTCCTAGCAAACCATCTTCATCTCCACTCTCAACTCTATCGCATGTTGGACAACCGTAAACAAGTTCCAAATTCATAGTGATGCAGTGGAATTTGTCTATAATATCTTCTAAAGTTTCCATTAAATCTTTTAAATCATGTCTTGTTCTAATTATAAAAGTAGATTTCATATGTGGTAGCGGATCGTTGTTCATCGTACGGGAGTCGGGAAACAAATGGCGAGCGTCAGTCAGCGGCTCGCTTATATGCTGGCAAGGGCGGTGGAGGGGGAAGTGGAGGGGTGGTGGCGTGGTGGGGGAAGTGGAGGGGTAGTGGTGTGGTGGGGGAAAGGCGATATACCCCCATGCGAACCGTTGGCCAGCGCATTTCGCTGCGAAACGCCGTTCGGGTAGGTAGTAGGAGGTGTACTATAAATATTAAATTTATATTTAACCAGAGCTTGCATTTCTTGTTCCTCGTTGTTTAATTCAATAATTTTAACACCATTAGTTGTCTGTTCCTCTTCCTCTTCACTTTGCGACGATGAAGACATGGAGGTGCTTGAAGAAGATGATGACGATGAAAATATTTTGGTAGGATTGACATATTGCACTGTGATGTTGATCCATCTTAAAGGATGGTTATCCATAAGTGTGAGTAAGTTTTGGAATAGGGTTTCCATCTCTTCTCTGTCGGTAATTAAATGTTGAAAGGAAATGAATTTATCATCCATGTTGTTGTCAGTGCAAGTAATGAAATAAGAATGAGAAGCGTATCGAATGATCCGTAGAATATATGTTGTAAAAAATAAGTGGTGGGGGTAATCTCAAGGTCAATCAAATGGAGTTTTAAAAAAGGGCTGCAGTCAGTGACTACAGCTATACATTCGAAGCTTCAACAGGTTCAGAAGACCAATCTGATCTATACTTGCACGCACTTATGATGCATGTACAAAAGTCGTCTTTATAATATGCATTGCACTCTCGACAAATGACAAGTTTTTCCGGATGAAACTTGATACACCTCTGGGGACAGCAAGTGTGGAAGTATCGTGATTTATAAATCTTGAAGGTTCGCAATTTTGGTGGTGGTAGTTGCTTTGTTTCGCATCTGCAGTAACAGGATCCAAAGAATTCGCACTTTGTACAGGCTAATCCGTCTACCATCCATCTTCCTAAATCGGTGCATTTCTGTTCACAACAGTAGCGCGGTGAGTCCTCGTTTTTCTTCTCTTCCATGTTGGCGCTTCTAAGTTTAGGCAAGAAATGAAGTTGTATAGTGTAGGATAGAGTGTTTTATAGATTAAGAAAAGTGGTGGGGGTAATCTCAAGGTCATCCAAATGGAGTTTTAAAAAAGATCATCTTACAAGTGTAAGATGTATTTATTTAAGATACTGAGTTTTCATCTTCTTTTTCTTTCTTTACATCTTGTTTGTATTTTTCTTTTTCTTCTTTAGCCATGGCGATGAGATCTTCAGTGGAGAGTGGATGTACTTCAGGAAATTTTAGAATTAATTTTGGTTGGAATCCCTCTTTAGTCAATACTTGAAGATCGGACGTCATTTGTTCTACACTTTGATAGTCTTTTCCGTAGATTTTTCCATTAAATTCAATCATCATTCTGTACAACATGGTATTAGTAGTTGTTTTCGCTGCGTCAGTTGGAGAGCAAATGATGATTCTGTTAGGTTACACGGTCCTTTTATAGATGCTACAGCGACCACTTGATATTATTTAACATTAGTAATATTTCTGGAACTTAACATTACTTTGAGTAGATGGTGTTGTAGTTGAAGGTTGTGTGGAAACGAATACTTCTTCGTTGCAGAACTTCTGTTTAGGAAACATCCTCATGTTGTTAGAGTAAACATCAATATTTAAACGATAACCACCGGCAAGTAACACTCGCAGTTCATTAGTAAAATCGTCGAGTTCTTCAAAAGTTGTAATGGTGGTGGTATCATATGATGCACACTTAACCTTAAGAGACATGTTGTTATTCGTAATAACTGGAGAGCCAACAGAGATGTGTACAGCACGAAAGGTAGTCGTAGACTGATGAGATCCTCAAGAAAATTACGGCCTTTATATACCCTCGAAACTAGGTCAAGGTCATCCAAACGTGTTTTTAAAAAAAGCAACATATCGATAGTGCAGAAACACTATCAATATGTTGCCTTTTCTTATTTTTTTTTTCATTTTTATTTTTTATTTATTTAAAATCAGTTACACATATGTACAACAGTATATATAAACTACAGACTAGTTGCTAGTAGGCATAACATGAAGTGTAAGTTCAGTAGAGTTGGTTCCACTAGGACCGTGGGATGCCAAATAGAGTGCGCCGGGGTGAATCAGTCGTAAATCTTCATTCTGCAGCAGTTGAACGAAGCGTTTGGGAAGAAATACTTGAAATTTCGGTTCATCACCAGGTGTGTAGGGTGCTTCACTCAATGTGCAATTGATGGCGTCTCCAACTGATGTTTCCATCTTCTTAATAGTGTGAATAATGTAATGTTTTTCTTCTTTCAATTCTGAACATTTCTTAGTCGGTAGTATTGTAGATTTAGAATGTTTGTTGAATTGATCAACAAGCGACTGTAGAAAAGTTTGCGATGCCATTATGTTTTCTTACTATTGTTCGTCTTCTTCTTCTTCTTGTGCTTGCGCGTCAGAGGTGTTGACTCCTCGGAGGTTAGAGTAATACTCATGCATTGTCATAGTGCCGCTCTCGCTTTTATACCCATCGCTTCCCCCACCACTTTGCTGGAGATAGACATTCAAACGATATGCGTTCTTTAAAGCACATTGAGACTGCCGATGTTTAAAGTTTTTAGATGCAATACAGATGTTAGCAAAGTAGCAATAAAAATCTTTCTCCATTTGCACATTTATCACTTCATGGTTTGTATATGCTTGTATCCAATTTGCTTTTTCCGATCCTCTTGTAAAAATAGTTTTGAACTCTTTGCAGAAATGATTCATAATGTGTGGCATCATATTGTAGGTTATAAAACCTTCATCCCATCTTAGATTATGAAAATGTTTCATCAACCATTTGTTTGTTACTTTAGCTTTGGTTGTTAATCTGTTGAACGGCAAAGGAGGCATGAATAAAAAATGATAAACAACAGATGTTATCATATCTAGTACCACTAACTCTTTGATTATAAAATTTCCATCATTACCACGGAATGCCTGAAACTCTATGATACCTCGCTTTACTTCCATTATTTCCGTCTTCTTAGAGAATGAAACTCGTTTATCCATGATGACGTTCAGTAGACAACTGGTATGTCAATGCAGATTGGCAGCCTTTTATACTCCAACATTCTTCTTCTTCTTCTTACTTACAATATTCTTTGTTTGTTTAATTTGTTGTTGATTGTTGATTGTTGAAACGTGATTCGTTTTCCTTGGTTTCTTGCTTTTCTTCTTCATCTAAATTAAAGTTGGTTTGATTGTGGTGTAACTGTCTCCACATCTCTACTTCATGCGGTATCCTATTGAAGATTGAAGTATCTACTGGACCGTATAGGATTGGAACATATGGTTGTCTATCCAATGCATCAATTAAATAGTCTTTAATAATTGTACTTGAGAATATTAGCTGTTTTAAATATCTTGTTATAGGGCCAGTAGCACAAGTTAAAGCGTAAAACTCTTCTTTTGTCAAATGTATTTTTATATTATATTTAGTTAAATCTCTAAATCGAACTAGTTGTTGACCACGTTGTTTAACAATATCAATTTCAATATTTGATTCAAACAAACCTAGTTTTGTTTTTCTTCCAAAGGTATTGTTACTCAAATAGCATTCCAAAAGATGTATATGTTTCATAAAAGATTCCCAAGAAGATTCAGTGAAGGTTACCATTTTAGATCCGTGATTCAAAATAATAGTTGGAGAGTAATCCAATGATTTCATTACTCCAGCAGACACAGTCTTTGTCATACAAGAAGAAATAGGATAAAATATTCGAAGAAATACCTCCATTAAGATGTTGGTAGAAATGTTATCTTCAATTTTCCTTTTCTTTGTTTCTTTTTGAACTTCCTCTTCGTCTGTCTTCTTATGTTTAAACTTGAGGAACTCTTCCATTTCCTGTTCAACTTGTCTTTCTATATCCAAACTATTGTCAGCCATAAGAGGTGTAGTTTCTTCATTAGCACTTGATGTAGTAGAACTCATCTTGCGGACGATGTTACCCATACGACAATCAAAGATGAAATGAATTTCCAGCTCTTCTTTCTCGCTTTTATACTCGCAGATGACCTAGATATTGTTGATCTTTTGTAAAAACCTTACAAATCGTGCAGATGTTGTATTAATCCTTTTTAAAGTACATTCTTCACAATTCCTGTCAGCGGTGTGTAAGTAACTATTTTGTCATGTAGAATTAAACAGTATGCTGAAGTTCCATCTGGTATTTTATCTTCAAATTCCATTTCAATTTTTATATCTACACTTGAAGATTTCACAGATTCATTTTGTTTTGAACAATCGATTACAACAATTGGAGCTTTTGAATAAAATTGTTCTGGTGATAGTAGTGGTGTATTTGTCTTACCATAATATGACGATTGAAATCTTGCATACATGTCATATAGAATGGAATAACGTTTCTTGTCAAATGAAACATTTAAACTGTCATATGGAAAGAACTGAGAGTTTAGAAAAACTTTGCAATTCTTTATCTTGCAATGGTCAAATTGACCAGCGTGCGCAGTTATAACATCTTTTCGTTTAGTCTGAAAACCGACTATTATGTACCTTGCTCGTTCTAAATAAGTAGAGGTTTTAACAGTCCATGTTTGTCTTTCTGTTTGAGGCAATATGGGGTATTCATGAAATTCCCAACTTCTAAATGGTATTACGATATCACGGTCAGATTTTAATTTTTTCAATAATAATACTCGATGTTCATCCGCCAATCTGACATGTGGTACTCTCCATACAACTTTATCCAATTGAAGTTGCCATTCCAAATCGGCATCTTTTGTTCCACTTGGCGCTTGTATTACATCCTTATTCGTTGAAGATCTGAGCAGTACCAGTTCTTGCTTTACATTTATTATTACTAGAGATCGCCTCCTGGTTGAAATTCAACCAACATTTTTTTCATGTAGACTGTCATGACCAAATTAGTTAAAACATTTATTTCCTTGTAAAGATTATAAATTATATAACCACAAAGTTCTTTGATGATGAAACGAAAATATCTTTGTAAATTCACTGAGTACACAGGTCTGCTGCCATCGGGGTATTTAACTTTATACTAAATTACAATTCTGATGGAAAAGTATCTTATTGTTCATGCCTCGCAGGAACAGAAAATTACAAATATTGTCAATGGTAATTGAAAAATTAGTTATCACTTAAACAACTGTAACTTTTATGTGTTAGATAAAACTAAACTGAAGGAATATCTAGCTGATGTTGGTTACAACATTTACAACTGTCCCTAGCGTTCCAAAACCGATCAATCTCTCTAGTTTTTTTATACCCTACTCCGCTCGTGTTTTTAAGATGACATCTTTAACCATGATTACACAGCTGCCAATAAATACTGGTTTAAAAGTCAAGAAATTGTAAAAGGACAATTTCGTTGATGGATGTTTTGTTAACTATATTTTCGCTGAAGTACATTTTTTTTCTCTTCCATCTCAGTTTGGTTTTTGAGTATTATTTTACACGACATTTTCTATCCAAAAAGAATAAAAATATGCCTATGACTATGAAACTAAAACAAGCTAAATATAATTATATTTGTTTTGCTAACCTTTGCGTTGATAATTAGTCTTAGTTATTTCATTCCAAATTTTTAAATGGCCTGACATTAAAGAAATGCAAAATTTTAATTAGAAACGTTTTCAAATCAATATGTTGTATTACTGATATCAGTAGTTTGAATAAAGATATTTTTTAACTGAAATATACTTCTTATTTTTAATTTTTACTAAATGCACTTCATCAATATTTAAGATATTGACTGTGTCTGTGATGACTTAAGCAGCTTAATTAATACTTGATTATCAAGCTAATTTAGCCAATAAGAAGCTTATTTATGAATTATAAATTAATGCTACAATTATGTTTTACAGTTTTTTTAAGTATTCAGGGTCAGAACGCTGGAGGGAATATTAAATTTGCTCATGTTCAATATGTGTGTGTATGTTAGGAGACACGGATGACTCTGAAGAGATTATTGTGTTATTTTACCTGACGTCTGGCTCTAGCACAATTTCCGTCCCTCAGATATGCTGGGCTTTACCACATATTTTTTCAGTCTTTCGTAACACGTAGGTATCTCTTAGTTTTCTTTGGGGAGGATTGAATTGAATCTTTGTACATAATTTGGAACAGTATTTTATCAGCATAGGAATTTACACATAAATAAACTCATAAAAAAAAAAAATAATAATAATAATCAACTTATTCATAATAAAATTCTCTTTTACCACAAGATAGACTTTTATGGTTTACTTTAAAACTAGAGATTGCCTCCTGATCGAAATTCGATCAAAATTTCAGTTGATCTGGACCCAAGAAGTGTAAAAACAATTTATAATTAAAACATATGTTCTTCCTGTTTTTCTTTAAGTTGTTAGTACAACAGCTGTCGAATGATTTAATCAATTATCGTTTTCCATGAGATTAACATTGGAACTTAGAAAGCCTCTGGGGCGTAACCCTGGAGTCCAATGTGAATTAGAATGTGATTCTGCTCATCTACAGGACTATACCTTTCTAACGGTATGCGTCGATTTATCCTACGATGCACACGAGCTGAGAAAAAAGGAGGAAATGAAACATGCTTGCGTATTAATATATAGATTCTCTTGTAATCTTCTGCGAATCCCAAAAGCAATCGTAAAGGCACATTAAAATCAAAGTAACCTTTTGAATTAGGAGTAATAGTGTCTTTATCAGGAGTCACCCATCCAGCTGAGATTAAAGAATTCTTTTCATGGGGTGTTATTGAAGTCAATCCTTTCAAAGTTGTTGATATACCAACTTTTTTTGTTGAATCAACTGTTACTCCAGATATCTCATATCTAATTTCATCAAACAGATATGCCATAGGGTTATTTATAAAAGGAACAGTTGAACCAGATTTTCCATCCAATGTTGTTACTCTTCCTTCGATATATAAATAACTTTCACATGGTAATGTGTAGATATCTTGTTGTTGAATGGGAATCCTTATTTCATCATTATTATTTAATTTTGATGAAGTGTAAGGGTTGTGAGTGTGATATTCCTTCTCCCATAGGGTTTCGTCGAATGTCGGTCCTTGCGCTATATCCAGTATATCCATGGTTGGCAAGTTTTAGTCCGATCTTTTGTAGGAAGCGTATGTTGTCCGGTGTTAACTCGTCGAATGTTGAGGAGCTACTGAGCTCCCGACTCTTCCGTTGTGGTTTAAATGATAATCCCATGTTGACTTTATGTTGCTGCTCTGATATGTAACCGTATAGTTATTGTTTCTCCTCTAAAGTCAACACTAATGCCGTCTTGATCCAATATGTTCAGTACGATGTCTGAAATGAAACTGGTGTTTAACGGTAGGTATATCAGGTTTTGTGGCTTCTCAACTATTTTAAAACCAGGAGCTACTGTGGGGTAAAATGTATGTAATATGTGTTGATTTACTCCATCTCTATATGATCCGTGTATAATATTACACGTTACATCAATACTGTTCACCTTTAATATTGTTACTGTTGTATCGCCAGTATAATCATTTCCAGGAGCTAAAATTCCTTTCTTCTTTGAAAATCCGAGCAAATTGCCGATTGAGTGGTCTAAGGTAAAATCTATATAATACTTTGAAGTTATTTCTGCTTTTAATGTATTATTATTACCTTTTATAGAAATATTTTCTTCTCCAAGCTTTTTTTGTAATACTTGGTTTATATCGTCTATTTCATATGCTCCTGTAGATAATGGAATTATTTTTAATTGTGAATAATTTCCTTTTTCATCTTTACTCTCATAATAATGTAGTAAATTATTTTTTCCTTCTGTAACATTGGGAATTGAATTGTATGTAGTCAAATCCAATAATGCTGCTTCCCATAGTTTGTCCGTAGATAAACGTAACGCTGGGAAAAGTGTACTTTTCAATGTTGACGAATTTCCGCTCAGCGACACTGTATACGATGACATCTTAAAGCTGACTGACGCTCTTCGCTAGGAACTCTAAACATAAATGTCCGCATATTTCTGTATTGCTAGGTTGCTCTCTTTTGTAGTTGTAGAATATATTCTTGGAGTCCCGAAAATAATGTTGAAGTTCTTTTGGTGGCGGTAAATTTCCAAAACTATCAAAGTAGTAAACATTTTCTCCAAGTTTTTTATAACATACCCAATGAGTACCTGGTCCATAATTAGAGTCTAAGTTTACTATTCCAGTTTCATTTTTCCACACTCTATTTGGTAATGTATCTTTCATAAAAACTCCTCTGAAGAATGGTATTCTTAAACATTTCACATATTTTGACAGTTGATAGTTTGTTAATGCTTCATTTGGAATTATCAATTTATTCTTCTCATTTAATACACACGGTACGGTCTTAAGTAAAGACCCGATCCGTTTTTTACCATTGACCATATGGATGTTTTCTTGACTTTCCTTTTAGGGTTAGTGCGACGTCTTCTTTTGATGTTCCCGCCTCTTTTTGCAGCTTCTTTTTTACTAGGTTTTCTCCCGCGTCGTCTTCCACCACCAAACTTAGCTTTCGTCTTCATGGCTGTTGTCACTGCCCAAGCTGCTGCTTTTTCCGCAATACTGGCGTCACTTGATTTAACCCTTTGCCAAGCTTTTTCCGCTAGCGCTCTATCCGCTATTGATCTATTTGTTGAATCTGCAAACTTGGAATACGCTATATCGTGTTCTTTGCAAGCTTGATCTAATTTATTAATTCCAGGATCTCCTCTTGCTAAACGTTTTGCCAACTTAGTTCCGGGTCCACAATATTGATAGCCTCCGGGCAGATGAAATTCGTATGGTAAAGCGTCTATTGCTCGATTTAGAACAGCACCAACAGGAATCCGTCTTAGCAGGGATAACGCAGCTGATGTTATACCACGTCCTTTCTTGCCGCTGTCTTGACGACGACTGAGCGTTGCGGTCTTCATTATGTCGTCTTATATAACCAGCGTGTTTACTCCACGAGCTGCTTTACATAAATGAATAGCACATGCACAATTTTTATATTTAAATACTTAATTATTCAAATTAATTATATACTGATTTATGATTCTATTTTTAATCCAAGCTTCTCGTTCATCGGGTTGAATCATCACATGACTCGTTGTACTAGCTATATGATTGTGGGTATCGATAAGTAAATTGCCCACTATTCTTATTAAACAGTCTAAAGTTACAGCATCTTTTGGATGTTGGGGATCGTGTAACTGCATAATACGTTTATCATTACACGTGTAAGCAGTCGAATCACTTTTCGACGTTGTTATGACTTGTCCAATAGTAGCAGCATCATTTAAATCTTCTCCTGGTAAAATATTAATTATTTTCTTCATCTTTGCATCATATTTGGTCCCAAAGTGTTTATCCCAAGTTATTGTTTGTTTCATTGTAACACAATCATTTGCTTCGTAACCAGGATAAATATCTTTTATTCTTCTATTACGACCATTGTATGTACCTAATGTACCACCAGTAGCAATTAATGTTTGCACCATTAGAGGTACATCTGTATCTTTTATACCAAATCTTCCATTTGTTATTGTTTTACGTCCTGCATCCCATTCATCATTATTTCCTTGCATTAAATTAAACTTTTCATTTCCATGTATAAATTTATCTCCCCGCTTTAACACGGCATCTTCATGTTTTACAAAATTGGATGTTTCCTTTTTTAATTCTTTAGATAATTGTTCTATAGTAACAGCATCTTTTGGTTGAGAACCGAACTTTACATTTGACAACACTTTCCCATGACAATCGATTTCATCACCATCTTGTAAAATACAGTTGTCCTTGATGTATTTCAGGTTTACAGCATCCCCATCTTCCTTTGGGTATCCAATGTCATTTATTATAAATTTATAAAAAGAAAATCCGCGTTGAGTCTTTTCCGGTATTATAGAATGTAAATATTCTTTATTAACTGAATCTTTATCATTTTTCGGATTTGCCACGTTGGTTATTCTATGATTTCCAGCATCATATGTCTGTCCATCTTTTAAATTATTACCCCATTGTAATTTTAAAGTATTTGAAAGTTCAGATGATAAATACTCTTTAGTAATTGCATCAGAACTGTCAGTTGGTTTACCAACATTAATTATTCTATGTGATTTAACATCGTAAGTATTCTTGTCTAATTTCAATGATGTTGAAGTAGCCTCTTTTACTGTCTTTAAATTCGCTCCATCAGTATCTTCTTCTGGGTCTTTAACAAATTTTAAACGTTTGTTACTCATATCATAGTCACCTTCAGGTGTTTGCGGCAATCCACTTCTTTTTCTGTTTTCTCCTCCTTGTACTCCTAGCCCGGAGTACCGTCCGAACTTGTCGACGCTCATGATTGAACTGATCCACTGTATGCTCACAGCTCTCTTATATATCCGTGATGATTTATACAACTATTCCACGATTTCGAAGTTCGTCAACTAAAGCCACCCATTCATTATTTAAGCCTGTATGACCAGCTTCCATGGCTTCATGTAATAGTCTCATTCTATCAACCAATTTATTTATATCATTATAGTAAATCACATTTGTATTATATAGGTTTTTCATTAAACCTTTACCAGACGTCGAAGTTTCTCCTTTTTTCTTTTTACCATATTCATCCATAAGTGATAAGTCCATAAGTGATAAAGACTTCCTCTTTAGCGGTTTCTTCAAAGCGGGCGCAGTTCGTAATGTTGGTAGTTTTCTCAGCGGAAACAATCTTTTTATTACAACTGTATATTTAGTTGCGCGTGTTCTATTTATCATTGAATCTTTGGAGTAATTCTTCTTATGAGCATTAGTATTTTGCAAAATTTCTTTAAAAGTATTTAAATCTTGTACCGTATATTTTATAGGTATATTTTTAAAAATCAGTTCAAATAATCCTTTTGTTCCTTTATATTTATGCTCACCAATAACAATGTCATCATTTTCAGTCAAATGTACTTTTGAATCTCCTATTTTTAATTCATTTCCATCAATTCTCGCTCCATATACATGTGACTTGTGTAGTTTTGGGTTTGCTTTTATTTCATGTAACATCTTCATGATATACTTTCTTCCAAGAGGTCCTTGTTGCAATATATCACTACTTAATTTTGTTAGATTTGGAATTGATTGTTCTGCTTCAGGTATATGTTGTTCTTGTTCTTCGTCTTTTTGAACATTTATTTCTGGTTCTTCTTGTCTTGTTTCTTTTTCTTTTTGAGAAACTTCACTATCACTTGTGTAAGAATCATCATCTTCTTCCTTTTTGAAAGTCTTTACTTCAAATTTAGAAACAGGTAGTAAGACATCTCCTTCATAATGAGGTTTACCAATTGTTTCTGTTATCTGTTTTAAAGGTTCTGTAATAGGTTTAAATGTAGTCTCCAGAAATTCTTCTCTTTCATTCAAACCCATTCTTAATGCTCGATTTTTAAGTCTAATCGAGTCACTCAGTGATTTTATTTCTTTTAATAGTTTTTCTTGGTTCACCATGTTTACGCTGCGAGGTCCAATCTATTACTAAACGTATCATCAATCGTTCAATGGATTAATACAAATTTATCCAATCCTATACGATATCTTCCATTTTTTATAGCTTCTTCTTTCATAATAACAAGAAATCCATATTTTTCAGCCCATGCTTTGCCACACATTTCTTTAAATTTATCAAATGACATGTCTGCATTCACATGATCATTATATATGTGCTTTAAATTTGTTTCATCTTGCTTAAAGATAATTAGTAGATTTGCATTATCTCTTATAAGTTGTTTTGGAATTTTACTGTAAGTTTGACCAATATAAATGCTATCAATATTGTAATGTCTTCCCATGGCAAAATAGCTTCTGATAGTGTCATGATTTTCACAAGATACATCATCAAATACAAATATAGAAAATGGTTTTGCCTCGTTTGGCTCCATTATAGTTTCACTAGCATTAAACTTATAAAAATTAACTTCAGGTACACTTGCAAGTACCTTATCCAGTAATTGGTATTTGGGTTGTTGCAAAGATTTGGAAAAGATATAAATGTTGTTGAAACGTAATCCTTTAGGATTTGTTATTAAGTTAAAAACCACATTTGTCTTGCCACAATTTGATGGTCCAGTTATTAAACATCTTATTGTGTTTGGCAGTAGTTCACCATGTTTTCCATGATTTAACTTGTCGTTGTCAACTGTTAATTCATCAATATTATTAATAAAAAATCGATCCTTTTGTTGCACAATCTCCATCTTGTGTAAAGGTTAAACATGTAATGAGTTCATAAATTGCTACACCAAGTCTTTTGTAGGGATCCAAGAGTCTTCACTTTTATCAAATCCCAACCAACGTACTTTAACCTTATCCTTTTTTCTTTGTAAAATCTTTTCAACAAGATATACATCGCCAACTAATGATTTTAACAACTCATGTCCGTAGAATCCACCTTCGAGTAATTCACCCTTGTTGTCCTTTAAGATGTAAGTTTCAGGTATTGTTGGTTGCACTTTATAGATTGTAAATACTTCATTAGTCCAGTTTGGCAGATACCTTTTACTAAATACTCCTTTGTACTTACTTATACGAACTTTATCATCAACTTTAAATGTTTTAGGCTGCATTTTTTCACGTTTAGGAGTTGTATTATTCCTAATACGTTTTAATACCATCTTAGCATTACCGCTATTTACTTGGTTAGGCTTCATACCAATGGTTCGATGATACTTGTTGTTATATTCTTTTATAAGTTGCGGTAAGATATCATACCAAACATATGATCCTCGTTTGGAAAATGTTTTATACATTGCTCCTTTTAATGTTCTATTGAATCTTTCTATTATTGAAGCTTTAACTTCAGAATTTGTAGAATAATGATTTATTTTATACTTCTTCATTAAAGCTGCAAAGTCTTTGTTAAAATATTCTTTCCCATCATCAGTTTGTAGATGTTTGATGTTGAATTTATTTCTTTGTATAGCCGTTTCCATAGCTTTTGTAACACTTTTACCAGTCTTGTCCTTCAGCGGTAAGGCATCAGCCACTTTAGTAAAACAGTCTATAATCGCTAAAATGTATTTGAATCCTTTATTCAACTTACTATGTGGTATCATTTCAATAAGATCGGCTTGGAAAAGATCATTCATTCCTTTTATAATTGTATTTCTTCTAGGAAATTTTCTTCTTGCCGGCTTATGAAGTTCATTTACAATCTTGTTCCTTAAATCTTCCATCTTCAGTTGTGTCTTCCACACCGCTTGTAAGAGTACTGATCTCTAAAATGGTTTATCCTCTTTTATATGGTTAGATTATAGGTCAAGGCCATATTACATTGGTGTAAAAAAGAGGGAACATGACATTGGGCTTGTCATGTCCCCTCTTCTTTACGGAAAGGAAAAAGGAAGAAGGTAAAGGATGAAGAATAGGTTTACTGGTCGATGGGGTATAAGGAGTAATGTCCGAATGGTAGAGTTTTTATATTATCTTCCAGGATGTACCTCTTATCATCCTTACAACTCAAAGCCCATTTGGTTTGCTTTACACTGAAGAGACGATGGTTGAAGCTTCTTATGGTGTTAAATGTTGCTGTTGTCTCAACATTTTCAAATAAGCATCTCTTGTATTCTTCAAACTGTACATTCTTCTTCAGGTATGAGGTTTTTATACCCTTGGCCTTCTTTACGATTTCATGTTCTCTTCTTTCATTTTTGTACAGTTTAAATGAATATAGTTTAGACATTAAAGCTACAACCTCTTCCATTGGCACGCCATTTGTCTCGTCTTTGAACTTTCCTAATACCTTTTTATTTCTACCGTTGTCGTAGTTGGGATGGTTTTGTGGATAATCAGAAAAGTCAAAGTCAGTAGTATATATAAAAGTACGTAGGTCTTCATACATGTCTTCTGTTTTTATCCAATAAATAAAAGCATCTGTATCCATATATGCAATCCCGATGTTTTCTCTTCCATAAAACTTCACCATCTTGTTGTAGTGAAAGTCATACATGTGGGTTTTAGAAATATCCAAAATAGACATTCCCACATATAGAGGACGATCCATTGTTATTGAGATTTTGTTCATGGAAACAGCTACAAGATTTTTGTTGATTATTATGGACGATCCGAAGTTAGGTTTTTGTACCAGCTTTTGTAGTTTCACCGGATCACTAACTAATTTCACATTCTTATGCTTTCTTTTGTTTTCCAGTGTCTTGCCAAATATCGCATTATTCATCAATTTAAAAAAGTCCTTTTGAAAATTAGATGTAGCCGCAGTTCTTCTTTTTGTGTTATTGTCAATGTATGACTTTAACCAACAGGATTGAGAAAATTGTAAAGCTCTATTAACTTTTGTTATTCTCAATCCTAATTCTAGGGCTTGTTGTATTACCCAATAATGAGCAACATATCTTGATTTGTTGGTTAAAGTCATCATCAATTTAGGCCATCTACCAGTTGGTGATATTTCCGTCTTGGCCAGTAGAGGTAAATCATAATGGTGGTCATGCAAATGTTCAGGGTACTCGATGTCTACATCCAAAATATAACCAGTATCTCCATGTTTTGCCATGTCCATGATGTTTCCAATAGAATCAGGGTCTACCCATTTAAAGTCGCCATATGGGAGAGGATTCGACATGGCCCATCCATAAAGGTTATTTGCATCAAAATAACCTAAATATGTACTTGGTTTTGATGCATCAAAATTGGGCAGATATTTGTTATTTGCCTTTACATGTCGTGTTACACTTTGAGTTAATCCTCCTCGAACACCTGATTCCAACATCAGTATCATGTCTATATCTGTAAGAAGTTGGAGTTTACAGTTAGTTTCCTTCAACATTGCTTGCCAAGCTAGTCCAGGTGATGTACAAGAATGCAGAGGGTCCAGTCCATACGCCTTAAAACATGTATTTCTAAACTCTTCCATTATATCACAAAGTAAAGTTACATCTAGTTTAACATAAAAGTCCGAATATTCTCCAAGTGTTTTGAATCCTAATTCATTCCAAACTCTACACGCATGTTCATAATCTTCATGGGATATATCCGTATCGTATAGTTTACTTTTGAATTCTTCTTTTGGTGGAAGGGATGTTTCATTAAATCGTTCTAAGCTATCTATATAATCATATGGGAAAACACCTTTGCGAAGAACTAAATTAACCTTGTCATTACTTACAATCTTCTTGGTTTCTATTAAATCTTCTGTTCTCAGGTTTTCAGAAAGTTTCATTAAACTAGATGGCATAAAACGGTAAGAGTCTAAAAACCGAAGTTTGATATTTCCAACTTTTTTAGTAAAACTTATAAACTTCTCCATGGTTTCTGCTATGACATCAATTTCTCCATTATCTCTTCCTAATTCCGGAATGATAAAATGCGCATCATAACCACTAAGGTTATGTAATATTACAGGTATATTTGTGGGGATCTTGTAGTTGATATTGCAGCTGTTACATGCAGCACCTCTATAATACCCTGTCAGATGGTCATGATCATGAACCTTGTGATTTTCCACAGTAAATTCATTTGTACATAAATAACAATGAGTCGCATTTTCATGTTGAATCTCTTCTTCTTCATCCAAAGGTATCATCGGTATAATATCACTATACAATCTTTCAACACTTTCTGCTATTGTATACAACTGATCAAGGAATATTTTAGAAGCATTAACACCACGATAGACAATAGGTTTTGAAGTTAAATTAAATCTATTTAGATGTTCTTCAGAAAGAGTAGATTTAACCATTAAACAAAAACTGTTTGGATCATGTATCTGATACTTAACACTTTTCTTTACTACATCGCCATCATTATCTTCAATAGGAACTAGTGTAGATTCAAAATCAGCATAGATAACAATGGGAATCCGGTATTGATGGGAGATTTTTTCAAATTTTAACTCTGCCTTACTTGGACACGGTAAGATAATTTTTGCTTCATAGTTGTTGTTACATAGTTTTTTATGCTCTTGTAACCATTTGTTTCCTTGTCTTCTTTCTTCACAAAAATTAAAGCATCTTTTGCAAATTATCTTCTTATTTCTATTTTTAGATAATTGATTGCTAACAAGAGTTTCAAATTTTTTAATCCATACGTAGTGGGAAACATCACCTCTTGTAAGCAGTAATAAGTCTGTATGATCTGGGAGTTCATTCTTCACCACACGCAATGGGTACACTTTATTCGAACTGTCCAAACCAAAAACATTGACAGATGTTCCAGGGTTTTGTTTTTCAAACTTTGAGATGTCCTTTAAAGCCACTGGGTAAGTCAATCCTTGGAAATTATATCGATATCTTTGTATTTCATATTCTTCATTGGGTCTTACTGCATGGTCAGGTGGTACAAATTTTGCCGTCATTGCATATCTAAAACATTCCATATCTTCATTTTGAATATTTATGCACGATTTGGTGTTTGAAATTTTCTTTGGGAGCGGAATATAACTGCTACCCCTTAATCCATACCCATGTTTATGAACTCTGATATCCATACCCTCAATACTAACCAAACTCCAACCAGATCCTCTTCCTTCATGTTCTTGAATTTTTGTTAAAATTTCTTCCAAACAATCTTCAACTATTGAATTAATATCTGAACTTGCCATTATGGTCTGGTTTTTTGTCATGAATCCTCTTGGTGACATTTCTCCTTCTACATTAGTAAACATAGCATTTAACAATATGCCAAATTTAATAAAATTTAGCCTTTTTAATTCTTCTGCGAGTGTTTTACTTACAATTCTTCTTACTTCTTTAAAAAACTGCTCCAATTCCAATTTTTCATTTTGAATTTTGTGATGCATTACTACTCTACCTTCTAAAGCATATACTCTTAAACTCGGTATTTCATTAGATGGTCCTGCTAATGGTTCTTCATGTTCTTCTTGCTGTTCTTCTTGTTGTTCTTCTTGTTGTTCTTCTTGTTGTTCTTCTCCATATAGTTTTAAATCTTCATATTCGGTTTCTGTTACATCTTTATTATTATTATGGAATAACTCTTTGTGTATTTCTAGTAGAATATTATCATGAAAAGTTTCTAAGCAAATTTCACATTGATACATCTTGTTGATGTTTACTCTTTGAAATTTAGCAGCGAAATGAAATGCTTCTCTACTGCTCCCTTTTTATAGCCTCCCAGTTGTAGTGGGGGGACGGTAAGATTTTTAGTAAGATGTTAAAAATAGTAGGTTAAGACTAAAGCTGAAAAGTAATGATTAAAGCCTATATTTTCTTCCAATTGCAAATACTCCACATATGCCTCTGCCCATAGCCATAACAGATCACTGTTACGCCAATATACACCAAAGGTGGGTCTATCATCAACTAAAATTGGAGATGCTATGTTTACTAATCTTTCATTTTCTATCCATGTCATAACTTCAATTACAAACCTTCCTATAATATCCATTGGAGAATTCGGATCCACAAATATTCTTGTTACAACATTTTCGCTTAACAAAGGCTCTTCAATTTCTTCATCGTTTTCTTCATCGTTTTCTTCATAGTTTTCTACATCGTTTTCTTCATTGATTTCTTCATCCACCTCCAATACTTCTTCAACTTTTGTACATTTGTTATAAAATATTGGAGCATCTCGGGGAGACATGTTCACTCTAGCTATTATTGTCAATGAATGTCCCAACGCAAACCACGACACTCTTATATAGGCAAGTCAATGAGTGGGGGGTTTCTTTTAATAATAAATTTTTATTAAAAGAAAATAGTTTAATTCTTTCTTTACCACAATATTACTCCTAATTAGAGCTTTCCAATGATGTATCACTTGCCCTATTCTGGCAAACCGTTCTCAAGTTATAAGTAAATTTGTTAGTTGGGGGGGGGGGGGGGCTCGCCAGGTTCAAGGTCAAGGTCAAGACGATACACTTAAGACATTTTACTTAAGACATTATACTTAAGACGGTACACCTAAGACGTTGTGACGTCGGGGGGGGGGGGGTTATGCATGAGTGGATTTAGGTCAAGGTCACCAAAAAATAATAATGATCCAAGATGATGGAGGCGGCTGTAACCGTCTCCACCACCCTGTGTTCCTCAAACACTCCCAATCCCAACCCAAAAAGTTACGACTTGCGAGGGATCCCAATTTTTGGCCCGCACGCACGTGGCGATCCAGTTTGGTAGTCTGTGATACGGGCGGCCAGCCTCGGGCCTGGGCACTGGACTTGACCATTCCAATTTTACAATGGGGACTCTGGAACAGCTAATGCAAGACGCAACTCTAACCTCCCACCCTTAATCTAAACCCACCCAATCATATTTTTGCCTGACCAAAACTAAAAAAAAAAATCAAAAACAATAAAAATATGCGCTACCTACGGCACAACGCGCATGTCCCACCCATATTTAATGAAGTTCAATCGAACTTCTTAAATTTACATTTATATTTTAATTTAATCTACCCAACCTAACAGCTAGCTGTGGAATGTAAAAAATTATTAGTACACAGATAAACAAACAGACATAGACACACACACACACACACACACACACACACACACACACACAAATACCATAAACCAATACTTAAGATTAAAAACACATTTCTTAAACATAAATAATACCATAACACACCTTAATGCTAACATCGCAATGCGCAAGTTAAACCTTAAAAAACTAACACATCTTAAGACTGAAACCAAACAACATTTTGCATAAAACCATAGACACACACACACACACACACACACACACACACACACAACAAATATTAAATAGTAATAGCCTAACAACAAGAGTAACTCAAATATATATCGGCCGCTTATACATTTGAGTTGCCCTCTGAGTCGGGTCGGAGCGTCGCGTCCGAAATTCCGAGCCCGACTGTGGCGGCAATAGTCGTCGGGGTAGTTCTCGGCTCCCAGAGTGGTGGGGGGCCGGGAGGGGTTTCAGGGGCGCGGAACTTTCCAGAAATGTCAGTGGAAAATTCCAAACGGATGTGCTTTGTTACATGTGGGTCGCCTAAAACGCAGGTGGAGCCTTGTACCTCTCAATTTGCATTAGATAGCATCAAATTACATCCGCTGACAAGTACATCCGCAGCTTTCCCCATCGCGTGGCAGCATAATTATCGTCGATTGTTATCCACCCTCTTCCGCCGCTTAATTATACTTCCAACAGAAATAGGCCGCCAAAACACGCAACTTGTTTTTAACATACAATAGACTATTGTTTGGAAATGCATTACTTATGCTAATAATCCTTGGCCTGGTCGGTACTTCTTACACGCTACACCCAAGACGTTGTGACGTCGGGGGGGGGGGGGGGGGCTTCCGGTTTCCGGTCCGGTCGGGGGGGGGGGGGGGTCATGCATGAGTAACCATCCGCATGTATATAAACGATGGGAAGCTCGCGCGCCTCCCATATAGGGAGCTGACACCCCAACGGTAAACAACCAATCCGTGAGTTCATAGCACATAGTACTTTAACACACTATTTATTTTAACATTTTTATTATTTTTACACTATTTCTTAACACTACATCAGTTATTTTATATATCTTAATTTTATTTTCGTGTCGAGTTTCCATTTTTTTTTTTTTTTTTTTTTTTTAATTAAAATATGCTAATTAACATCGTGTGCAGGAAACTCACACTGATTAATTGCAGGTTCCATTCTTACACACCTGTTTCCTCCTTAATATGCAAATTACTCTCTTACTTTAACAACACTTAAACTCTAACCGCTACTTCTCGGTCATACTAATATAATTAGTGCTACACTACAGGATTTACCTGTGCAATAGTGCACGCTATGTTTCCTGCACGTCTGCAGGTAATACACCTTACAATCATATACTTATTGCTACATTACACAAGACATTTCTTCCACACCTGCAGGTAATACACTTACTGACCGTCTACTATTATAATTATTGCTACAGTACGAGAGACATTTCTTGCACACCTGCAGCTTATACACTTTACAACCGTTTAATATTAAAATTATTGCTATACTACAATGGTTACCTGTTCAATCACAGTTTTGGTCCCCCCACTTGATTATCCACAAAGCAATACTTGCAATCCTACAACTGAATAATTAATTAACTTCCGCGATCACCAGTACTTTTTTAAACTATCCGTCTCTTCCTCTGACTCTTGTGACCGTAGCCGCAGCCGACTGACAAGTAACCGAGCTCTCCCGAACCTCGCTCTTTTATGCGGTTTTCTCGGGGAGGGGGTTGGAGGGGCGTCGCACGTGACTCATCGATCGCATAAAAAGGGGGGTTGCTGCCGCGCGCGCGCCATTTCGGTGGCGGAATCGGTCGGGTGAGGAACTATCCGTAAGTCTCTGGCGCTTTTACAACTAACGCTTGTTACTCTAAAATGTGTTTGCACTTAATATGCTAATTAGTCTCTATATTTATGCACGGGACATTTCCTGCACACCTGCAGGTGATACACCTTACAACAGTCTACTATTATACTTGTTGCTACAATACAAGATTTACCTGTCCAATTGGCAATTGTGATCCCACTTAGTCGTGCACGGGATATTTCTTGCACATTAGCAGGTCATACACTTTACAACCGTCTAA
Organism: Neoaliturus tenellus; assembly: GCA_030545055.2. NCBI lineage: Eukaryota > Metazoa > Arthropoda > Insecta > Hemiptera > Cicadellidae > Neoaliturus > Neoaliturus tenellus. The sequence goes on along the minus strand of CM061533.1, from coordinate 256,319,015 downwards.
TTTTATAGTTATTGCTACAGTACAAGATTTACCTGTACAATTGATAATTGTATTCCTACTTATTCGTGCACGGAACATTACTTGCAATCCTGCACCTGAATAATTAATTAACTTCTGCGGCTACCAATACTTTTCTTCGCCTATATGTTTCCCCCTGCTACAACCTTTCGCGGCGCCGCCCGACAAATAACTGAGCTCTCCGAAGTTCTGTTCTTTTATGTCATCCTCTCAGGGGGAGGGGTTGGGGAAGGGAGGGGGGGGGGCACACAACCCCCATAAAACGGGCATCGGTACCGCGCGCGCGTCATTATAGTGGCGATAGGGCAACAGTAAACAACTATCCGCAAGTCTCTAACACCTAGTCTAACACTTTTTTACTTACGCTTTTTTACTCTAACATATGTTTGCACTTATTATGCTAATTAGTCTCTATATATTCAGACACACTCGCGGGCGCCGGTCATATACTCGCCAATTGTCGGAGAGTACACATCTCCCCTTCGTATATTATCATGGCTTCGCACTCTTTACAACTAAAGCTTTTACGCACAAAACATATTTTACAGAAACAATCTAACTCCAAAGTTTGTAAACCGCGTACTACATTGGCTAAGCTTAAGAAATACTACAGTTTTCACCCGTTGTACTTTGCAAAACCTAGCCTGTGCAACACTGCATACTCTACTGATACTGTTTTGCACGCTGTCTTAACTGACATGCTGCAGTATCAAAATTTCAATCTTGTTACACCTATTGACGATGCTATCCAATTATTCTTATTCACTATATTACCGGGTTTATATGATCGTTCTTCCTTGGGCACATGTCTCATTCTACTGTATCAACTCGCACTGTAAACACCTAGGAGCTCTCCTATCATGCAACTATTATTTTAATTTAATTTTAAAAATAAACTAAAACCTCCCGCGGCCCGGCGCCGCCCCTCCCAAACCCCACCGAGCCCCTGAGGCTCCCACTTTTTTAAAACCCCCTCCAAATGACCTTGACCCACTTCCCAAACCCATCCATCACTCTCACCCCACACTTCCAACCCCACACCTGCCTCTTCCAACCAATGACCTTGAACTGGCCCAACTGTAGCCATTCCCCACTACTACTGATCAGTCTGTGGATGAATTTTGACTGTTTTACAAATCTTATACGTACCTTAAAACCGGTACTCTTAGTAGAGGCAAAATTATATTACGTCCGAGCTTTTAGATTTTTTGTTTTAGGCCTATTTTCGATTTCGACCACTGGGAATCGATTAGAGCTCGTCGAGCAGAGTGAAGGAAGTTTTAAAAGTTTACCGAGCAAATACTTGGTACTTCAGTACGATTATTTAAATGTATTTTTTGTTCTCTACACCTTTACTAATAAATGATTGTATTTTGTTTATAAAATTTCCACGGTGCAAAATCAATTACATAATCCAGTAAATTTGTATTCAAAAGTTCCCCTCGCAGGAAAAAATTGGGGTAGTTTTGATTTATTTTGTTTCTTATGTTTTTTGGGGTGCTAAATCCGAATCTGAGGTTTGCTAACAAAATTTCTTGACGGAACATTGTCAAAAATGGAAAAAATCTTTATTTTTTTGTAATTTTTTGCTTATAACTCAAGAACTATTAACTTTTCGTAAATAATGTATATTATAAAAATTAAAGTACACAAAATTTGCTACAAAATGCACTCCCTATTTGTTATTCTCCGATGAACCGTTTGGGCTCCAGGGCTGTTTGAATATTGGAGTTTTAGCGAATTTACCTATAGGGAATACGCTCTTACGGTAGTAGTCACGGTAAGACCTAAGACCGGGACCATGTTACTTTTTCGTGTTAAGGTCCCCCAAAGCCAAAAACACCGTTCATTCAAACTGATATATATTTATATATATATATATTATATATGTATATATGTATATGTCAGTTAACACGATAACTTTTGAACCAAAACTCCGATTTTAATAAAGTTTGGTACAGGGGTGTAAGGCAGCATTTACTTGATCGAGTTTGCAAACCAGAATAATCGGACAACATTAACGGGGTTTTATGGGGTTTTAAATGGGTTACCTTTTGGTTTTTGGCTTTTTTTAACCTTAGTTTATAAAATTCAACAAATTTAACCTAAACTATTTAAAAGAGCTCAAAAAAACAAACAATTTGGTATTTTGAATTTTTTATTTAGCTTATATGGTTATGGAGAAAATCCAAACATAAGTTTTCCATGGTTTTCTTATGGGAAATCAACAAAACCCTCTATCTTGCTTATTTATTGACATAGATTTATAAAATTTGTTATGTACATTCATTAGAAAAGGAATGATTCCTTTATTTACTTGCAAAATCCATCTGGCGACAGACTTATATACCTTCCCCCATCCCATCAGGTTTATGGTGAATATAAAAATAACAGAAATTGATCAAATTTGGTATATGCACATTCTTTAGGAAAGTTTTAACTTATATTTGCTTACAAACCCATATGGTAAATACACACCGTCGCAGCAGACCTGCGTACTCAGTGAATTTACAAACTAGTGATATTAATTTTGACCAGATAAATCTGTTAACAAAATTTAATCACGTGCTCATAAATAGGGAAATAAATGTCTATTCTCCTGATAAATATAGGGAAAGAGTACGCAGGTATGCTCCTAAAAGCACGTTTTTAGCATAAAAAACTTATCTCGACCATATGAAGCCCTGAACTTAGTTTCATCTATGCTAGCTGTTCATAAGTAAACAAGTGTGCCTATTTTCCATATGATTAACATGGGAAAAGAGTATGCAGGTTTGCTGCCGTGATAAGCACAAAAACCAAGATTTTTTTACCATAAATGGATGAATCACAACCTAATGAAGCTGAATACCAAGTTTCATCCAAAAATATAGGTTAATAAGTGAAATATTAACACAACATTATTCTCCATAAGATTAACATTGGAGCCCCAAAATACAATGTACTGTTTTTAGACTTTTTAATATCTCGGTAACCAAATGAGATAGAGCAAAGCTTCAAGGTACTAAATTGTGTGTTTTTTTGAGCTTAATCCAATGGTGAAAATAAAAATAAAATATTTTCAAAAATTATTTATGAAAAATGCAAAAAACCCATTTTTGGGGTACAAAACCCCCCAAAACTACCCCTTCCGGTAGGTCGATATGTCTGGTTTGTGAACTCTATCAATTGAATGCTACCTTACACCCCTGTACCAAATTTTATCAAAATCGGAGGTTCGGTTCAAAAGTTATCGTGTTCACTGACATATACATATATACATATATAATATATATATACATATATAACAGTTTGAACCAACGGTGTTTTTGGCTTTGGGGGACCTCAAAACGAAAAAGTAACATGGTCCCGGGCTTAGGTCTTACCGTGACTACTACCGTAAGAGCGTATTCCCTATAGGTAAATTCGCTAAAACTCCAATATTCAAACAGCCCTGGAGCCCAAACGGTTCATAGGAGAATAACAAATAGGGGGTGCATTTTGTAGCAAATGTTGTGTACTTTAATTTTTATAATATACATTATTTACGAAAAGTTAATAGTTCTTGAGTTATAAGCAAAAAATTACAAAAAAATGAAGATTTTTCACATTTTTTCCATTTTTGACAATGTTCCGTCAAGAAATTTTGTTAGCAAACCTCAGATTCGGATTCAGCACCCCAAAAAACATAAGAAACAAAAGAAATCAAAACTACCCCAATTTTTTCCTATGGTAAACACTAATTGACTGCATTATACAGGAGTATTGTCCTTTTAGTGACTCTAGCTTTACAATTTGTACATAAAAACGTATTTAATTTCAAACTTAGTTTTTCTGAGAGTGATTGATGTATCAATTTGTGAATGTTATGTTTCACTTGCGTACTTATAAGAAAATTCTACCATCGATTAACAATACTATATTTCACGGAATAGTATACAAAATATCTGGTTTTGTGTTGGCATTCGTACATAATGGACGTGTACCCATTTCCGTCAGGAGTGGTACGACTCCCTACTGCAGTTCTCTGGTTTTGTGTTGACAGTCGTACACGATGGACGTGTATTTCCGTCAGGAGTGGTACGACACCCGACTGCAGTTCTCTGGTTTTGTGTTGACAGTCGTACACGATGGACGTGTATTCCCGTCAGGAGTGGTACGACTCCCTACTGCAGTTCTCTGGTTTTGTGTTGACAGTCGTACACGATGGACGTGTATTTCCGTTAGGAGTGGCACGACTCCCGACTGCAGTTCTCTGGTTTTGTGTTGACAGTCGTACACGATGGACGTGTATTTCCGTCAGGAGTGGTACGACTCCCTACTGCAGTTCTCTGGTTTTGTGTTGACAGTCGTACACGATGGACGTGTATTTCCGTCAGGAATGGTACGACTCCCTACTGCAGTTCTCTGGTTTTGTGTTGACAGTCGTACACGATGGACATGTATTTCCGTCTGGAGTGGTACGACACCCGACTGCAGTTCTCTGGTTTTGTGTTGACAGTCGTACACGATGGACGTGTATTTCCGTCAGGAATGGTACGACTCCCTACTGCAGTTCTCTGGTTTTGTGTTGACAGTCGTACACGATGGACGTGTATTTCCGTCAGGAATGGTACGACTCCCTACTGCAGTTCTCTGGTTTTGTGTTGACAGTCGTACACGATGGACGTGTATTTCCGTCAGGAATGGTACGACTCCCTACTGCAGTTCTCTGGTTTTGTGTTGACAGTCGTACACGATGGACGTGTATTTCCGTCAGGAATGGTACGACTCCCTACTGCAGTTCTCTGGTTTTGTGTTGACAGTCGTACACGATGGACGTGTATTTCCGTCAGGAGTGGTACGACACCCGACTGCAGTTCTCTGGTTTTGTGTTGACAGTCGTACACGATGGACGTGTATTTCCGTCAGGAGTGGTACGACTACTGCAGTTCTCTGGTTTTGTGTTGACAGTCGTACACGATGGACGTGTATTTCCGTCAGGAATGGTACGACTCCCTACTGCAGTTCTCTGGTTTTGTGTTGACAGTCGTACACGATGGACGTGTATTTCCGTCAGGAGTGGTACGACACCCGACTGCAGTTCTCTGGTTTTGTGTTGACAGTCGTACACGATGGACGTGTATTTCCGTCAGGAGTGGTACGACTCCCTACTGCAGTTCTCTGGTTTTGTGTTGACAGTCGTACACGATGGACGTGTATTTCCGTCAGGAGTGGTACGACTCCCTACTGCAGTTCTCTGGTTTTGTGTTGACAGTCGTACACGATGGACGTGTATTTCCGTCAGGAATGGTACGACTCCCTACTGCAGTTCTCTGGTTTTGTGTTGACAGTCGTACACGATGGACGTGTATTTCCGTCAGGAGTGGTACGACTCCCTACTGCAGTTCTCTGGTTTTGTGTTGACAGTCGTACACGATGGACGTGTATTTCCGTCAGGAATGGTACGACACCCGACTGCAGTTCTCTGGTTTTGTGTTGACAGTCGTACACGATGGACGTGTATTTCCGTCAGGAGTGGTACGACTCCCTACTGCAGTTCTCTGGTTTTGTGTTGACAGTCGTACACGATGGACGTGTATTTCCGTCAGGAGTGGTACGACTCCCTACTGCAGTTCTCTGGTTTTGTGTTGACAGTCGTACACGATGGACGTGTATTTCCGTCAGGAGTGGTACGACACCCGACTGCAGTTCTCTGGTTTTGTGTTGACAGTCGTACACGATGGACGTGTATTTCCGTCAGGAGTGGTACGACTACCGACTGCAGTTCTCTGGTTTTGTGTTGACAGTCGTACACGATGGACGTGTATTTCTGTCAGGAGTGGTACGACTACCGACTGCAGTTCTCTGGTTTTGTGTTGACAGTCGTACACGATGGACGTGTATTTCCGTCAGGAGTGGTACGACTACCGACTGCAGTTCTCTGGTTTTGTGTTGACAGTCGTACACTATGGACGTGTATTTCCGTCAGGAGTGGTACGACTACCGACTGCAGTTCTCTGGTTTTGTGTTGACAGTCGTACACGATGGACGTGTATTTCCGTCAGGAGTGGCACGACTACCGACTGCAGTTCTCTGGTTTTGTGTTGACAGTCGTACACGATGGACGTGTATTTCCGTCAGGAATGGTACGACTACCGACTGCAGTTCTCTGGTTTTGTGTTGACAGTCGTACACGATGGACGTGTATTTCCGTCAGGAGTGGTACGATTCCCGACTGAAGTTCTCTGGTTTTGTGTTGACAGTCGTACAAGATTGACGTGTATTTCCGTCAGGAGTGGTACGATTCCCGACTGCAGTTCTCTGGTTTTGTGTTCACAGTCGTACACGATGGACGTGTATTTCCGTCAGGAATGGTACGACTACTGACTGCAGTTTTCTGGTTTTTTGTTGACAGTCGTACACGATGAACGTGTATTTCCGTCAGGAGTGGTACGACTCCCGACTGCAGTTCTCTGGTTTTGTGTTCACAGTCGTACACGATGGACATGTATTTCCGTCAGGAATGGTACGACTACCGACTGCAGTTCTCTGGTTTTGTGTTGACAGTCGTACACGATGGACGTGTATTTCCGTCAGGAATGGTACGACTCCCGACTGCAGTTCTCTGTTTTTGTGTTGACAGTCGTACACGATGGACGTGTATTTCCGTCAGGAATGGTACGACTCCCTACAGCAGTTCCCTGGTTTTGTGTTGACAGTCGTACACGATGGACGTGTATTTCCGTCAGGAGTGGTACGACACCCGACTGCAGTTCTCTGGTTTTGTGTTGACAGTCGTACACGATGGACGTGTATTTCCGTCAGGAGTGGTACGACTCCCTACTGCAGTTCTCTGGTTTTGTGTTGACAGTCGTACACGATGGACGTGTATTTCCGTCAGGAATGGTACGACTCCCTACTGCAGTTCTCTGGTTTTGTGTTGACAGTCGTACACGATGGACGTGTATTTCCGTCAGGAGTGGTACGACACCCGACTGCAGTTCTCTGGTTTTGTGTTGACAGTCGTACACGATGGACGTGTATTTCCGTCAGGAGTGGTACGACTCCCTACTGCAGTTCTCTGGTTTTGTGTTGACAGTCGTACACGATGGACGTGTATTTCCGTCAGGAATGGTACGACACCCGACTGCAGTTCTCTGGTTTTGTGTTGACAGTCGTACACGATGGACGTGTATTTCCGTCAGGAGTGGTACGACTCCCTACTGCAGTTCTCTGGTTTTGTGTTGACAGTCGTACACGATGGACGTGTATTTCCGTCAGGAATGGTACGACTCTCTACTGCAGTTCTCTGGTTTTGTGTTGACAGTCGTACACGATGGACGTGTATTTCCGTCAGGAGTGGTACGACTCCCTACTGCAGTTCTCTGGTTTTGTGTTGACAGTCGTACACGATGGACGTGTATTTCCGTCAGGAATGGTACGACACCCGACTGCAGTTCTCTGGTTTTGTGTTGACAGTCGTACACGATGGACGTGTATTTCCGTCAGGAGTGGTACGACACCCGACTGCAGTTCTCTGGTTTTGTGTTGACAGTCGTACACGATGGACGTGTATTTCCGTCAGGAGTGGTACGACTCCCGACTGCAGTTCTCGCTGCGTGGAGTGCACGAATTCTCCATGTCATGGCTGTTCCTGGACAAGGTGTGGAAGCCCGACACTTATTTCATGAACGGCAAGATGTCGCACCTCCACCGCATCACCTCGCCCAACAAGTTCCTGCGGATCAGACAGGACGGCTACATGGTCTACTCCATGAGGTACGTAAAATATAAGACGTAGCAGATTTTTAATAAAACTATTACGAATGTAGTACCTCATAAATGCTGACTACGATCTTTAAGGTCACATCATATGTATAGAAAATATATACATACATTTTATATCACATAAACATTATTCTCTTTGAGTGGTGCCTTTGAAAATTTTTCATTACCAAATTCAAAAATGAAAAGTCAAGACTTAGTGGCAATATTACAAGACATGTTCTATAAACAAACCTCAAAATATAAATAAGACCAGTAATATTGTTAAAAAGTATTTCTAAATGTTTTACATTAATCAATAAGAAATAATTTGTCCTATTCCTCCAGAAAACCTCGGTTTAAAAAAATGGAAATAGTCTGTAGTTTTGTGTCCGGGAGTGAATTAGATTAAGACCACAAAATAAACTGGAATATTTCACCTGCATACCAAAAATGTTCCATCTTAAAGTGTAATTAATCCGTTTCTTGTTTTAGGCTAACCATATCGGCAAGGTGCAAGATGCATCTTAAAAAATTTCCGATGGATACCCAACGCTGTCCTCTTCTCATTGGAAGTTGTGAGTAGAAAATTAAAGTAGTGAAATATCCGATTTGAATTATTAGTAATTATGAATGAAATGTTTGATACCATTAAAAATTATCAAGTGACTAGAATGAAGAAAATTTAAAGTACGGTACATTTACATTATGACTTCACCTTTCACTCAATGTCTCCAACCACGTCGGAGTGAGTTTTGTTGGCTGACGGCTTCATGAGAACAGCATTAGTTTATTGCTTAGGACCCTACCTCCTTGAGTTTTACCATTGACTACATTCACTAGACGGTCTCCCAGATCCTGGGGTTTCATGGTTAATCACGGTTTTAAGTGTTTATTTTCACAACCTCGGTTCATTGTAATGAAATAGACTTAATGGTGTCCTCATCCACCTTATTTTTGGTCATTTTCCGACTCATACAGAATGTTTTCGGCTCCTTTAATAATCTGAGAGAAAATTACTCCAAGATTTGATAGAGTTTCACAAAGTTATGGATTGTCTCAGTTTTACATCGAGGGCTCATTTCCAGATTTAAAATCTTGGCTTATATTCTACTGAGGACCTGTTGAGGCTTTCATGATCAAGGTGGGCAACAAACAATGTTTAAAATCCTGATTTTCCGTGATTTCTAGATCAAAAAATCCATTACATTGATACCACGAAATTTTCTTTAGCTCGCTTAGTCGTCTGGGAGAAGTCATTCAAAAGGAACCTACGAATAAAGAGTCTGAAACCCTTCGTATCAAACCGAACGCGTTTGCGTTCTCTTCTGGGGTTGGGGTTAGATTATACGGATTAATTCCTTGAAACTTTTGTACACCTCTACTTCCAAGGTGTAGTGAACGGTTCCAAGGTAGGGCACTAAAAAACCTAGGGCACTCTCACACGAAAGCAATTTTTGTTGACTGATAGGACAGCCAGGCTGATCCTGGTCCAAGTACTATGCGGAAACCTCAAGCAATGAGAAACCCTTAGTTTATTTTAAGATTTCTCAAACATTTGTTTACAATTTACATTTAACTTTAAAAAATTCTCTAGCCTCACTATACCTCCTAACTCTGTGTTGTGGTTTTGTTGTACCGCAGACGGGTACAGCTCCAACGAGATGGTGTACCGATGGTCGCCGGGCGTCACCGTGGAGAAGGGGCTGGAGTTGTCCCAGTATGACCTGGTCAACATCACGGTCGTGCCTCACAACAAGTTCACCAGGAACGTCGGTCCGTACATCTACCTACGCTACACTTCTATAATAGTCATGTAATAATCGTAATAGTCAGATACCAGCATATTTTGAGAAGGAATTGACTGAAAGATTAGGAGTGTTTGCCTGCATTTGGAGCAATTTAGAAAGAGCAGTTTGTTGACACAGAAAATGATTAATCTCTATTTAATTTGATAAGACGACTCACTTCTCGCGAATAATTTTTAGGATAAGATTTTATTCACAACACACCATTTGCATCCATGGCGATTATAAAGAACTATAGAGCTGGTTGAAGTTGTCTCAATTATTTTTTGTGACATTCGCTTTGATGAATTGTAAAAACGGTAGTGTTTTCAATCCACACACACCACAAAAACTATAAGGACTACCACCCCCAAATTAACTAAGGTGAGTGTCACTCAATAATATCTAAACAACTTAAGATAGCAATACCTCAACCAAAAACTTGTTGAAAAAATACAAAGCTGTTTGCAAAGTATTAGGTAACAATCTAATACTGTAAGTTGTTCTATATCAAGAAGATAACTCATCAATTTCTTTGGTATATGCTTTTGACAAGTGGTATTACAAATTGAGCTGACACACGTAATCTGTCGTCATTAAAACGTAAGTGTTTGCCTTTGAACTTTAGTAGTAAAGAGCCTGTGTGTGTTTAACAGGAGACTTCTCCATGATCAAAGCCAACTTCCTGTTGCGCAGGAACATCGGCTACTACGTGCTACAGATGTACGTCCCTTGTTGCCTCATCGTCTTCTGCTCTTTCGTCTCCTTCTGGATCAACCCAGACGACGTCCCTGGCAGAGTCACATTAGGTATGATTGGAACATTGTAATGTGTTCTAAAAATAACTATACCAGTTCTATCTTAGAAACTTTCTGTTTCGGTGGAGAGATTTTAATGTTAACAACCGTGAAATCCTTGAACATCTCAAAATCTATTAAAATAGTTATCATAGCTCTAGTATGTATCTCACATTAGGATTTCTCGGGTTCTACATCTCTTGCAGGTTGGTCAAGAGATGTAGAACCAAAATTACGGTTCGGTTGGCATACGATAAGAAATGTCAAGTAGCCTAATTGTTTTGATAATATCGCTCAAAGTTCCAAGGTGAGATTTAGGGTCCTACATCTTGGCGCTATTCCGTGACGCGTTTTAAGATTGTTTGGAAAAATATATTATCATGAAAATATTTTCTACATTTGGGACCCTTTCTAATTTGATAAAATGGCTCCCTCCTGTTCTCCGCTATGTTTATTCAATTATTGTTGTTAAAATTAACACGTACCATGACATTTTTCGATTAGTCCCCGATAAATATTCGTTCGCAGTGGCTTGACTATGAATCGAGGTTATTTTACAGTGTACTTTTGTCTTCTTTATATGACATTCAACTACAAACCAGCGGCCACGACTGTGCTGTCGATCACCACGCTGGGGTTCGTGGGTCGGGCGGCGCTCCCCAAGGTGAACTACGCCACGGCGCTCGACTGGTTCGTCATCCTCTGCTTCGCCACCGTGTTCGCCGTCCTGGTGGAGTACGCCGTCATCAACTTCATAGACAAGGTGCGAGTGGACATCCAGCGACTGCTCGAGGAGCGCAAGAAACAGAAGGAACTCAGAGAGGCCTTAAAGGTAGGTGGCATGCAATGTAGGTTTATGTTTAGGAAGCTAGAAAGGTGGCTGTCTTACTCGGCCTTTGTTGATTTTAATTAATTTTGTTGTGGAAACAACTACAGACTAAGCCCCATCTTACGACACAAAAATCGGTTGAATTGTGGAAAGAGTTCCAGTTACAAAAAAAACCCTTTAGCGTATTAAACAAGTGAAGATTGGTTATTTTGAAAAATGTCCCTTCAACAAAGATTTTCTTTAGCCTTAGTCAATATAAACAAATTATCTTGAATAAGAGTGCGATTTTTAGTTCAATGTATATAAAACAGGCATAATAAAACTTTATTCATGTATTATGAAAGCATATTAGATGACTTTTCTAAAAATGATTTTTCTCAAGATTATTTTTTAAATCGTCATTAAAACCCTGAATTACAATTTTCTACATAAGTAGTAAATCTGCATCGCAAAAAATATTTGTAATCAATAAATAACTTCTTGATAATCAATTAGCACTGTATACATGTTGAACTTCTTCGCATGATATCTCTTTGATAAGGTAACACAAATAGTAACAAAATTAATACACATATTCACAGGAAGAATCAGGTGCTGAAGAGAGCGAAGAAGAAATCCTCGACAAAGAGTTGGAACCAGAGGACCCGAAGGTGGCCGAGGCTTCCTTGGCAGTTCCCAAGATCCTGATGACCTACGAGATGGATGACTCCGAGGCGGGGGAGGACGCTGGCGGCAGCAGCGACGAGGCGGAGGATCTGGACTCTCTCAAGGTCGAGCACCTGACGGTCCCTCCGCAGGAGACCAAGCTTAAGGTCACCAGGAGCTTCTCGGTGCCGACCATCACCAAGGGCGAGTACCGGTTCGACCAACCTCGGCTGGTGCAGGACACCCACATAGACATATTGCTCGACCAGAACCAAGCACCGCAGGCCGCCAGGTACTTCACAAGTTGATTGTTTTTGTCAAACTTCATTGTCTGAATTCAGATTGATCACACCCATGACTTATCTTGGTTTAACGAGTGCAGCGACTCTAGCTTACATGAAAATGTCCAAATTATGGTGCAATACAATCGCATTAGACGAGAATTCCATTCATATACCGGTGTAGGCCTGTTTTTACGTATCGAAATCAAATTTTGCTTTGTGAGTTGATATCATCCTGAACAACTCTATTCAAATTAAGAAGGGCTGTATTCCATAACATTATTGGTAGTGATTGCTCACGCTTGAAATGCAGTTTATTCATGTGACCCAGTGAGCAATTATCAGGTTGTCACTGGGACGGTGGCGACGTCCTGTAATTCAACTACTTGGAGGTCACGAATTGTGGATAGTTATAAGCGATGGCTTGTGGATGCGATATTTCCTGGTGGGGATTAACGTCCGCACTAGTGAATACTGTTCATCCATAAAGACCATCCTCTTAATTAGACCAATTCGTATATAAGAGGTGAAAATTGTGGTTCGGATCCCACGTTATACTGTAGGTCCCTAGATACCATTGGATGTCGGCCTATGAATTAACAGTCCTGTCTAAGGAGAATGTCGGCCTTAGTCAGTAAAAAGACTACAAGATCGCGCCACAATCATCATACACTCATCTCTCATTCATACTTGGCTTTAAACTACCTATTGAGTTAGGTCGCAATTTCAATAAAGGTATTAAAGGTAAGGTTATGTGAGCCATGTTACGAACTCTGAAGGTCCGACCTTCAGAACACGTACCTGCAAGTATTTCAAAATATCATGACATATTTTTTTAAAGGTTGACTACCTAATTTGCATTGATTTGAAGTCCACGTTTACTTCTATTTGCGCCTTTAGCTTTGTCTAATAAGTGTCAAAAAAGTTTTTTTCTTTCAAAAGTTTTTGTCTAATAAGTGCAATAAACAGCAACTGTACGATTGCGTAGTACTAATAGTAATTATTAGAAACATGATGATTAAAATCCTTGACATGACGTGAAGTCTACGAACCCGCTCTCATAGTTGTCAAGTCAGGAACGCTAACAAAAACATCACTAACCCAATATTCACTTTTATAATGCCATTGTTTCTACTCTGAACTTCCATGCATGTTGTTGCAGGATAACGCTCCGCAGCACGCTGCTGGTGCCAGTCAACCTTTGGCGGAACCTGCGCATCCTCCCTACAGAGGAGGAAGTCGCCGCCACCACGGAACCTCCCGATAAGTTCTCCAAGATTGACATCTACTCCAGGATGGTATTCCCGATCGTCTACATGTGCTTGTTGTCTGGCTACGTCCTCGTCTACACGTACTATGTGGTCGATGACAAGGAACGCTATCTGCCTGACAATTATAAATGATACTGCTTTGTTGATTCAATTGATAAATATTTTTTTAAATCTTTGTGAGGTCTTCCAAATAAGTAAACCAAATATGTTGGGTATGGTTTTGTATTAACACAAACTTTTTTAAGGCTGTAAGGTTTTATTTTTTTGTGAGAAGGGGTGAGAATAATTTATACGGACTTTGTTTGGGAGTTGTCTGAGCCATAACTAAACCCACACATTTTCTTGGCTTTAGCCCTGGAAAGGTTAGTCACATTACCTAAGGGTAATCTCTCTTGTTTGAGATCACTGGGGTTGCCGAGGTTGGGACCTACGGGTTGTAAAGAGGCAAAGATATTTCTTAGCCTTCTTTTTAGTCTCCGCTTTTTCGGTGGTTACTGCTTGGCTTGTTTAGCCTTTTCCAAGGCGAGCGTAAAAAGGCAGAATACTCCCGAAGATCAAAGCACCTGCTGAAGCACCTAAGGATTAAAGTCCTCAAACGCACTTCGCAGCTGAGAAATAAGTTACTAACCGGAGATGGCCAAGTTTAAGAAGCTTGGTTGCTTCTTTCTCAGAAAAATCAAGGACTATCATCTTCAACTGCCGCTTGTTTGGTCGACTAACAGAGACTTTAGGTGTCTGACTATGGAAGCTGATAATCTTCTCCAAAGCCTCGACGACCTCAGGTGTCTCATTAAAAGAATCGAGATCCCTCACCTCAACACACCCGCTTGCCTGGGAGGACGACTTTTCCCAAATCCCCGACCACCTCCTAGGGAACCATGACAAAAGCCCGCATGTCAAGCCTTTCCTCAGCCGTAGAGAATATCCCTCTTTGAGGTAGGTCTCGAGCACACTACCTGAGCAGCGCAGACGTCCAGGTAGATATCCTTGCAGATTTTAACCAGGACGTCAGCGAAGGTTTGGTCAGCAGCCACTCACACGAGAACAGATGGAGGGCCAATTCTTGATTTCGGATTTCCGGGCATGACCGCTTAGCTTGGAGCCATGGCCATATTTTAGATTATTGGATGGCTTGGGCTGGTCTCCAGAGCCAGAACTCCCGTTCTTACTCCTCTCCCCTATGCCCCAGGTGCATGACCCAAGGACAATTAATTAACGTCTTGTAGTAGATGTACTTGTATTGTACCTTTTTGGCACATTTTGGACTCTGCAATGTCTGTCACAAATTAACAGAAAAAAATCTTGTGCATCATCCACTTGCTTGCAAGGTAAGGTTATGTTCAGGTGGAACAAATGTTTAAATTATTAATTATTATTTATTTTATTTTTCAGTAATGAATAAACCATACAAAGATTTCAAGATGATTACAATGATTTGCTGTAACATTACTGGACTAACAAATCAAGCAAACTCTAACATTAAATGTTGTAAAGAGAAAATGGTTTTCATTGTGGGGCTATTGTAACCAGGAAGTATTTTTAAAATTGTATTTCGACATTATTTATCAAGTTTATAAATAAATGCAGATAATAAATATATTTGTACCATAATTATTTATATTTCATCATTTTTACCAAAGAGTTCTACTTTCATTCATATTATATTAGAATGTCTTTAAACCCTAGAACAAAATTTACATTTTATTTTGCATTTCTATTTATATGTTCATAATATAGTAGTTTTCATTACTAGTCTCGAAAGTGACTTATTGCGGGGAGAGATTGCGAAGCCGAGCGTAGGAAAGGCTATCTAGCCCGCAATAGCACTTTTGAGACAAGTATTAAACATTATTTTTCATTACGAGATCGAAAAACTTGTAAACACAAGAATATATTTTGTTTATTCAACTTAGTATCAAGAAAAACCCGAACTCATAACGCAGAGTTTCGGTGCAGATGTCAGGAGACACCTGCACGGAAACTCAGCGTTATGCAACATTTGATAGGACTGCACAGAAAAATCCCATAACGGTTACTTTCCGTGCATCACGTACCCACAGAAAGTAAAGTTTATGTAATTTTGCAGTGCAGTAGCGGGAATAACCTATTTTCTTAGCTCATTTTACGTTTATAAAGTGTGCTTTCGTGTGTAGAGTAATGAAAAAATGAAATTTTAAGGGTACTAAGGTTATATTTATAATTTATTGTATTAAATTGCTAACCAAGTTATTTTTTGCACTTTACGTTCTACAGGAGTCACAGCAGTGAGTACCTGTGTTGAGCAAAGTACGTATGGATATTTCCTGATGAATGTTGCAGGCATATTTCACGACACGCAGTGACTGATACCGTTATCTATCTACTTGTCAGCCGCGCCTCAGGACCATGCCTATCGTCGCTCTCACTCACTCTGATGCTCGCCCCGGGCTCACTCAACCGACACGTCGGGTCGCCCGTCACTGTCACCTCTGACAACAGCAAAGTCGGGTTATAAAACAACACTTTGATCAAAAGTATGAGAACTGATTTTTTTACCTGTGTTATAGTATTTTGAGTTTTTTTTATATACAATCAACATGTAAGGGTTTACCGCTTTCAAAGGGATTTTGATTCGAGAGAATGCTTTTGGCGTAGTTACCTTGAGTGAAAAAGTTCCGACATTTAAGCCTTATTTCATTCACTTTTTACACCCCTGCTATGATGTTTAACTTTTTGTGTCAAATGTTAAGTTAAATAATAAGAATACAGTAAGTACTTCACAGTAACTTTTTAAATAGTAAAATTTTCATCATTGATAACAAGAAGTCTTATAATTTCAAAATATTCATGCTTTAAACGATGTAAGGCAATTATTAGATTCGTATTTTACTCAACAAAAACCTTTGAGTTACAAAAAAAATCTATTTGGTTGCATATAAATTTTTCGCCATAACAGTAGATGATGCAATTTTTCATAAGACCAAAATAATTATTGATCTAAATTAAATACCAATGAGTCAATGATGTCAACATTCTCGACTTCAATGCCATTTTAAATTTAACATGTATAGCCAACAATGCCCATGCTGTTTTAATCAGTTTTAGTAGTCAACACGTCTTTCGACATAAAACTTTAATTGCCAATTTTTTATTTCTGTATATTTAGCACATTTACGTACCTGGATCATAATTAGAATTTCCTCTGTTCTTAAAATAAAAATTAGGATTTTTCTAAGGTTTATGCCAAATATTTGTCAAATGTCTGAAGAATTTAGTTCGCTTTATATGGACCCAAGCGAGTCTCCAGTGTGAGTCTTATGGCCCATTTCGCGTATGATGTTCGAACAACAATCTATCAGGATAGTGACTATCATACCGCAGTAAATATTTTATTGTCGGAGAAATTCTGCGTCCCAACCGACATCCTTGCAATACAGTTTTATCTTGATCAGTAATTCTTTTTACTTGGGTGTTGTACTATATTCACAAAAACGCTTTTAGAAAAAATGGTGAAATCTATTAATTTTCTAATTTTATTGTGTATAGAATATTTTTTATAAAAATAACCTTTTGAGTACTTTTTAAAGACGGTGATGTGCACATTACGTCCAGGTAGATATCCTTGCAGATGATGTGCACATTATAAAAGCTACATTTTTTTTATAATTTTATAAACTCCTTCAATGTCAACAACTTACCAAGACTATATTTAAAACGGGAACAAGCTGATTGCGGAATGCATAGATAATCACATTTGTGTATTGAAATTTACTAACTATTGAAATTTATCCAACTATTTATAAGGAGCGTTATTTTATTAAAGGTTTTGTGGCATGTGTTCGTGTTAATTGCATTAGACGTAAAAAATAGTTTGTACACACTTAGAGATTTAATAAGTTTTACCATGCAACGAATTAGTAAGTTGTTGAGATTGAAGTAGTTTGGTGAAAAATACAATTATATCATGAAATACTATTGCATTGTTTGCAATGAACAATGTTTAGATGTTACAATTTATCTTACCTTTCCAATTAAATTTTTTTACTGTGTACTGAATGTGTTTCCAAAGTTGGAGTGTGGATAGTCGATTTACAATTTGTCGTATGTATGCTTTAGCCTAATTGCATTAGGCCTACAATATTTTGGCTAGACCTAGCCTTAGCCTTTTGTTAAAACCTTCAATATCCCAATAACCTTTATTCATTCAGTAACCTTGTAAACAAAATTTATTATTATTAGGTTCTATCATTCATTATTTCCATATTTAATTAGTTTTCAATTCTATATGTAGTGGCTTTCAGGAACAAGCTAGAAAAGCGATCTAGAAAGTGATAGAATAAGGAATTCAAAATATGTTTGATAGCATTAATGTTTATTTAACAGTACTTATCCTTAAAATCTTCCTTTAATTTAGTTGGTATGAGATTGGTTCCTTTTGTTAAATCACGTAACTTTGTGTTAATGTAATGCTTACACTTAATACGAAACATAGCCTATAACTTCTTGAAAAATCGAGAATATTTGTTTACACTCGAATATACACGACATAGAGAAATCCGAATTCTCTGGAAATGACTAGTACAGTTTTAGAATGTATATATTTGTGCTGCGTCCGCATAGTGAATGAGTAGTAGTAGTCAGTCAGTTGTAGTCAGTCAGTTAGTTGCAGTGAGTGAATAGTGAGTGAACATTGTGCTACATTGATATAGTGCTATTGAGTGCTAATCTTTGTATGTGTTTACTGTGTTGTGGTGATTAATAAATTCAGTTTTAGTGAAGTGGTGTTTTTAGTGTGAAGCGTCCCTAGTGATATACTTATACAGTGTAGTGGAACAGTAATCGCTAGTGGTGACGACAAATTCATGGCAGGTTGATCATCATGCGTTAAACTAGAAAAATGGAGCCCACAGAGTTGTCAGAGGTGACGGTGATGTGCGACCCGACATGTCGGTTATGTGAGCCCGGGTCGGGTATCAGAGTGAGTGAGAGCGACGATACGGCATGGTCCTGGGGCGCGGGTTGACGATGACGATAACGACAACGATATCAGTCACTCATCGTTCATCGTGAAATATGCCTGCAACATTCATCAGGTAGTATGTAGATACACGATGCTAAACCTCACATGTCACTGTGATCCTTTTTTAATGCAAATTAATACCACAACTTCACCTGTGATCATATTATTGGTTTGAAAATATTACTTTGCTATTTTTAGTTTTTAACTAAATAGAAACAATTTTTAGTGTTAGTGCAATTCTTAATTTATAAGTTCAAGCCAACATTTGTAATGTAAACCACAACATAGTGTTCAGTTCACACCTACTTGACCCTCTATGCTGAAATTGTAGCTGTTCAAAGTAAAGCTAAAACATAGAAGTAAAAAGTGTGAACGTTCAAACCCTAATTTAACTTTTTATATGACTTTTTGATTAGATCGTAAAACTGAAATAATGTGACGTCGGGCATCAAAAACATTAAAATACATTCCTTTAAGAGAAATCTCTGATCGGGGTCCTTAAAATGTAATTTTTTTGATACATTATTTTGAGTTCCTTAATGTTTATAACACCATCATATATTAAAATTAACGGAACATGTTTAGTAGGTAAAGTAATGTAGGTAATGCTTACAAAGATTTTGAAGTTGTATCTGTTTATTTCGAAAAGCTTTACTAAGTTGTCCGTTCCCAATTCATATCTAATTGGTGTTATTTTATTGTTGTTTTTACTCTGTATAACATAAGGATAATTGTTTTAAAACTATAATCACACTTTATAATAAAAATGATAATTAAAATGCTAAAAATTGTTTAGTTTCAATTGTGTTACTTTGTAAAAAATGTAAATAGTCATTTAAATGACAATAACATCAGTATTTAATATAAAAATTTGAAAATTAAATAATCTAATGACAACAAGAGAGGTAAATGGGAACTAAGATAAATATAAGAATCAATAAAAATCAGAAAGGATCATAGCTGTTAACTACAAAACAAACAATTTCTTTAAGTATAAACTTCTGATCAGTAACACTGATATTCGATCTGTATTACAGTAAAAATCTAACTATTTTATTTTTCTTCAATTAATACTTGGTAATAAATATAGATTTGTTATATTATTATTACAAAATACATAGCATACAAAGCTACAGGTGAGTGAAAGCATAGAGTTGAAATATCTTTTTAAAGTGACACTCGACAGTGTCATTCTCTGTTTGATATTGACACGTTGTTGGTGACGTAACAATAAACAGCCCACGAGACCGCGGGTTTGTTTATTCAACATTGCCAACTGTAGCTGTACTCATCTCTTATGTAGCATCACCACCGGACCAAATAATATTTTTAACGATATCGATGGAATTCTTTTTGTTATTCTAAATGCTCATTGGGGTTTATGGTAAAGGCCATATATACGCTATAACGCTATAAAGAAGCTATAACCGCCCTAAGCAGTTAGAGTTTTAACTAATTAGGTGGTTTTTAGATTGGAATTCTTTGTGGTTTTTACATAACCTAACAGTAATTTTGTTTTCAATTTTTTTACATATCCATGTATATGTTCTTGTTGTACCCCCCCCCCCTCCTATTCTGGGGGGTTTACGCTTTTAAGGATTGGTCCAACACCATTAAATTTGAGTGTTCATCCCGGGAGTCGAACCCATGATAATATACTCTTGAACTGATGTCCACGATCCTAACCGGTAGGCTAGGAAAATCTTTTAACCTATTAAGTGGTTTTGACCTTGCTTTTAGGCCTACTCGAATTTGTTAAAACCATTTGATACTTTTTTATGGAATTTTTTTAAATCCATACGATAAATCACAGTATAGATATATCTATCCCTGATATACGGCGGGATCTATTTACCAATGCTAGAAAATTGCGACCTACATTGAGAGATATTTGATATTTGTAGGAATTCAAACCAGGTCTAAGAACTACTTTGCAGAAAACGAAATACTTCTCTATTTGTGTTACTAGTTTCTCATTGCATTCCTATTGCTACTTATTAAAATGAAACACGAAATGACAAAACATCACGGGTTTACTGTCTATTATTATTGCATTTTTATCGCGAAAGATTAAATTTATTGTGAATAGGCCTACAATAAAAAATACGTATCGGACTTACAATCCGCTTAAAGCGAACTTTAATGGTACCATATAATACGTTTAGTTTATAATGGTAGCATTGGACAATATTTTGTAAGTTTCCTAGGACTTAAAGGGTGTTTAATAAATAAATAATTTATAAAACACAAACAAATATTTGAATAACTGATAGTGGATTGGTGCGTGGACCATTATTCCAATGTTCTTGAACAAAACGCACCGGTGCAACGACGCGTGCACCCGCCATAGTGAAGCCCACGGCCTAAATCGATGAAGTCAATCAGGAATCGCCGAAGCGTTCTCCCCCCTTCCCCCGCACCATTTCCCGTCCTAGCATAATCCCCTATCTTTTAAATCCTGTGTTAAGCTTATAGAGGGGATTTGAAGCAAATTTTAAACCTCTATTAAACTGAGTTGACATTAAATTCAATAAATAAATAATTAAAAAAAAATGTTGAGATCGAATCCAGATTATTTATTTGTTAAGTTTTTTATAAAAGAATAAAATATTTTTGATTTTTTTATATGTAAAGCCTTTTTATAACCCTCTCCGTAAGATTACCAACTTAAAGAAAACAGGTGTGTTTTTGCACTTTCGCAGTTTTTAAAATTTTGCCCGACGACCCCAAGATCAATGGGTATAAAAAATTCGAATTTTTTTTGGATTTTGTTATCTCCGATGAGTTTGGGGTTGTGGAAATTAGGGCAAAATTCGAAAACTGCAATAGTGTAGAAATGTTTTGAATTCTTTGAAATCAAATATGTCACTGTTGATGACGTCATTTAAATGACGTCATGTGAGGACGTGAGGTTTCGCCACTTGCTGGGCTTTTTAAGCCCGATTTCATGACGTCACTCCATGTACTTTATGACGTCATTCAGAAGTCATTGAACTCAGCTACAACTAACAATTTGTACATGGTTTGTTATATAACGTTTAGGGATAAGGATATAAGCTATGAGCTACACTGTTGTAAATACGCCTACTTAATATAAGCAGGTGGTTTGTTCTAGTTTAAAATGTTCTTATGTATGTGTACAACTTAGAAAATTAAATAATTAGTTTTCTAAAAGCACGTATTAGACACGAATGTATTTTTTATAATAATTTTTATGTAAGAATGGATGATCATGTGTTTTTGTCATATTTTATGCTGTTAAAAGGTTTTTCCTTTTTATTCATTATCGTTATTAATAATTATCAAGGAAGCTAAGGACATAATAAGGAATAAATACCACTATTCACTTAAACTTTCATTCTATCGTTTAAGGGCTTCTAATGTTCTAAGTAAAGTAATTATCTTAATCCAGAGGTTGTCTTGGGTCTTAGTTTAAAACCCTATCTCCACGCCTAACTCTCGGTTTGGTTATCTTGAACCATAGAAAAACTAACCAAGTTTTTCTATGCTTGAACCTGGTCGTCCAGTCGCACACTCCATTCATGTTTAGGTAGCAAATATATAAGGGAAATTACAGATTAAAGTTTTTAAAATACGGTATATCACTCTTATTTTGAGACACAGACCTCACATATTGGGTATTTTAACCTAAAGTCAATCCAACTTTTTTCGAGTATTTTTAACAACAGGTTCATTTTTTTCTGAAATAATAGATATATTTCACCAACTTTAGGAAAACTACAGTTGATTATCAGACTACTTAATTTGCCAAAAGTGAAACTTTAAATTGTTAATAATCGAAAGTGAAAAAGATTGGTCGTAGTTTTAGTATAAGTATTACAAAAAGAAAATTCGTTATACCTATATCAAATCAAAGTAGTTTTTATTTTACATTTGTATTGGAAAATTACGTTTTTAAACAATGATAAATATATGGTAAGTTTGGATTCTATATAATATAAATATATATATTTTCTTGATTTACTTGAAACATAAATCAACTATTTCTTAAAACATCTTCTCTAGACCAGTGGCACAAAGCTAATGTAAAAGTCAACCAACCAAAGCGGGTGGATAAAGTTGTTTTCTACTCTATTTTTTTCCACTTGTCCCAAATCTGTTTTGCGATGTCTGTTTAAACGTATAGGTACTAAAAAGTTATAGAAATCGTCTTTGTTGGACAAGACAGACAAAGAGAGAGTGGTAAATTAAACTGTTTTATGGAACCTCTACTTTCTCACCATTATCTCTATCACTCTCCTACATGGTCTAAAAATAATTAAAGCTTAGAAAAATACCCATTTTATTTAAATTAATCAATATAATATTCTGTAACCAAATAATCAATTATATGAAACAATCTGATTGATTCTACTAATTTGATTTCTGCCGTCAGGTAAATATGTAAATTGAAGTCAAATTTAAAATTTTATGATATGTAGACCTATTTTCTAATCTTACATTGAAACCACCGATACATGTGCACATGTGACCTGATCAACGTAATAATGTAAGAAACTTGATGAAATCATGTAAAAGAATATTCCCATGCCGGGAATCGAACCCGGGCCTTCTGGGTGAAAGCCAGATATCCTAGCCACTAGACCACATGGGAGACCGACAACCTGAGTTTAACGCCAATTCAGAGGTGCTACTTGCTCATTTGCTCCGAACATAAAGCGGGGTTTCACCTTCCACATAATAATATACTATTATTGACATCACTAAACTATTTCATAGCTGATATCCCCGAAAAAAAAACTACAGGTAATTTTCAGGATAAGTATTCATTAAATTAATATTAATATGATTTATATTTGTCATTAATCGGTATTTACATTAATAGAGTGTGAAATTTATATGAGTTATAACATTTTCCGAATAATTATTCCCAGGAATGAGAAGAATTATATCAGTGCGTACTATAAAGTGTTAAATTGCCCAAAGTATAAATTTACACAACTATTTCAAATTTAAAAACTTAAGTAATTTAGTTAATATTTTATGACAAATAGATAGCATATTATGATCAAGTACCAGGGGGACCGAGCTTAAGCTCGGTAAAATTATTACTTTCGTTTCTCACACAAAGCTCGTTCGCTCCGCTCACTCGCCAGGCGGAAGGTTTGCTGCACATTGGTATGATTTTCCTAAAACCACAGGTTAAAGATGTAACACATTGGTTTATTTTATCTACAGTTATCAGCTGATTTTTGTTCAGTTAAAAAATTTCCATAAGGATAACATGGGATCTTTGAAGGGCTCTAGCGCGAAAACCGGATTTTTCCCAGCTATGGGACCAGCTCCAATCGATTTCTGGTGGCCAAAACCCCCATATTCCAAAATTTGAAGGAAATCGACGGAGCCGTTTTTGAGATAATTGTGCAAGCAAGCAAACAAGCAAACAAGCAAACATTGCTCGTATAAGAGTATAGGATAATATTTTACAATCAACAGATTATGTAGGTTTTTTGAGAGTTTACAGGTATGGTTAATTTTCATTTTGAAATCACTCATACGTTTACACGAAGTACGCGCGACCCCATATTGAAAATATGCCCTCTCCTTACAAAATGAATTTATGAAAAAAAATACTACTCAGTAGAAATTATTAATAATGTAAAACCTTCCTGTCACCCTAGATATAAAAAGACCTGGTTTTGTTAGACCCATTAAATTAATTATAATTTTAACTAAACGATCGTATGCGAGAGTAAGAGAGTAAGGAAGGGGGTAAAGTGGGGGGTCTGGGGGGCTTTCCATTAGAGCCGCAACATGTCGAAGACGCTGGAAAATATTATGACGAGAACCGTAATTTCAACTCTCTCTGCGTCATGACATGAAGAAGACGTTTCTCATCTGAAACATAGGCCTACCGCGAGCTCCTTTCCATAATTTGAACGAAACCCTTAACTAAAGTGAAAAAGAACACCGGATTAGGTTTTAACTTCAATAATTATCAAAATGCCATCAAATTGCATTAGATTCGTATAGTAAGGGTGAGACACATTTTGCCACAAATCTAAAATGTAGTGAAATCAAAGATATGAGAGTATATATTTAAGATTTAAAAGGTTATTAATTAAGTTCTTAATGTTAGTAAAAAAGTACCTTCTTCCTTATTTTATTTTATTTTTTGTTTGTTTATTTAGATAAACAAATATCGTTTGGGGAATGATAGTAACTTAACACAAACTATCTTTTGACGTTATGAAACATTTGGAGTCATGTCAGGGGGACGGCCCACTAGAAGTAAGATGAAAATCTTAAACATAAGCATAGGTTAATATGCACATAAAAATTGAATAGTGTGGTTTTAAATTACCTTATCGTCTCCAGTTCAACTCCGTTGTTATCTACAACCTGGTTTTGGCACTATTTTTAATAGTGCCGATTTATGATTTATAAATCATAAATCATTTATTGGCCATTGAACAAAGAGTAATAGGTCGTGTTACAAGAGAGCAGGTTAACCTAAACTAAAAAGTCCTTTGCTCAACAAAAACCAATAGATAACAACGGAGTTGAACTGGAGACGATAAGGTAATTTAAAACCACACTATATAGTCATACCAGTTCGGAGCAATAACAAAAATGAAATCTAAAAACAATAAAATTGAAGGTCTCACTTAGCAGAGTACAATGCCGCAAACTAGACATCAAATGGATGACCGAAACGGAAATGGCAGAAAAACAAAGTTCTATTAAAATCAGATCGGTAAATCTTTAAAATGCAATAACTTTATTAATACTGAACATTTTCTCTGATTTGATATCATTTATCATACATAATTTTAAACGTCTTATCCACAAACTCGACGCTAAAAGGTTGAGTATCAGGAAAGTTATTGCATTTTTAAGCTTTACCTATATGATTTCAATGGAAATTTTTATTGTCTACCATTTCCGTCTGGGTAATTTATGTTAAGTCTAATATGCAGCATTGTACTCAATCAAGTGGCCTGACTCCTGGTACAAAAAAATCCCTTACATAAAAGAAAATAAATAAAAATTAACATACAGTATGTGATAGAGTCAAAATATACTTTTACTTTCTCCCCCTATACCATAGTATATGGAGAAAGTATTGTTTTCGTCAAAATTTTTGAATTTGAGTTGTCGGTGGATTTATCCATTTTGGTTCCCCCTGAGTCCAAAAAAGTGGTTTTCGGAGTGATGTCTGTGTGTGTGTGTGTGTGTGTGTGTGTGTGTGTGTGTGTGTGTGTGTGTATGTGTGTCAGGATGTATACAGAGCTAGAGAATGCCCCAATGGTCCGATTTTGGTGAAATTTGGTACGTGGGTCCAAACCCACGATAATTCCAGGCGTTTTTTTCATTTTTTTGAATTTTTGATTTTTAAGGGTAGTTTACCCCCAAAAACCCTCAAAAATCGTCAAAAATCAAAATTTCTCAAAAACGGCTCTAACGATTTTGATTAAAATTTTGTGGTTAATTAAGCTTAAAATGGTGAATAAAATGACACCACCCGCATCTCCGAGAAAATGCGCGTTCAAAAGTTATGGAGTAAAAAGTGTTTCAAAAATCAATTTTATGAATTTTCAAAATAGCTGTTGTCTCGAAATAAACTTTTACTTGCCACCATTAAATAGAGCTCAAAAAACTAAATAATCCAGTATTTTAAATTGTTGCTCTACGTCAAGTGGTTGCGGAGAAAATTCAATTTTTCGTTTAGCGGTAAACCCAGTACGTTGTTAAAAGTCACAGACGCGCGTAGGGTCAAACGAGCGCTGCTCAGCTGGTAGCTATCTGACTGAGTCATCAAGACATTAATGTTTGGAGCTTTTAACACCTTTTTTATATTGTTGGGAGAAAGTATGTGTCAGTTAACTGATACCGTTTATTTGTTAAGTTACTATCATCCCTCAAACGATATTTGTTTACATTAACAAACAAAAAATTAAAGGGGGAATTTGTTACACACTGCATATTTATCTCTAGATTTCAACTTTAACATGTATAAAT
Organism: Neoaliturus tenellus; assembly: GCA_030545055.2. Classification (NCBI taxonomy): domain Eukaryota; kingdom Metazoa; phylum Arthropoda; class Insecta; order Hemiptera; family Cicadellidae; genus Neoaliturus; species Neoaliturus tenellus. The sequence goes on along the minus strand of CM061533.1, from coordinate 256,292,680 downwards.
AAAGCCACCTCAACTCTCAAAGCGAAAGCATCTATTGTCGGGAGATGACTTGTTAGCCACTGAGGGGGTTGGGAGGCGAGGGGAATATTTACATCTGAAACCTACCGGTCATTTGGTTAACTAAGGAATAAAAACAAACATATATTGTACTATTCTACATGAAAAAATTTTGCTAAAAAAAGTAAACAATTATCTTTGTTGACAAACCAGCTAGCCTAATTCAATGTCGAGAAAGACAGCTGACTGCAAAATAAAAGAAAACATCGTAGGGATGTTGTATGTTTTTGATTTTGTTGATAGCTTAACATATGGTGGAATAAAAAAAAACCAAAAACAAAAAGCAAATTGTTTTGGCCAATGGCATGCTTCAGCTTCCCTCTCACCCCGCAACCCCCTCACTGGCCAACAAGTCATCTCCGGACAATAGGTTGTACTATTCTACATGAAAACATTTTGTTGAAAAAAGTAAACAATTATCTTTGTTGTCAAACCAGCAAGCATAATTAGTAGAGGAAGACAGCTGAATGAAAAATGAAAGAAAACATCGTAGGGATGCTGTATGTTTTTGGTTTTGTTGGGATAAAAAACATATGGTGGGATGAAAAAAAACCAAAAACAAAAAGCAAAATGTTTTGGCCAATGGCATGCTTCAGCTTCCCCCCTCACCCCGCAACCCCATCACTGGCCAACAAGTCATCTCCGGACAATACGATGTGCTCCAGTAGGCCTACAACATACGGTTCCTCGGGAGGGATTAACTCATGGTGTGCCTATGCTGGAAAGGTGACAAAATCATTTTTTTTCTTTACTAGCTATCCACAAAAAAATTCAAAAGTCCAATTTCGTTAGACTTTCAGTGCTGCTCAACGTATTTAGCACCCGACCTATTAAATAAAGTAAAAGAATAAAATCATTATTTATTTATTAATTTGTTAAAATGCACAATATTGTTACAACCAAAGTATTCTAATTGCCTTGCTTACAACAAAACAATATTTTTACGGATAATAAAATCAGCTGTTAAAACAAAGAAGTAAAAGACACACGTTACACTTTCAATCAGTTTCATCATAGTTCATTTTCTTACTACTGGATATTGAATTTTCAAATTGTTGGATGAACTTTTTTCTGCTCGATATCCTTAATTCTGTTGATATGACTACCGGTTTCGTGACGACAGTCACATCATCAGGTCGATCCTCGGTTTAACGATTAGTCATTAACTTAAATTTGACACAAATACAACGAAAACATCAACACAACACTATAAACAGTACATTTAATCACAATTTTGGGTCCTGAGATCGAACTCTCGGTAGAGTCGGATCGCTGCTGGCTCGGGGGCCGAAAGTGTGATGAAATTAGTGCTATGTTGATGATTTAGTTGTGTTTTGTGTCAAATTTAAGTTAATGACGAATCGTTAAACCGAGGACTGACCTGATGATGTGACTTTCGTCACGAAACTGGTAGTTGTATCAACAACGAAGACATCGAGCAGGTAAAATTCCACCTAACAATTAGTTTCGACACAAGTTAGAACCATGGTGCAGAACTCTTAGGAGGAAATTAAAAAGTTCTGAAAGGCTAATGAAAAAAGCGAACGACCTCGTCTTGAAAATACAAAAAAAAAAAAAAAAAAAAAAATATTGACTTGGCAGTCCAGGATAGGCTTCTGTGACTAAAATTATTACTACAGACGATTTGTATATAAGTTACCCGAGCAAATGCTCGGCCACTAGGTATTATAGGCATACACTTAAGTATGTAAGACATGTAGGAAGGACACTGAAAACTTAGTTCTGAGAAAAAATAATATTTATACGTGTCTCTTTACTAAAAAATATATTATGTCGTTATAATAATTCTAATTTTTTTTTTTAATTTATCTTGTATATTTAAAATCAAAACAAAATAGTGGCTGAAACCAGCTGACTGGGTACTATAAACTTATGTATGTATTTATAGGCCTATGTAGGCACACTAATCTCAAAAAAAGTTCTGATAATTTTCTTTAAACTTAAAAAAATCTTGGTACTTGGATAAAAATAATATTTATACGGATCTATATAGTAGGGAAAATCTAATGTCGTTATATGGTTGAATAAAATTCTGTAATTTGTATTGATTGGTCTTATGCATTTAAAATCAAACCAAAATAATTGCTGAAAACTACTGACGAACTGACAATTAACTAACTGACAAAGTGTCAATTACGTGCTCAAGTACAAACATGTGCTTTGAAAAATTTTGGCTAGTTACAGATACATACTATAGTAAAAATAATTATTTCCTGATAGTACTTGATATTGTCGATTATGGTTATAAAGATAAAAATAGAAAATAAACAATTAGAGTAATTTTTAATGCAATTTAACCATCGGAAAAATACTTACAATTATGAAATACATTGTAATATAAACGTCTTACAGTTTCAACATGTGATTCAACAAATACACACAAGAGTGCAGCACTTGTATTATAAATTCTGAAAGGCAAGTGAGTGAAGCAAACGAGTTCGACATGGAAAGATAAACAAATATTCCCTAGCTTGACATTTGTGTGCATGATACTAGGATTATTACTTCAAAATAATTATATAAGCTTACCGAGAAAATTCCTGAGCCCCCAATCACTATGTATGATAACGTGAGGCTGTTATTATTATTATTATTATTATTTTGTTAATGCACCTCCTCCTTTAATGTTTAATGTGTCAAATATCTCAAATACATCTCAGCTTTTATTTCAGAAGTAGCTGTCTATTTCGGTTGGTTTTATATTTAATATTAGTATTTGTATTTGATTTAATATAAATATCAGTTTGTTCTTGTGAAGTTGATGGCGCACTATGGTGAGCTATGTCATTCAGGGACTGTGCATTGCCATGCAATGGCCAATGACGACCCATGGGGAGGCCAAAATCCGGCGGCAACCTTCCGGGGAGAGGCCAGAGCAGGCTAGTGACGTAAGAGCAATGCGCGGTTTGAAGGTTCAAACCTTAGATGAATTAAGTAAGAAAAGTCTACTAAGCAATCACTATTAATTTTAATTATATTTAGGTGTTTTAACACAAGCTGTATATATATTCAATATTGATTTAAAAATTTTATGTTTGAGACTGTTCCGTTTAAAAAAAAACTATTTTGTCTTATTTTCTAATCCCTATATTATAATTAGGTAAGTGAAGGAACCTCAATACTGGCAGAACATAATGAGGTCCTATTTATTTTCTCATAGTCATTAAGTTAAAAATTATTACTGTGCATAACAGTAAAATATTTAAACTTGAGAAAATAAATATGAATTCTATTCTAGATGGGCAGCTCTTAAAGTAAATTTTTTATATTATATTAATATTAAAAATAACATTAATTGGATAGCAAAGTAAAACAGCCTTTGACAGTGTTGAAATTACAAATAATAGGAAAACAGAAGAATGTCAAGCAGATTAAAAGCAGTCGAACTACTAATATGAAAACAATAGCATTTTGCTGCACAGACCACCGGAGTAACGGCTTCACGTATCCTCTTATAAAATACGTGAAGAGGTTAATAAAGTCCTTTTTTAACGTCGGGTACATATTTTTATTAACATGTATCATTAAAACGTCCAAAATCACATACACATTTTTTATAAGTTAATGTTGTGGCCTCCCAATATTTATAAATTTATGTTACTCCTTGGGTTATTTATGACGGATTCATATAGGTTATTTTACGTCAGGCTAGTTAACTTTATTTTTTTGTTAGCTAATGTGACGTCGATAATCACCGCCGGAAAATGGGATATGGATGTAGGCAACCAAGCTGGCCAGTATTGAGGAAACAGTCGGGGAAAAGGCACCAGAACTATTGAGTAGGTACGAGTGGTGGAGAGCGTGCATCGGACAATAGTGCAGATTTGATGAGTCAGTGAGCGACGACGGTTGGTGGGTGGGGGGGTAACGTAAGGGGGTGGGGGGAGGGCGCGCTCACCAGTCGCTTCTCGGCGCCCCGTCGACACACAGCGCTGCGACGCCGCCGCTACACGTATTTATACGTCGCTACGTACGTACACCTACACAACGTGCTTACCTCCAACCCCCCCCCCCCCCGCCCGCACCACGCCACCTAGTGATATAGCTTACCAGCTTAATGTAAAAGTTCTTGATTTAGTTGTAAATCTTTGGCGAAATACCGGGTGTCCCAAAAAGAAAAAAACAAATCACAAATAAACTAGAATATTTTTCATTCAAGATAGAAAGTAAATTTAATATAGGCATACATCTTATTTCTTAACTTTCAATAAAAAATTTTAAAAATAGTTTCACTATCTAACCTATACAACCTCTTTATTATTTCCTCCAAGAAAACCAAATCGGTGTTACAACTATAATGAACACATTGTGACACATTTATTGTAAATTTATCCAAAGGATTAATCGAAGCTCGAAATGCTTAAAATAGAAGCATCTTGTGAGGAACTCTTAGTACAGTAAAAATGTGTTTTGACCCAAAAAAAATTAGCACAACCAAGGAATTTGGTACAGATGTTGGGAATATCTTCCTTTTGAACATACTAAAAGTCCCCTAAAATTAAAGCTGTGCTACGGCCGCCATCTTGGAAAATGGCGGCAAATTTTTATATTTTTGGCTATAGTTGCTTTATTATTAGAGATACAGGAAAAAGCTTGAAATGAAAAATGTAGGCAATTAAAAAATACACATTTTGTTCATTTACATGTTTCCTCTAAATCTAACGGTTTATGAGTTATTTTCGATTAAGTGTAAAGAATTTTTTTAATTAACCAAAATTGATGCGTAAGATTACTGTATTGTTATTATAAGAAATTTTAAAAAGAGTTTCTAAAAGGTAAATACAACATTTTCAATGAATATTACATTATTCCAAATCCCTTTAAGTTTTGCCCAGGTTGAAAATGTATTTCTTCTCTACTTATAATATTTCTTTGTATAGTATTAGGGTGAATCTCGTAAGGTGTCCTAAATGGATTACAGACAAACGCTTAGCCCTACAACCTTCCAACAAAATTACTTTCCACTAAATTGACGCCAAGGAATAATTTAAAAATATTTTTAACGTTGTATAAATACAGGGTGTACCAAAAACTGTGGGTCACAGGTTCGAATCTTGGAAATTTCAAATACAAACTTATGTCATATTATACATCATTAGAAAGGTCGATTTAAAACAAACAATTTGGTGAAAACAGAATTCAGTTATCTTTTTTCGTTTCAAAATGGCGTCCATTTTTCTAGCCAAAATCGAAATTTACGGAATACCCTTCTTCATTCTTATTCATTACCCTTCTTCATTCTTCATTCGTAATTCTTTGATTGTTTGTCATAAATGACTTCTGATCAAAAATATTTATTTCAAACAAGCTAAGCTTTACAATGATATGTCACAAGACAACATTTTTAACATTTTTGAAAAATTTTACATGAACAAAATTCAAAATTTTTTAAAGTTAAACATGTCATTTTGTACATCATCTTAAAGCGCTCATTGAACTGAACAATTTACACAAGTGTACTACTACACGAGTGTAGTATCTCTTTTCATTTTGTAGTAATAACGTAAAAATGTAATTTTCCCATATCATTTGCAAGTTAATTAATCAGGGCATGATAGTATGGCAGTCAAAATTATTATTATTACAAATTTACAAATTACAAATTACTACTATTACAAATATTACTAAGGAAGATCGAGTTACTTTGCAACGTCACAGAGAGTAATATTTGTTAAATTTTCAAAATTTCGAGGTATGAGGGGACGAATATAACTATTCAATTAAACACTTACCAAGTTTAAATAAAATCGGTTGAAAAACGGCGTCCGAAACAGGGGAATAAAATACCATGTTTTGCATTAAAAGCCGTATGTATGGTTAACATTGCCGAGTGCGCAACAATGGGCTACTCGCCCAAAGGTGAATATGACTCTTAATGGTATGGCAACAATGCAAGAAGGACTGCCATACTATCGTGTCCTAATTAACTTGCAAATGATATGGGAAAATGACATTTTTACATTATTACTACAAAATAAAAAGAGATACAACACTCGTGTAAATTGCTCAGTTCAATGAGCGCTTTAAGATGATATACAAAATGACATGTTTAACTTTAAAAATTTTTGAGTTTTGTTCATGTAAAATTTTTCAAAAATAATAATTTTTAGAAATTTTAGTTATTTATGTTGTCTTGTGACATATCATTGTAAAGCTTAGCTTATTTGAAATAAATATTTTTGATCAGAAGCAGAAGTCCTTTATTACAGGGTATTCCGTAAATTCGATTTTGGCTAGAAAAATGGACGCCATATTGAAACGAAAAAAGATACCTGAATTCTGTTTTCACCAAATTGTTTGTTTTAAATAGACCTTTCTAATCATGTATAATATGACATAAGTTTGTATTTGAAATTTCCAAGATTCGAACCTGTGACCCACAGTTTTTGGTACACCCTGTATTTATACAACGTTAAAAATATTTTTAAATTATTCCTTGGCGTCAATTTAGTGGAAAGTAATTTTGTTGGAAGGTTGTAGGGCTAAGCGTTTGTCTGTAATCCATTTAGGACACCTTACGAGATTCACCCTAATACTATAAAAAGAAATATTATAAGTAGAGAAGAAATACATTTTCAACCTGGGCAAAACTTAAAGGGATTTGGAATAATGTAATATTCATTGAAAATGTTGTATTTATCTTTTAGAAACTCTTTTTAAAATGTCTTATAACAACAATACAGTAATCTTAGGCCTACACATCAATTTTGGTTTATTAAAAAAATTCTTTACACTTAATCTAAAATAACTCATAAACCGTTGGATTTAGAGGAAACATGTAAATGAACAAAATGTGTATTTTTTAATTGCCTACATTTTTTATTTCAAGCTTTTTCCTGTATCTCTAATAATAAAGCAACTATAGCCAAAAATATAAAAAATTGCCGCCATTTTCCAAGATGGCGGCCGTAGCACAGCTTCAATTTTAGGGGACTTTTAGTATGTTCAAAAGGAAGATACTCCCAACATCTGTACCAAATTCCTTGGTTGTGCTAATTTTTTTTGGGTGCATGCAATTTTTCACTTAATTTTACTGTACTATCTATGAAAACTAGACGATGTGGAGAAAAATTACTAGTGAAGATGTGTATATCTTTTGCTGTCTACAGCTTTATTTGATAGTAAAGGACTACAGTAATCTTTTTTGCGGTTAATGTTTCCAGAATCCTTGAACTGTTCATGTCGCTTGGGTACTGATTTTTGGATGGTAGGTTAAGATTTAAACAGTTCTAAATCTTTGCTTAACACTCATAACAGATTTCATATCAATAAACCATAACTGTGCTTTCAGCTGCACCTCCATTATGAGCGAGTAAAGTTTTGTTACGTATTGAAGATTCAATTGTGCTAATGACAATGAACAGCTAATTATTGTCGTAGAGTACTAAAAAACTTTAATATACCAGATTTGAAAATAGCCAAATTTCACTTATCTAGAAACTTTAGTTAATATGTGTTTCACATATCAAGCTGTAGATTACACACATTTTTTTGGGACACAGTGTATTTGCAGTCACAAGCGGTAGCTCGTATTGTAGAAATATGATTTATATTTTAAAGTTTGATAATAATGAAAGAAATCAAAAATAAAAATGTGGGGGTACTTTAAAAATAAAATGAATAGTTTGCAAAGTAGTTAAAAGAATGAATAAGTATTATTGGCTTACATTCTTTTAATTGCTTAACACTACCTCGTATTCTAAAAGGAAACAAGGTACGATTGTAAAATATACAGAGTATAACATTGCCTTTGGTTCCTCTCCAATTTTTAACATCTAATTGGCCTGAATCTTACATTGGTTTAGATATTCTCCTTACTCATTTATGTATTGTTCATGTGAAACAGAACTTAAAGCTATTTTTGTAATGTAAATATGTATTGGTTGAAAACTAATTTAATAAACCTAAACGCTAAAAAGCTTATTCAAAAGTATCGTTGGTTTATAAAAGCCAACTTGGGTCAAGTAGGCATTCATTCCATACTCTCGCTGTTTTATATGGTCTCTCTAGAAATGGCTTTGTGTACTATTAAATTATTTAAAGCATGAGAGATAAACATTTTTAATAGCATGAATGTAAAATTACCTAGTTATCATCTTGTTTAATACATAAATGGGAAAGTTTAGATATTATTTTTTAATATACAATTCTACATCTGCATTTATGTACAACTCTAAAATTTGGCAAGAATAACAAAAGTATCAAATTTTAACATAAGCTAATTTTTATCGTGGCTTCAACACACTGTGTTTGAATTTCCCATGCAATTCCTATAAACACAGGTTACATTAGATGAGACAGTACTTTTTCAATGGATATAACAAAACGAAAAAATAATATTAAAAAAACAATAGAACGTATTACTCACAAAAGGTTTATTAAAATCACCACTGATCTTTGATACTTAAATTTCCGTTGTGAAGCACAGTAGCGGATGATGGTGATATAAATTATGCTTCTACATTACTATATTTTTATTTTATACTGGGTATAAATCCGTATTCTCTTTGCATATTGTGTTAAAACCATTAAGTATTATGCATAGCTTGAAGAAATTGATATTAGTTAGATGGTTCCTATATTTCAAAACACCTGGTACTGTTTTTACGTTTTGATGGGTAAAGGCCCAAACCTACTATACGGGAAATAAGAAAACTGTACAACCAGTGGAATTGGTGTATAAATCAGCAGTTTCTTTAGTTTTTCCTAAGATGATCGTAGAAAACCGTTTTTTATAAGTGACTAGAATCACGCAGATACGAGATTCTTCATGATAAAACCCGTCATAACCTTTTCCGATGTTAGTTTCTAAAATTATAGAATGACAACACTCTTAAAGCCCGTGAATGAGAAGTCACTTGAAACAATCCTATATCACGTGTTATAACGAAGGGATAATGCGATTTCGAAAGGATGGGTGGGTGGCATAGGCCCTAGTGGGTAGCGCGCCGGACTTAGTAGAGACGTCATTGTTCGAGTGCGCGTTCTATCTCGATATTTTTACTTCAAATCCGTGTTCTGTGTAGTAATTCATATCATTACAATCCACACAACCATTACTTGTAGAGATGTAACCTTTTACTTTTTATTAAAAAGTCCACGCGCAGATCAATAGTCTAGAGACAAAGCAAGGCAAAGAGGAGGCTGTCAACTTCTTGAAAACTACATCTCAAATATTTACTAAGAGTACGCTTATTATTCGCGCATGGGAATAAAAGTGCTAAAGATAGGCAACCTGAAATTTATTTTCCAAAAAATAAAATACATACCAATAATGGAATAAAACATTTAGATAAATTCATACGCCTATTAAAATTTGTATCATGTTCTTATTAATTTGTTTAACGATTTTAAAAATAGCATAAGGAAAAATACCCCCCGTCGCAGCAGACCTGCGTACTCAGCGAATTTCCAAATTAGTAATATTAATTTTGACCAGATAAACCTGTAAACCAAATATCTACACATGCTCATAAATAGGGAAATAAATGTATATTTTCCTTATGATAAATATAATTCGAGTATGCAGGTACCGTATGCTGCCATGGGGAACACTAAAAGTAGGTTTTTAGCATAACAAAATTTATTTAGACCACACGAAGCCATATACTAAGTTTTATAAATATATGTCCATTGCTAAAGGAGTTTGCCTATTCTCCATATTATGATTAACATGGAAACAGAGTATGCAGGTTTGCTGCCATGATAAGTACGAAAACCAAGATTTTTTACCGTAAATGTAGGCAAGGGTAGGTGTACTACTACCTGACCCAATTCCTGACAGGTCACCGCTAGTTTCGGTCGAACCTGAACTGGACGGGCAAGACCGGTTCATCGGACTACTTTTATATATTGCCAGGGCGTTCCCGACGATGCGGAGCACACCTTCCGCTGTCCCCGTTGGGAAGGGCCCCGCCTAGAGGCTTCATAAATTTGAATGTGTATTTTCGATAGGCCTAGACTCGGTCTGTCAAAAGATCTTTTGGAGCAGGAGGGCTGCTGAGAATGTTTGTCACAGTGCGTCCGGGGCATCCTCCTTAGAAAAAAGACTGATGTTGACCGCTATGCTGCTCAGATCCCCTGACCGTGCGGCTAGTCAAGGAGTGGGCCCAATTTAGTCCTAGTCTGATGTAATGTGACAAACAATTCTAGGCTAGATTCCTAAAGAGTAGAGGAGGTCCACCAGATTTTTTGGGGAGTCCTACACTACAGGCTGGCCCCCTACAGGCTGTCCTGAAAATGCGTAATGCATTTTCCTGCTTTTCCCTTAAAAAAGAAAATAAAAGGAAAAAATAAAAAGGCTCCGATCTCAGAACTTTATTTAGTGCTACTTCTTCTCCCATTTTGCGCCTTTATTCTAAGTCCGATAAAGTTGGGAGGGGTTTAGATTAAAGATAAAGACTTGGGATATTTCATTCGTATTTTTAATTTTTTTAATGTTTTGAATCCATCCGAAGCTATAATGTTTCAAGTTTGAACAATTTTAAACCAACTTTAGACCATCATAGCTTAATATGGCTTCAAAGTATTAAAAAATAAAAAACCTAATCAAATAGCTCAAGTTTATCTTTCATTTAAACCCCCCCCCCCCCAATTTTATCGGACTTAAAATACAGGTGCAAAACGGGAGTAGGTACGATGACATTTTTTAAATTTTTCTATCGCCAGCTGCTGAAACTACTGGGCGCGCAGGCTATGAACCTAGACAATGAATAACATATATTAATTAAAAGGCCTACTTTCCGTGGCCAAATCTCCTTCCTCAACATCATCTACCTGATACTTGGGTCTCACTCATGGTGCATTGCAGCAGCGTTCCTTTAGCCACAGTGTTTTAAACCAAATACCGGATATTGTTTCTTGCCCTCAGTATGGTTATGGCCAATGCGAAACGTATCCAGGTAGTTTCCGCAACAGCCGCTTTACTGCGCAGGCAAAATAATCGCTCTATCCCTTTAGCCCCTCTCTTAATAAACTTAAATAAACTCTTTTTATTGTTATTAGTCCAGACAAGTGTAATTTTAATTTGTTTATAATTTTTAGTTGCTTTTTTGTAGTAGTATTTCAATGGGTGGGAAATAGTTTTCAATCCTTTCTATATGTGTGTCTACTCTTCGAATAGGCCTTGGTCAAAAACAAACAACTCTAGTAAAACAAAAATAGCCTCCAGTGCATTTCTTAATAGAAACTAGTTATCGATAAATATTTTATTAGTGCTTAAAATAACTTCAACAGCGAACTTGGATCTTCAAACTTCGAAGTCGAGCTAAGACTTCCTTCAAAAGTTATCGACGGGCATTGGGATGGGGTTGCATCAATACACTAAGGCACCAACAGTCATGTATGAGAATTTCACTCTTCTTCGATCCGTTCATCCAATTATTTTTTTCAACTTGGTATGTGCCTTGAATTGAGAAACATAGCTATATTTTAAATAACATAACATTGTTCGAAGTTTTTTACTTCAACTCCATAGAGTTTTGATAACTATCTTTGAAGTTTAGTTTAGGTGTTTATTGTTTACGAAAATGAGATGTATAGTTCCACTGGGCGCACCGAAACTGCGATCCAAAACCCAGGTAGACGCCGAAACTGCGATCCTTACCCCAAGGGCGACCCCAGGCAGACGCCGAAACTGCGATCCTGGCACGGAGGCCGCCCCCGGGACGATACTGACGATACTGTACGTAAGACGATACTGCTGCTCTTGCTCTCAAACTGAGAATGACTGATATATTTGTGGGGGAAAATAAAGAAGGAATGTACACCCTGAAAGTCTTCGTTTATTGGTCCAGGTTAAGAGTCATCTTCACCCCTGGGCCGGTAGCCCATTGTTGCGCAGTCGTCAATTTTACCTATACGGCTTTTAATGCAAAACATGGTACGGTATTTGATTTCCCTGTTTCGGACGCCGTTTTTCAACCGATTTTCTTTAAACTTGGTAAGTGTTTAGTTGAATAGGTAGTTATATTAGGTCCCTCATACCTCGAAATTTTGAAAATTTAAAAAATATTACTCTCTGTGACGTCGCAAAGTAACTCGATTTTCCTTTGTAATATTTGTTAAATTTCCAAAATTTAGAGGTATGAGGGACTTAATATAACTATTCAACTAAACACTTACCAAGTTTAAAGACAATCGGTTGAAAAACGGCGTCCGAAACAGGGAAATCAAATACCGTACCATGTTTTGCATTAAAAGCCGTATAGTTAAAATTGCCGATGGGGCTACTGGCCCAGGGGTGAAGATGACTCTTCTCTGAGGGGGTGGTATGTGCGAGTTTAGTACAACTTGGAGGTCCCAGTTCATTGGCATTAGTTGAAAAGTGACTTGAGCGACAGCCGATACGTCGGACGGCGAAACATTAGAGCCATTAGCCTACACCGGACGCTGGAATCCCCGCTGGACCGGGGCCGACGTAAACTACGGGCCTGCAGGCTGTGACTGTGACGTCACAGGCGGAGGCTGACCGGCCGAGCGGCGTTACATTGCAAAGCATTGCGCGCGCCCGACGTCGAGCTCTATAATCTGCTCTAACTGGCGCAAATTGTATTCGATATCTACAAATTATATATCATTTTAAAGAGAATTAAAAAAGGAATCGAAAGGTGCAAATTAAATAATATTATATTGTGCACAACAAAAGTATTTGAAGAATTAAACTTACATTTTACTTAGTGTATTGGGCCTACTGTGATGACAACTTATTTACTTTACGATTGCCTATTTTATTGTTATTCAGATTATCTCTAATTTTCTCCAAATGATTGTTCAAGAGGATACTACCGAAAATAGTAACACATTTCTTCACTATTACTATGTAATGAATTTTACAAGGAACTCAGACGAACACAACATTGAGCGACATTCTTTACCGGCATTTATTTATTTTTATTGAATATCCCGGAAAGTTGTATTATGAAGTTTTTTTCCTATGAGGTTCACTTTTTTAAGTAACCTTTTTTACCATGAGGCCGAGGAAAATTATATTACTAGTTTTTTTCATAGCCAATTTATTAGTTTTTGCAAACAGATGCTTAAATTTTTCAAAAGGGAATTCAATCTAGTTTTCCGTTAATTCATTAACACCTAAACTCTGCTAAATGACAGCAATGAAGTTTACTTATGATGTGCTCTACAAGAAACAATCGTGATTGCCATATTAAATTGCCACCTCGTTCACCATTATTGACCTCTCTGCATTTCTTAATGTTCTCTAATTTGTAAAAGATTAGGTTTATTCTTTCTCAGTTGTTAATTTAGTAAGTCTAAAAGGCAAAACGATAGTTAAATAAATGCCCATTACTCAGGAAATGTTAACTGAAAAATAAAATAAAAAGTCGCTTAAAAGATTTACAGGCCAACCAAGGCAAACACACAAAAGTTTATTGGGTTTGAGTATAGCTGTAAAAAACTTAAGAAGTCACTTGTTAAAACTGAAAATAAAACTTTATCACACTTTAGGCACAATTTTTTTTTATTACATGTACGTCTGTCTCAACAAGTGGTCTTCCAAAATAATTAAATTCTTTGTTAGTTCAAAAATTTCCCCGTGATTATATTTATCTCACTTAATTCTCTTAAAGGATGTATTGTTTGGCCTGAGTTGTTTTGAAAATCAACTGTTGTTGAAAACCGCTTGAAATACGGACGATATTTATTTATTTATTTAAAGGTACACACACGTCTGATGGAAGCCTAAAACATATTTATGCACTGTTCATGTTCCATCGTAATTAGATTTACAGTTCCGTGCCCAAAACATCCGTTACATTTATGAAACAGGATTTAATCATTATTCTTATTACCTCCACAACACCGATTACCCTAAGTAAAAATACTGTTAAAAAGTGTAAACGCATTAAAAATTAAGACAAACACAAGTGTCACTGAACGGAAGGGTGGCAACTGGAGAGTACAGTGTACGGAGATCAAGGTTCTCGCAGTGTTCAGGACGCAACAGTCGGCCTCCGCTGGTGACGTCACAGCGGCGGCGCGGGGAAGCCTGCCGGCCCGTAGTTAACGTTGGCCCCGGCTGGACCCTCCGCTACCTGCTGATAGGCAGCTGTGCCAGGATCGCAGTTTCGGTTGTGGGATTAGCGAACCCTTTTGAGGATTAAAACTAAGATCGCAGTTTCGGTGCGCCGGTTCCACTGATAAAAGTCAAGTAAAATTAGCTTAAAAATGACTGAACATCAATGTAACTGCAAAATAATACATTTTAACCGATTCTTATGTTAAACCGGTGATGAAAATTCTACCATTCTTGGAAGCTGCGTTTGCCTGCCATGGCCGATTTTTCATTTTTTTTTTTTACTCCGTTGTAAAAAGTTAACATGGTTAAAGGCTTGTATTTAACTTTCGGCACCTCCGTAATATAGTTTTCCCAACAAATTAATTTCTCTTAAAATCCCATAACTGACAGTAGCTGTAAAGGGCAATATCACCCTTATTACAAAAAAAAACTTAAAAAATACAGGCGTCATAAAAAATCGGCCATTGCAGGCAAACGCAGCTTTGGAGAGTGCTAGTCTTTTCACCATAGTTTTCTCGGGTAATTTTACAAAAAGAATAAATCAAAATAAAATAGTTTGCAATTACTTCCGAGTTGAACCATTATTTGACTAGAGTATAAGATGAAAACGTTCTTTAATTAAAAAAAGCTAAGAAATAATTTTAGGTAGGAGGTAATTTTCTTTTATACACAATAAACAAACATGTTTAAGATAAGACCGTTCCTCCTTCAGTGATAGATGGCTCAAGTTTTCCTAGTTTGCTGGACATCAATGATTTAAAGATATCTGAAACAGGGTTTAGGGCTAAACCACAATATAATCCAATGTGCAAGATCCTCTGAAATATTATATTTTTGTTTTATGAGTTCCTAAGAAATTTGGGCTCAGTACGATCGTCAAATAGCACTGCTGACTGGGAATTTCGACCAGTCAGGGCCGTGGGAAAAATAAAAATAAATAAAATACTACATACTTATATTATTACAACTCACCGGTCATGTTGACCAGTTCGGTTCCTGACAGATTTGATTCTGATCCGAGTTGCCACTTGTCATTGGTTACGACTCCTAACGACAGGTCAAATCATTATACTTAATATAGAAGATTTTAAGATATTATTTATTTTTGTGCGAGGAGGAGAAAATGTAACAAGTGCTGTGCTGCTGATAGCTGCTGCAACACTTTCACTTACTAAAAAATTCCCCACAGCTATGAGAGACTGGTCTAAAACCGTTTAGCACACGATCAAGGCTAGACCATTGGACGGTAAATGGTGAAGAACCACTCCATCACTAGTCATCAGTGAAGAGTTTCAAGATCGGTCTTCTTCGTCATGATTATGGTCTCGTCGAGGTGAGCCACGCAGCCCAAGGTTTTATTTATAATTGGAGAACCATGTCCATAGAAAATGGATCAACCTCAGATACCAGAAATATAAGGCTTAAATTTTTTATGGAAACCCTCACATTGCGACTGGTGGTTCTCCGTTCTCTGCTGTCTCTGCCATCTGGGAAACGGCATTTAAATGTTCGAATGACCCGACCTGAAACCGTGCTGGACTGAAAGATCGCCAGCAGTGACGATGGTGTCCGTGAAGCATGCTCGAAGCATTTTTTCGAAGCACTGAAGTATCCAACTTGCAAAGGGGGTATAAAATATTACACTTATAAAAGATTATAAAAGAAGGTTGATCGCATATTTGTATAATATGAGAATTAAATATGCCTTCCGCTGTAGGAATGAGGACAAGAAGAGCCACCTTCCTATAAGGTATAATTCGCCCTAAGCAAGGAAGACATTGTACATGCTCATCTTAGATAGTAACAAGACCTTGAATGGAATGGGCTGTTAAATTAAAAGCGTTAAAAATGCTACAGGCAAAATATTCACCAGTTCATGTTAAACCCTAAGTCCCTATTGGGACAGCCCACGAGGAGTCAGAAAAAAGTACATAATGAAGGGTTTCAGAAAAAATGCTCAGAATACGAATAGTTTTGGTTGATGCTTTAAAATGTCATTTAAAAAGACTTCTTTCCTCTGATTTCTCTAAGAGGATGTCCTGGAGAGACTAGAGCGCTTTTCAATATTATTCAAGTTAATTTCTGTATTTTAGGTTTAGTCAATTGTAGCGTAGTTAGTGTTAATTAGGTAGTTAAAAATTTATGTTTAATTGTTTTTTTTAATGTTTACTCTATTGATCACTTGATTATATACAATGAAAATGTGCACATAGCAAATTATTTATTTGAATGTTATATGCATAATATAAATCATTGGTTTAGCTTGGACCTTTGAGACAATAATTTTTACAAGTAACAGATTTTTTTTTTCATTTTTAATGAAATAAATTGTTATTGTGTTAGCAGTGTTTTCCAATAGATAATCAGTTGGAAATATTATTTTATTAAATCTTGCACAAGTAAGGATATGGAACTGAATTCCGAGTTTTCTGGATGACTGCGTCATAACAATTAAGTAAAATCTTAACCTTATTCTGGCCTTCTTTGCAAAGTGGATAAGTTTTCACATTAGGCGGGTCCAGCGCTATGCAGCTTTGTGTAGGTCTACTGGCATGCCACAGTATAAGCGCTTAATATATTGCTCATGATATATTGATTTCTGCCAGTCGCTTTGATCTGAATTAATTAATTGTTGGTTATAAATTGTTAACTAGGGTTTTACAGATATTACAGATATTGAAATTTCAAAACATATAAGAATTAGTAGAATATTATAAAAGGTTAATAAACCTGTACAGAAATTGATACAGGAATTAGACATTATCAACGGTATATTTATTTATTACGGTTCTACTTTTATTTAGCAGTATTTGATAATGTAACCAGTTTTTTTATCCGACTTTGAAAGTTAAAAACATTAACAACGGCTTTATTGTTTACAAATTGTTTCTTATTTTATTAATGAATAATCTGGCATCAATTACGAAATACATTGCGTGGGTTATATACTAATGTGTTATATACTATATACAATGTTTGACGTTAAATATCAATATTAAATAATATTGATAATACCGGCTTGTGTATTAATAAAATCATAAATTTGACACAGTGTAGAACAGAGGTCCTGGAACTGCGTAGTAATTGTCTAAAGTAATTAAATTTCGTACATAAATAGGTGCAATTAAAATCTAATTATAATGTATGTACATATCTACATGATTTTAATTTTATGGGGAGCGGCCCATTAGTAAAAACATAATCTTAAATGTAAGCATATGTTCGAATGAAAATCAAATTAGAGGTCTTCATTAGTGGATAACAATACATCGATCTTGAGAGTATGGCAGAGTCGAAAATTGTAGGCAGTCAAACTTTGCTTTAAAAACATCTTGCCAAAGTAAAATAAATAAATAAATAAATAATTAAAAAGCAATGACTCCAGACACATTCTAAAATTTGAGTTCGTATTTGTAGCACCCTACTGAGAATACAAAACCTTTTCAAATTATGTATGATACACCACATTCCAATGCAGTTTTACATATTACAAAATGAACCAAACCTAATATTTAAAATGTAAATTAAAATATCACGAGTTAACTAATTAACTAATTTAGCGAATAAAAACTATGATTACACGTTCATTACAAATTCATGAAAGTATCGAGAGGGAAAGAGTTGGTGTATTAAGTGATTGGGAAAGCTAATTTCCCAGCCTCACAAGGACCTTAATGAGGCGAATCGGATTTTTCTACGTGACTAACTTTTACAGATAAAATAGACGTTACCGCTTCTCGTTACACAAATCATTGGTTTAAAGTGCAATTAAATTAAACTAAAGGGAATTCATAAGTAAAAATATTTGGCTTCGAATAATCCCTAATGTTTTACTATAGGTTTAATGAATGGCAATAATACAAATCTATCTTTTCAGACTTTTTCGAATTTTTCAAAAGTTTTATTTCTATGCAATTAGATAGGTAAAAATTAACTTATTACTAATTCAAGCGTTGATTTTTTAGACATAAAAAATAAAAGAAAATATTTAATAATACGATATTACTTGATTAATTATCTGTTCATAACAAATCAATACTATGCAGACAAAAAACTTATTCGTTATATTTTTTAGATACCATGAATATCAATTAAGATTATTTTCATTTTCTGGTATATTGCATGAATTATTTTTGTTCAGAACTTTCGTTATATGTGGATGTAATTCTGACCTATGATTTACATGAAAATATTGATACTTATTGGTTATTAAAAGTTGAAAAGGTCATGATGGAATTTTGGAAATATTGTGATTCTATTAACTTAGTTTTGAAGTAGGTATAATACTCTTTAATTGCTTTTTTCAAGGGATACATAACTTAAACATGAACAATTATATTTCTATGAATATTAAATTATAAAGTTTTTACTAGGCTACCAACTTTACTAACGTAGGTAAAATAATATGTCATAATTCAACCTAATTTGTCGGAGAGGAATATCTCACAAGAAAGTGGTTTTCGGCAAGATTTCAAAAAACTTGAAAAAGATTTACTAAGTATGAGAAATGTGCTGGTGTTTTGCGCCATCCATATATTTTCGTGCCGGAGTAACTTCTTAATTAGTCAACACCACGATTGTCACAGTTCCTGCGCTTCCTCCGATTTAAATGGTTTAAATGAGAACTGCCTATGACAAAAACTTAATTAACAAAGTCATAACCGTCTTTGTTTTATATTTTGTGTGCATTTCACTCTAATCGGGGTTTCTTAAGCTCTCTACAAACTTACCTGACTTCGGTCTACATAAGCTGATCAAAAGCATTCTTTTGTATTGCAAAATCCATGTAGAATGTCTCTAAGGTCATCGCATAACAAGGATGTCTGAAAAGTAAAGTTACTGCCCTTTTCCATGGAAGTTGGAATTTATTATTAAATTAGCATTAAAATTTCGAGGACTGAGGTTAATTTTGTTGTGTATTGTTATAAATGTATTGTACATGTATTTTGTATTATGTATTGTTATTAATTCTCGTTAAAATATACATAGGCTACGTATTCGATGTAAGTTTTCCCACGAACTTCTACGAGAGATAAGTTATATAAAGTCAAATAAAGTTTCAGTAGATCATTGTAACTGACACTGATACTTTAAAATATGCTAAGTGTATTTTGTCTTATAATATACCTGGGAAACTACCTAAAACACTTAAAAATACCATTCAACACTTTGTCGTGCGAGATTTTTCTATCAAATAGTTGTTAACGTAAAATGTAACAACAAACAATAAAATTACTAAGGAAACTATTTTTTCCACAATATTTTATGTAGTAATGTATGCATATCAATTGTAAGATATTTAATCGAGTATAAAGAAACTAGTGTTTCAAATTTGTATTATAGGTATCTTTTGTATCCTCTTCGAGAAAAGAGCGGTGAGAGAGGTTGGGGCAAGATTTAAACTGTAAACAAACAATTTAAACTTGTTACAAACATGTTTGAGTAGCAAGTTTCCTTAAATAACGTTTTTAACTAGGTATACAATGCAGTTGTCTGCTTGCAATATTGAGCGGAGCGTCTGTTTTTTAAATCAATAATAGCAAATATTTTATAGGCAATTCAAGTGAGCTCGTTCGCTACGCTCACTCGCCTTTTGGGTCAGCTTGTTCGCTACGCCCACTCGCCGTCAGGGTTTAGCTCGTTCGCTGCGCTCACTCGCCATTTGGGTCAGCTCGTTTGCTACGCTCACTCGCCATCAATTTAGTGTGTTCGCTGCGCTCACTCACCTTTTGGGTCAGCTCATTCGCTGCACCCACTCGTCGCCAGATTTAGGTTGGTTGCTGAATTACTCACCACAAACCTGTAATACTCTAATAATTTTTGAGTACGCAGATTTGCTGTGACGGGGTAGGGCCTATATGTTTAAAAGATATTATAATGGTGCGTCGTCCAAGATTTGCACCACCTCTCCGTAAACGTGGCATTTCATTCATGTTCTAAAATAAAAAACCAATAAAATAAACAAAACAACAATTTTACATAAAACTACTGTATTCACAAACAGCTGATAGTAACAGACTGCAGTTAAATTTGATCCTTATAACAGCTGTATAATCAACACACTGTTAACAAACCAAATAAAATATTTCTCCTATTAAAATACCATGGTAACTTTGGAGGGCCGTAGGGCAGAACCCTTATGCCCGATTTGGACCATTTCAGATTTATACCTTCCCATAGATGGTTACTATGACCGAGCAAAATTTCGTGAGGATCACTCCAGTCGTTCAGGAGGAGTACTTGTAAATAAAAAGCCAGAGTGTAGTATAGGAGCTTCGCTCGCTCCGCTCAATAACTTGTAACTTTTTTCAGTGACTGATGTTCAGCTGTTTTATATTAAGCCAAACCTATGTTTTGATAAAAAGTAACAGTTCTAAAGAAAACTGATCAAAAATCAACTGTTATAAATAATATTACAAATCTAACACACAATATGTTGTGATATAAAATTGCCAGCTGGTATGCAACAGAAAAATAAAACAAAAACAAAATAACGGCAAAAACATAAGGCTACAGCCAATAGAGTATTAGTAAGGATAAACAAAATCTTCCCTCCACTCTTTTTGGCCACTCCATCGAAGGACCAATTTAAAATAAGGGCTATAGAGTAAAATAATAGTTTTCATCATACCATTGCGATAAACGTTGTTTTCGGAACGGTCAGCTGTGATCGAAACTAATTGATTCCCGGTGGGTTGGATAAACGTGTTGGTAAACAAAGTTTTCGAGGACTAGACCTTGAAACAGTGGTTTTCGGGACTAGGCCGGAAAAAACTTCCAATTTTTGACACCACTAGCGCTGCTATTCTGCTTACAGTAACTTAAACCTCGTTGACTCCAATATATAAATGTCAAACAGCTGATTGTTTAGTTGTGAATAGTTCAAATACAAGATATACAAATAACAACGTAAGAGGAGGTATATAGGTTAAAATTTATTAATTTTTATCCAAACTGTATATTTATTAAGGGTGGTATGATGAAAATTACTGTTCGTAACTCGTCCGATAGTGGTATATCGGTGCTCGATCGAGTTCCGCCTCGGCTTCGCCTCGTACTTGAAACTCGATCTTGCACCGATAACGACCACTTTCCGGACTAGGGACGAAATATACTATTTCATCACTAGGACAGAAAGTGGCTTTTTTCTGTGTGCAATCGCGTTTTACGAGCTGGGCGAAGCCGAGCTCAGAAATATCGATTAAGCACAGAAAAAACACTTTCCGTCCGAGTGATGAACAACGTTTTTCATCATAGTGCAAAAATATAAAATGGATAACTCATTTAAAAGTAAATTAATGAAAAGTTCATTATCTGATTACGTTTAGTAGTTGACTTCCATCTTAATTTAAATATTCCTTATAAACAGCTGATATGAGGGTGAACAACTTAACTGTGCCACCATTGGCATATCCTAAACTATGTAATTTAGAGAAAACTTTAAAGGGGGAACATCACCTATTTTTTCAAGGAAATAAAAAATATGAATTCCATTTTCTTCTAAATGGCCGCCATTTTCCAATATGGCGGCCAACTTTAAAATTTCTTATGGAACACCCTAAATTTAATGGTGTTTTTGGAATGTTCATGTAATTTTGAGACATTTTTATTCTTTGGCATTTTTCTCTAAACCTAACGGTAAGCGAGCTATAGGTAATTAAAGTTAATTTTTAGTTCCATAAGAATAACATAGAGCAAACTTTATCTGCCCATATCTCCGAAACTATTCAGTAAAATAAAAAAATACTCAAGAATAAAAATGTCTTAAACTGGTGTCTTAATGTCATTTATTTCATAGTAACATCAATTTTTTAACAAATTTTATTTTTTGGTCGCCATATTGGAAATAAGTTAATTTATGTGTAAATGATAATTTTTATGAGTGAAATGTTCTTGAAACGTCATTTTAAGACATTTTTATTCCTGAGTATTTTTTTATTTTACTGAATAGTTTCGGAGATATGGGCAGATAAAGTTTGCCCTATGTTATTCTTATGGAACTAAAAATGAACTTTAGTTACCTATAGCTCGCTTACCGTTAGGTTTAGAGAAAAAGGTCAAAGAATAAAAATGTCTTAAAATTACATGAACATTCCAAAAACACCATTAAATTTAGGGTGTTCCATAAGAAATTTTAAAGTTGGCCGCCATATTGGAAAATGGCGGCCATTTAGAAGAAAATGGAATTCATATTTTTTATTGCCTTGAAAAAATAGGTGATGTTCCCCCTTTAAAGTTTTCTCTAAATCACATAGTTTAGGATATGCCAATGGTAGCACAGTTAAGTTGTTCACCCTGTATACGTGGAACTAAAGAAATGACAAAATCTTGCTTTAAAATTGTAGTCTGCAAGTAAATTTTTGTTTACATTGGCCTTATTTGTTTCGGATTAGTATGATTTTTGCTTAAGAAAAACATCTTATTAAGTTAGCGCAAGGAAAAAATTAACAGATGTTTATTTTCGGTGCACTTTTAAATGGCTACAAAAAGTCAACTTTGTGGACTTTGTGGACAGGCCAGAAAAAAGGCTGTTCTGCTTGCAGTTTGATGAAAATTTGTTTTATTTTGCTTCCATGAAAACAACTACAAAGCACTTGTCTTTTAAAAGATTTGCACATTTTACATGTACTTTATAACAATAATTAATTTCACCCTGACTTTTTAACCCGATTTTACTATTTCTACTTACACATTAAAAAAAATAAAATAAAATAATTGTAGCAACGGGTATATCAAAGGCATTCTCTTTGATAAGACTTACAGGTCCATCATAATTAAAAACCAAAATTGTTTTCGCAAAATTGAAGTAGATCAATTTACAGATATTAATTATTAGCAGTAGGCCTACACGTCTCGTTGTGATACAAACAACGTAAACTACTGTCATTGAGACAGTATTCGTGTATGGTAATATCTTTGTTTTATATCACATATTGCATTTTGCAGGCTTTTTGGCCCACCGTTTGCGGACCGCCAAAAGCTTTCGTCATGTTTACTTCCCTGTGAAGGGAAACTTTGCCAATATATCCACCCTGCCCGCCTTCATGTTTACTTCCCTGTGAAGGGAAACTTTGCCAATATATCCACCCTGCCCGCCTTCATGTTTACTTCCCTGTGAAGGGAAACTTTGCCAATATATCCACCCTGCCCGCCTTCATGTTTACTTCCCTGTGAAGGGAAACTTTGCCAATATATCCACCCTGCCCGCCTTCATGTTTACTTCCCTGTGAAGGGAAACTTTGCCAATATATCCACCCTGCCCGCCTTCATGTTTACTTCCCTGTGAAGGGAAACTTTGCCAATATATCCACCCTGCCCGCCTTCATGTTTACTTCCCTGTGAAGGGAAACTTTGCCAATATATCCACCCTGCCCGCCTTCATGTTTACTTCCCTGTGAAGGGAAACTTTGCCAATATATCCACCCTGCCCGCCTTCATGTTTACTTCCCTGTGAAGGGAAACTTTGCCAATATATCCACCCTGCCCGCCTTCATGTTTACTTCCCTGTGAAGGGAAACTTTGCCAATATATCCACCCTGCCCGCCTTCATGTTTACTTCCCTGTGAAGGGAAACTTTGCCAATATATCCACCCTGCCCGCCTTCATGTTTACTTCCCTGTGAAGGGAAACTTTGCCAATATATCCACCCTGCCCGCCTTCATGTTTACTTCCCTGTGAAGGGAAACTTTGCCAATATATCCACCCTGCCCGCCTTCATGTTTACTTCCCTGTGAAGGGAAACTTTGCCAATATATCCACCCTGCCCGCCTTCATGTTTACTTCCCTGTGAAGGGAAACTTTGCCAATATATCCACCCTGCCCGCCTTCATGTTTACTTCCCTGTGAAGGGAAACTTTGCCAATATATCCACCCTGCCCGCCTTCATGTTTACTTCCCTGTGAAGGGAAACTTTGCCAATATATCCACCCTGCCCGCCTTCATGTTTACTTCCCTGTGAAGGGAAACTTTGCCAATATATCCACCCTGCCCGCCTTCCCTTTTCTCGGTATATACCGTAACTTATAAATGAATATATGGAATTAATTCTGATTTTACCGGTTCACACCAAAATATCATATCGATAAAAAATTTCCAAAAGAATTATATGAAACTGATATTTTTGCAATCAATTGGTCTTCCTTATGGAGAGTTAATGTAGTGAAATGAAATCATGGGCGGAGTTTACCTCTGATTGCTGGGGGGGCCACCGGGGGTCAGTGATAAAGGACATTTAACACCCTAATATCCTCTATATTCAGGTTGACACACAACCATCTTTAACTAGGCCGTGGCGTTCGAAGTTCGAAGTAGGCTAAACACTTATGGTGGATATCACAGTCTGAACAAGTATTTTAGGAATACAAATACAGTCATGACACTCATCGCGGTCAGGTTTTATGGAACCCATAGGAATGGGGAACTGCACTAGCGCTCCCTTTGTCTATAGAATATACCAACAAGTGATTACCTGTTTGAACTATTTTAATGATTTGTTAACTAAAAGATTGTCAAAGTAGTGATGCACGACATTTTGATTTAAAAAAATCATATACAGGGTGTCTTTAAAGTACGTCACCAAACTTCACAATATGGTTAATTGGGTTTAAAATAACCAAAAAAGTTCATATGAGTTCATTCATGAGTGCAATGTATCGTGATGCTGATGTTAAACTCTGTTGATAGTAGCCTACCGATGCATAAAAAGTCCAGTGACATAGGGATGTAAAGAAAATTTACATTAACTGTAAAATAAAGCTATTTTTAAGATACATTGTCTAAAGCGTCGTAGCGGGGCACGGAGCCTACCCACCTGAGTTTGACGGTCCTCAGTTGTGCCAACTGTAGGGCCTAAGGTTATATTTTCCCTTAGCGATCTACGAAATATCCTTTCTTAGTAGTTCGCGCAAACAGTGTTTAATTTATGATAATCTATTATTGTTTAATTTACTTTTCAGAATCGTAAATGAACATATGTAAAAAATGTAAATATAGAAAACAGTGTTATTTTTAGAGTAAGTTAAAGTGAGGTATAAAACTTTGAACGTTAGCTGAATGGATAATTATTTAGCTCGTAAACTTTGTATTTTACATAAAATTTTTGAAATTTTTGGGGGGGCCCGGCCCCCCCAGGCAACCCCGAAACTCCGCCCATGAATGAAATAAATTTTACATGCTACTATCCCACCATTTAGTTTTCATAAATGGTTGTTCAAATTTTCGAAATCTTTTTAAGTGTTTTATAATTGTGTCATTTGCTTTAAAGGATCACAGAAAGTCGATCCATCATTATATAAAAACTTGTAAAATGATTGACTGTCCTGATGGATGAAGCTTTTAAAGTTTAGCGGCCCCGATCGAAGTATCGGAGTAGCGATGCAGTGTTAAGTGTTGTTAGTGACTAAATCAAATTTTTATGTCATGCAGAAAACTTTGTCTTTAATAATATCTTACATTTAGTTTTTTCTTTGTAAATCTATCAAAGTTTACAACAGTTTTTGTTTTATTTGATTGCAGACTAAATATCTGCTTCGTCAAAGTCCGATAGATTTTCTGTTACAAAATCACTGATAATCTTCCTACCGTTTATTGCTCACAGGAAATTTTTTAATTGACCAATTGTAACAAAGTTAGAAAAATACTTCAAAAGATGAAAAAACTTAAAATGGATTAAACACGGCATTTGTAAATTTTTGTTCAGAAACTCCTTGAGGGGATTTTTTTAGGTTAATACCAACAAAATGTTATATCTATATCTATATTTAATTAACACGCTAGGGATTTTATTAAGTTAGCAAATTGAAGAGGAAAAACGAGATTTTTCATACTATAATGTGTTTAATGTGAGCTCCATTTGTTGCTCTACTGACATCAAAGTGGTATTCGATTTCTTGCAAAGTGGTTTGCAGAATCTCTGGTGTTCCACTCGTGATCGCCGTTGAAATTTGCTCACGTACTTGTTTCAAGTCTTGAATTTTATCTGCATGCACGATGTTCTTTATGTAATCCCAGAAAAAATTCCAAATGAGGACCAATAAGAAACCAGGGAATACTCGTATCCCTGCCTATCCAACCATTTGGAAATGTATTAGGCCTATTTAGCGTGGCACAGGTTTAGCGTTTTGGGGGGTGATGTTGTTCGCGTCCGCAGCATTCTATTAAAACTGCACGTACTCCCCGGGTGGTGCTAAACGAACAACAACTTTGGCAGCCGAACTATCACACACGTGATCTCTCAGCTATGTCAGCTGCCCGACAAAATGCAAATAGCCTTTTCGAGGGCCAATAAAAAAAATTGTACTGTGTTAGCTCTATAAAGAGAGATCTAATTTTTATTTTAGCGTTTATCTTTTTACATATACTGACTCAGGTGCTCTGCACCGCAAAATTTATTTTCCTATTCTTAAAACCTGGTGGCTGGCTAAATTAGCCATACGATGTATATATAGCGTGGCGCACACGTCATGGTCAACGTTTGATCCGTTATACAATACGGAAAAATAGATTACTTGGTTTAACGTTTAAATCGTTTATCCTTAAAAGTCTCTCAGTAGAGCTCGTTAAAAATCCCGGAATTCTTTTATAAATACATTGTTCGTTTCTTCTTTTCATTGTAACGTATATTCATTCATTACGCATTATTCAGACACAAGAACACGTGTTAAAAGCATAATGGAAGCAAACTATTGAAATGTAACCCCAATTTGATTTATGTGGCGTATTGTGCTCTAATGGTATATAAGCCTAATTTTAGTCACATTTTTCTGTTTGTATTTTTGAATTACTTTTAACTTACACTAACTTCGTGTGTTTATATTATACTCTTCTTGTGGTACATATAGTTGATCTATAAAACACGACAAATAGTCCTAACTGATGCCCTGTAAGTAGGATGGCTGCTATACTGCTATCGGTGTGGAGATAATGCCCGTATTCCCGTCCGTCAGAATGAGATCAATTGACTGTGGGTAGTTTGAAAGGAGTGATCATTAGGCCTACCTTAAAAGTGAAATGATGGTTACTTTGTGACTCTAAAAAAATTATTTAGCACATATGTTTTTTTTTATTTATATTTTTTAAGTTGTATTTTATTTCATTTTGGGTGGAAGCTTAGTGAGTTTTTTTAAAGGAAATAAAAGTAACATTTGGTGTGTTATTGATTATTGTAATCTGCTAATTACTACGTCTCATTGAACCCACTGGTCCATTTAAGATTGTATTCTTTCTTCATGTCGATAATCTGATTGAAAATCGTTAATCAAATGTTAAAATGTAGATAAAAACTTAGCTAAAATGGTATAATTTTTAGTAAAATAATAATTAAAAACGATTGACACTTTTTCAAGTAGGTATATTTAATTGTTTTGCATTGATGTTAAAATTGGTCCTTATATTGCAACTAAAATTGTGTTGTGATGTGCCAAGTGTATTTTAATTATTACTTACTGATGGAATAGGCCTATACTTCACTATTTTGAAAGAACCATTAAACAATATAGGTTCTTTGAAGCTACTTTTGAGCCATATGGGCGTTTGATTATTAAAGCACATTTGAGAATAGTCCATAGTTCTTTTGTGTGCATTTTCTTAATGTATTGTTTAACTTGAAACAGTTTTGTATTTGAATTACCTCCTGTTTGTGGTAAGTGAGTCACAAATACAATATTAAAGTACTAATCTATCAATAAAATGGTCAATTTCATCATTCAAACGCCACCCTTTTGTCTTAACAACTTATTGGGTATTTCTCATTGTCTTAAGTTTTACTCATTAAAACTGAAACGAAGCTAAACCAGGAGTTCCATTCTGAACTTTGGACTAAACATAATCAAAGTTCTGAATTAGTTGACCGGTATTTACTGCAGTAGGAGCTTCCAAATATACTTAAAGCGGATTGAAAAAGGCCATATTTCAGGAATATTTCTGACCAAAACCCATAATGAATTACCTAGATGTATTAATAAGTGTTCTTTCTATTACCTTTTACGATAAATGAAACTACTTATAACCTAAAGAAAGTTTTTTTTTTTCAATCAGTGAACTTCTTGATTAACATTAAAAGTGTTGGTGCTACTACCCAATAATAAATATGAATGTATAGGCCTACGTCTTCCAATTCCAACTCCAACTTATACCTTATTTATACTTATACCGTGGTTACATACAGGAACAGAATATATACATGTTTAAGTTGTTATAATGGTGCTAAATTTCGATCAGCCATACTGGTCAGACCTAGTTTGAGATCATTCATCTAGTTTGAGACTATTAATTTTGATAGTGCAAAGTTGGCACAACCTTTGCTTTAAAGCATTGATAAAAAATGATTATTTAGGCAAACTTCACAGCCCTATGATAGTGGAATTTTTTTTTGTACCTAAAACAATTCTGAACTATTCAAGAGTTTTAAGAGTTCAATTTTCTGCCCGAAATACTTTTTTATAGCCAATGTTATTGTTTAATCTACCCTATCTCTTCTTCAAAATATAACCTAATTCAAGGCATATTGCTATTTTGCTTTTTTAGGTCGGGTTCAAGATCAACTCTAGACCCTAGCAAGATACTATAACGATATATGTAAGTGAACACTACAGGTAATGTGGTTTCTCCAATAGCTTTCTTTACAATAAGGCTTACTTAAATGTTTTTTTTTTTTTTTTTTTTTTTTTTTTTTGTTTATTTTAGGCACTCACACAAGATGGTGTATATTTTAGGGTAAATACATTTGTGATTAGACATAAGTGTGAAATGTATTACAATTTTTAATGAGCCAACTTATATTTATCATTTGATTTTGGCGTTATGTGAAGCATTCGTGAATAGAAAATATATTCTTTTGAAATAAAATACCAATATCGTGAATGTTTGTTATAAGTATATACTAAAACGAATTATCATTAGGTTAATACTATAATATTTAGTATGTTTATCATCTATAAACGTTAACATCTCCCGTTCCCGACAGCCGGAACGAACAAGAAGCGAACGCCGGACTGGGGCCGGCTTATTGAATTTCATTTATTCATCGAGCCTTTGACTTGAGAGACGCCGGTATTGGTTAATGCACGTCGACTACGGCGCTCCCCTCGGCAATTCCAGTAACCATCCGTGGAACAATGCCCAATCAGAGACATCTCCCGTAGAACCACGATAATCGGCCCGAACCACTTACACCGTAGTTAGTAGACTCTTCTGGAAACCCACTCGGTGTGGCGTGGCAATATCAAGAAATAGAAGAAATAATAAACATCAGAAATAATGAGTAGTTTTAATATAAATATAAATGTTCATTATTTGGGTTGTAATAGTTTTTTTGAAAATTTCATCAATTATGCTCCTGCAATAAAAGGGGGGGGGGGGCAACGCGTTCAAATTGTACGTCTACTTCAAAATTAAAGGGGTTTTAAAATTGGGTTAAAACGTAACGTGATGTAGTGGCAGGAATAAAATAGATTTTTACAGGAGATAGCGATATAATATTTAGGTAAATAGAAATTCTTATACTAGCACTTAAACAAGCATTTAAACCGTATAATGTTAACATAAAATCAAAAGCTGTTACACGTTATGATTCGAGTGTGCTTTATAATGATGATTTAAATTACACAAAATTAATATTTCAGTTTTTCACATAGGGGTTTTGTGTAACATTATTACCTTCAATCATAAATTTCAACTCGATTATGACAGTCAAACATAAAAGCTTGAGCTTCTCGTTCTATTAACAACATTAAACATTAATATTTCATTTAATGTGGTGTGCTAGTTTTAGTCATTGAATTACAATTGAAAGACTCACTAAAATGACCAACAAATTACATCTAATTAATAGTAAATAATTCAATATTAGAGAACTAGTGGTTTGTTGGCATAAATATATATTTTTATGGTCTCTTTTATAAAAAAAAATAATAATAAATAAAACACAATTTATAAATAGGCTATAATTTTATTTTTAAACAATAAATGTAAAGTCTAGCTTACAACAAGTCAGATGTAAGCTACGGGCATTTATTGTTTCTCAATACTATTAAGTAATTCACGAGGATTGAAATTGTGAGTAAACCTCCTTAATAGTTTGTTTTTCATCTGAAGTTCAAATTTTTATGATATGCTGAAAATACGGTTTCTTAGCTTGTGCTTGGATTTGTTCAATTTTCCAAACATAAGAAAAGACGAATAATTTTAATTGTAATATATTTTTATTTCTGTTTTATTACTCATAATGGTTTTAGAACATTTCTGAAAACAAGTTTTAATACTGTATAATAAATTAAATAACAGCAAAATGTTTAACATGAACAAATAAAAAACCTGAAAGACCAACCTTAAAAATACGTCCACAAAATATATAAAAGAAATAAAACAATTTGTTCACATTCATGCTGTGACTAGTGGCTTTATTAAAAAACTAGGCCTAGATGTTTGCCAGTAAAAAATAGCAGGTAATCTTTAAGATTTATAATGTCTTAAATTTCAGCAAATGTGATGTATTATACGTTGTTCTTTAGGTCGCAGAGTTTCCTGAAAATCCTGTTATATTATAACACTATTGTCACTATTTCTTTAGAGAAGTTATATTAGTGCCTGGAATAAATGGTTAAATTTACTAAAGCATGTGAGCTTACATGAATATTTCAAGATTAAAACCTATCATAAGCCTACATGAATATCTCAAATTTAAAACTTATCACAGAATATCTGTGTACACTCAGTAAATTTTCAATTTAATTATTTTATTTCCACCCATTAACACCATAGGAACGAGGATGTAAGGCTGGCCTTGGTGGTGTTGCCAGCACACGTTGGATAATTCATACACAGTAAAGGTACATCCCGAATCTTATCATATATCACTCTCTCCCACATAAACTAAATGTAAACAAATATACGTAATTTGTGGCCTTAAAAAATTGAACCCTCATCAATAAATTATAAAAAAATCATGCCCGTTCAGCTACTACAATTATACTAAAATTACTAGCACTTCACAAACTTTTTGTGTTTGACGTCAATCAAGAACCGTGTTTATATTTTAATCATAAAAAGAAAAAATTGCTTAAATGAAGTAAATAAGTAAATTTTGATTACTGACCAGTTAAATGATTCAGATACAGGGAGGAAGAGCTCGGCAGGAGTTGTGAGCTCGGCGCGGCTTCATTTCGAGAAATTATCTTCAGCTAATGCAACTGAGCCAGACGACGAGTGGCCACCTCCTGCATTCTAAACACCTGGTTTGACATCACAATTCATCTGTGCTAGCTTATATGTTTGTGAGCTTAGTTCATAAACTAGTTTCTATGTTTTAATGCTTCTCAAGTTTTAACGAATTTCCATTGGTTCTAATCAGAACCATGTGAATTTAATAATGCGCATTAATATATTTTCCTTAAACTTGTTTCGAAGGATTTAATAACACATTGATAGGCAATTTGACGGGACAATTTATTAATGTAAAATAATTAGATTCAAAACTACCTACATCATATCACTGTTTCTTAAAATAATGAATTAATTCATTCAACAATGAATAAGTGATTAAAAGTTACAAACAATAATAAGACAACACACTATAACTCATTAAGAGGGCAAAATCCATTGAAAGTGTGGCAATAATTAATAGTTAAATCCTTTTAAATATTCAAAGTTAAAATATTTGTATACTTAGGAGACAGCATACTGATCTAATTAAAAAATATAATAATAATAATAAAAAACGCGGCTTTAAACAAATTACCGGTAAGTGTATGACAGATGAGGTCTGATGCGTGTATCTTAAGTGATGGATGACAAACTGAAGAAATCCAGTTTCACACTTAAATTTCATTTCCGGTCCTGGTCGAACTTAAAGTATGAATTTAAAAAAATAATCATAAAATGGACTTTGACGGTTGAGGAGATGCATTTGAAACTATAATTTGTACACTATTTGAGGACAATCGATTAAACTATTCAGGAAGTAGAGTACTTTGAAAGTTCTCCTGAGTTGAGAACTTTGAAAAGAAAAAGAAAAATCTTGCAGCAGGACTTGTAAATCTTGCTAACTTTCCTGACTACCGATCCCAAGATAACCTAAACACCCACATTCCAAATCATCTCCCTACATCTGCTCTGTATGATCAGTGTGATGCGGCCCTCTCCGCTATGGTTTCCAGACAACATCAGTATTTTCCAAAAAAAAAAGGTTATGACAGTACGGACCACAGAATGCGAAATGTAATGACAGAACCTGTATGAAGACCAAAACAACAATATAATCCTACAGTTTTATAACTATATAGAGAGAACTATATAGGTACCACAGTTGATCCTCGTTAAAAAATATTCCAAATGAGCTGGTACGAGTCAAGACTTATCGAAAAATACCAAACTGATTATTCTATATTGAGTAGCATACCCAGGAAGGCAAAATGAGAAAAGTACGATATGTGACTGTAAGATTAAGAAATACATAATATATGCATTATTAATCAATGACATATAATTATTATGATAAACAATTCTCAGGTCAAATTTTGCAAAAAGACGCCGTTACAAATGATGTCAAAACAGTGTATTTTAGTTTATATAATAGAAATTTTGGCAAAAAAGGTAGTGCCTTAATTTAACGAAGTTTACAACGTATTTCAATCATAAGTTTTTTGATGAAATTAAAGTTTTTTCTAAGTATATTTTACCATAGATTTTACAGTACAGAAAGAATTAAATGTTTTAATAAGTTTAAGAATGACTACATTTAAAAGTGTTCCGAAAAAGAAACACAATTTAAAAAAGTAAAAGAGACATTTCCGTCTCCTTGTACGTTATTTGTCCCGGGCCTCTCATGT
The DNA here is from genome assembly GCA_030545055.2 of Neoaliturus tenellus. Taxonomy (NCBI): domain Eukaryota; kingdom Metazoa; phylum Arthropoda; class Insecta; order Hemiptera; family Cicadellidae; genus Neoaliturus; species Neoaliturus tenellus. The sequence continues at coordinate 256,259,743 of CM061533.1, read as the reverse complement.
TAATTACCTTTGTCTCTACTTCTGCAGCTGTTTAATATTTGTCGTCGCTTGGACAACATCTCGTCGCCTTATTTACTGGCAAGGTTAAGAGAGAATTTTTTTTCCTTTCCATTGCCCAGTTCAGGTTGTGCATTTTGTGATATGGGCTTCAAATGCGTATGACCATCCTGTTTACCCTAAGATAACATTATATTTTTTCTCCCTTTAAGAGGATCAAGAAAAGATAAATTTTTCGTAGGAGGTGAAATTTACAAAAATTTAAGTTGTATCTATTTAAACGATATATATATCGTTACATTGGAATTTATTAATCGTATAATGTTTCCAGTTTTGTGAGTTTTTACCTATACTATTGTGGAATGTATAATTTAAAAGAGGTAGGTAGTTGAATAAATACTATAGAAAGAGGCACGTAATCTTAGTTTGAGAGAATTGATCCAAATAAAATATTTGTGTGATACAGACTGAGACTCAAATCTGTAGTTTGTAGCATTTAATAACATTTCCTTTAACAAAGACGAAAATAATTATGACAGTTAATAAGGTATCTGTTATTTCATCCGGTTCAACTATGAGATTGCTGGCAAAGCAATCTAAAGACTTTTTCTTAGAGGTATATAAATTTATTTTCAATTTTTTAATTTCGTAAACAGAAGGTAATAAATCTATAAATTAAGAATTTACACTATGCATAAAATTTTATTAGAAACCAGATCCTAGATTCATCTTAGCATAGCCACTTTATACGCAAATAAATAGCGATCTAGTTTACGTAAATGGGTCTTATCAATATGACTTTGAACGATTAACAAAAACTCGAGATGACTGCAGCAATTCTCTTAAATTAGGGGATGGGGACACAAGCTCTCTCTAAATGAAAGTGTATGAAGTGGAGAAAGCAAACGAAATGTCCCAACTGATGGCGGCCATCTTCTTTACAGTCAGTTATCTCCTAAATTACTGTATTATACTGTTATCTCATACATTTTCTTTTATCATAATGACATTTACGAAGAAGAAAACATTGTTTAGAAGATCAAAGATCAATATGTACAATGTCAGTGATTCACACAAATATTTTCTTGACAACTTAATATAATTCTTATTTATATGATTATTAAAGCTGTGCTAAATACTTGGAAGGAATTTTTAAGTTGATGGAGAAACGAGCAGACGAGACACTTAGCAGGTTGTCCGTAGCGGTGGCGCAAAGATTATGTTTACTCTCGTCTGGTAAAATCCAATTAATCGTTTCGGTTCAGCCGCTCTTTGACAGGCGGCTAAATCGTTTCCAACCACCCCTTCAATCTCGTTACAGTATTTTTCTAACTTAGTTTTATCTTCTTTGCTAGTCAAAATTTCTTTTTTATTCTTTTAACAGGCCTACTGGGAACTTTCCCCAACGGAATTTATTGTTCCTGGAGAAAAGTGAATTCATTTTGTCACAAAGTCACGGAAATATGTAACTACTTGCTTATTTATTCCGAACAAACATTTTAATTTCAAGTAACAAAAATTATTTTATAACGTCAAATAGAATTTGGCCTAGTTTTAACTTACCTAGAATTCGTATTTGTTGGCCCGGAAACAGTTCTTGAATGAAATTTTATCATATAATTTTTTTCTTCCATTAGTCTTCTATTCTCTTCTGTTTTTTTTATTCTGACCTTGACTTGAATTTATGTACTAAGAAAAACATTTAAATAATTGAAAAACATAAAATTTATAAAATTATAATTTTTTGCTTTATTAATTTCTAATTAGTTTGTGTATTAATATCAGGCCTACGTTAAGTTTTGTAAAATAATTAATAGGTACTTAATTCATTAATTTTGCAGCTTAAAAGCAAACTGATACTCTTTATAGATTATTACTATGAGGGGAACTAAGGTTTCCATGAACTCAGACACGATTACCTCTATTCTACCAACAGTTCAATAGACTGTGGTTAATACATGTTTAGAATTCTATTAGAAAAACCCCAACATGCCAGGTTGGACTTGTGTTGGTGATCAGGCCAAATGTTGTTACCATCTTCGAAGGTTTATAGGGTCCCCTCTTAATCGCTGTTTAATTCACTTCAAAATTTCATTGAGGTACTCTAATGAATTTGCTGAAATTGTAGTTAAATGTAACTCCATGGTACCCTACCTTCAGATATGATTACTGCAACTTTGTAGGTGTAAAATTTGCAGGTTTGTTGCAGGAGTAAAATGGTGTTAAATACCAATGGATTTCAAAAGATTTATGCACTTTGCTTAAGGTATTTTGTTCTAAATACAGTTGGACATAATACGTGTAATCTTTAAAAATTTAAGGATGGATATCCATAGAACAATCTATAATGTATAAGTCTAAGCTTTGACGGTGTCAAGTTTGCTGGATATTTCACACTTCAGCTTCAGTCAAATGCAATACACGTCAAGTGACTCGACCAATAACGAATCGCAATTCTTTAACTTGAATTTTGTTGTTGTTATTTCGCCATACTTGCGAATTACATTCTAAATAAATGGAACTGTTTTATTATTATTATATTTAAAGCTTTGATTCTCATATAATTATTATATTTAAAGTTATTTATTTTTCTTGTGGTTTTTCATTTATTATCTGGACTTTTATTGATTTATTTGCTTCCAGCACTGATGCATGTTTGTACATTTTATTGCAAGTTCAAGACATTTTTGACTACTCAAAGCTGTAAGAGCATAAACCGTTACAAATTTTAGACTCCAAGTTAAATTTAGGTTCATAAATGCAGACCTGTTAACCTGGCAAGAAGCCGATGCGGGAGTTTTCTTAAGAGTCATCATCACCTTTGGGCTGGTGACCCATTGTTGCGCAGTCGGCAGTGTTAACCATACGGCTTTTAATACGAAAAATGGTATTTTATTCCCCTATTTCTGACGCCGTTTTTCAACAGATTTTCTTTAAACTTGGTAAGTGTTTAGTTAAATAACTTAACATTAAATTAAATATTAAACCCCTCATACCTCAAAAGTTTGAAAATTTAACCAATATTACTAAGGAAAATCGATTTACTTTGTGACTTCACAGAGAGTTGTGTTGTGTTTAGTTTAGTTACATGTCTTATATTTGTAAAATTTTCCACATTTTGAGGTATGTTAGGCCTAATATAACTATTTAACTAAACACTTACCAAGTTTAAAGAAAATCTGTTGAAAAACGGCGTACAAAACAGTGGAATAAAATACCATGCTTTAGCATAAAAGCCGTATGGTTAACATTGCTGACTGCGCAACAATGGGCTACCAGCCAAAAGGTGAAGATGACTCTTAACCTGATCTTAAAATATGCGTGAGGATGATTGAGATGCGGAAAAATACACAGTATTCAGTCAAAAACTTCGTTTTCATGCGGTAGTAATCCTAAGAACAATATCCAAACACATTCGATAATTGAACAATATCCATCAATCATGTAATTGCAAATAAACTAATGTATTTTACATTATTTTTGAGAGAAATTAGGTGATACAAATTAAGGCTCCGGTCTACCTGATCCCCAACATCAATGCCGAATGGCGCTTCGCGGCCGTAGCGTTAGGCGAGTTTTGATGGCTGCAGAGGTTTACGGGGATTGTGTTTAAAAATTAACCGATTAAGATATAGATTGACTCTGAACTTTTTCTAAAGGTAGAAAAAAGGATCTCGTCGGCTATTTTTTTAGAATTTTTTAATAAAATTTCTTATTTTAGTCATAACTGTCTAAAATCATCTGTTTTTTAGTTTTATGGATGCAGAGGTTTACGGGGATCGTGTTTTAAAACTAACCACTTAAGATAGAGATTGGCTGTTAACTTTTTCTAAAAGTAGCAAAAAGGATCTCGTCGGCTATGTTTTTTTTAATTTTTAAATAAAATTTCTAATTTCAGCTATAACTGTCTAAAATCTTACGTTTTTCTCGATTTTTAACTGAAGTTTTCCATTAGTTTTTATGAAACTGCCAAAGTGAGATTACCAAAGTGTAACCAAGGAAATTTAGCACCGTTGTTCTCCTTTAATATGACACCTCAGTTATAGCTCTAGGCTGCATTTAGCAGAAGATAACAGAATTCTAAAAAAAACCTTGCATTTGCATCGAGAAAAACAGATGATTTTAGCCAGTTATAGCTAAAATTAGAAATTTTAATTAAAAAGTCTAAAAAAATAGCCGACGAGATCCTTTTTTCTAATTTTAGAAAAAGTTAAGAGCTAATTTCTATCTTAATTGGTTAGTTTCAAAACACGATCCCCGTAAACCTCTGCATCTATAAAACTTGCCACTAGGGAAAAACAGATGATTTTAGACAGTTATAGCTAAAATTGAAAATTTTGTTAAAAACTTCTAAAAAGATAGCTGACGAGATCTTTTTTTCTACTTTTGGATACAGTTAAGAGCCAATCTCTATCTTAATTAGTTATTTTTGAAACACGATTCCCGTAAACCTCTGCATCCATAAAACTCGCCTAGCGCTACGGCCGCGGCCGCGAGGCGGCATTCGGGCTCGGGTAGACCGGAGCCTTAAATCTTACAAGTAGTCCTAAACAAACCAGCTAAATAATATGCTGTTTCATACTATCTAGTTGACAGCTAAATAAACAAGTAGAAGCTCTAATTGGTTCAAGTAACCGTGTTTAAGTGCTAAGCTTTACAAAGCAACCAATGGCAGAAGCTTTTTTTTATCACAATGGTATTCCAAAATAACCAATTGATAAGGCTGTTTAAATTAGTGTCGCGTATTTTCGTCGGGAGTTCCTCTTTCAGGCTTAGTTTAGTTTATTACTGACAGATAGCATTAGTTGCATTGAGCACCCTTACAATGCCCAAGTTTGCGGGCGCTTGGCGTGAGAGAGTGAGTTGACGCTCAAATGCGTGCGACTCACGCATTTTACGCGAGAGTTGACAGGTCTGTAAATGTTTTCTTGAATTTAACACATTCAATCAAGTAGAGAATGTCTTAGAATCGTTTAAAACTCAATTTGTACAACTAAAATAAATCGATTTTAACTCGGTTTTGATTATTATGGATGATATGTTCACGTATAATAGTTTTTACTTTTTAAACGATCGTTCTAATTTTAACACTACATCTTTATTCATTTTCTACATTGAAATAAATCGATTATTTTAAGACTAACATTTGGTTTTAAGAAGCATTTTTAAAGGCAAGATACTTTCTTTAATCCAGTATGAAATGGAAGCCAATTCGTTACAGAAAATATAAAAGACTAATAATAGAGACGATGTGTTTCAGTAACATTAATGAAGATAGAGCCGAGACTTGGAGTGTTTGTATTTGTATTCATCAGTTATCCGCCGTACAAAGGCCTTCACGAGAGCCTCAAAGTGGGGCTTACAGCCGAAAATTTGGAATACTGTTTGTTTCCTTTTCAGACACTGTGTGGTTTATTAAAAATCATTGTTCAAAGGTAATCAGTTACTTTTATTACAATAAACTAAATAAAAATTAATAGTTTTTCAACATGAAATAGGTATATTTATATATATATATATATATATATATATATATATATATATATATATAAATCTTATTTAAAACTTTTTAAATAAGATTTATAAAAATCTTTATAAATCTTATTTATAAAGATTTATAAAGATTATAAAGACATTTATAAAAATGTCCTTTAATAAAAGGACCTTTTTTGTATGTATTTGTGATTATACAAAAAATACAAGAAAATAAAATGTCAAAAAGAATGAATGATTCCTAAAGTACTGAACCAATTTAACAAATTTGCAAGAAGAAAATTTAACATATGATTATTTTATTATGTTTATCTAATTTTTGTTTATCTAAATTGTATTAAGTTAAGATTTATTTTTAGTTTTATTTTTATTTTATTTTGCTTGACAATGGCCTTAGTGCCGAAACATGTAGCAATTCTATAAAATGTTTTACAAGGATACTCGGTTTCTTTTATTAATATTGTTTAATATATATATATATATATATATATATATATAAAATATAAAAAAATAAATAAAAAAACAGAACAAGTTAAATAGACAGTGACATATTGGGTACTTTTATAATTTATTTCAATAGATATTTTTTATTTATCGACATGTCATTCATTGTATATTATGTATTTTCAAAATTTAATAGCATCTATAAATCAATCAAAAAGTATTTAGACCTAAAAAAACTTTGATAAAAAAATGGTATGTGAGCTCAGATTTGTTTAAGTGGTGTAAATGAATATCACTTACGAAAATATAAAGCCATTCAAATGTTTGGCTTTGAAAAAATCCAGCATCACAAGTTTGTATGGCAATTTTTATGGTTTTGCATTGCTAAAATTTACAAGAACCTACAAGATCTTTGCATAGCAATAAACGACTGGAAAACTTCAATTTACTATGGATTCCAGCCCTGTCCTCAACATTTAGAACGCTTGGCATTTTCACTGAAAATTGAAGGTAACTACTACAATAATGATTAGCTATTTGCATAAAATTACATTAAACTCTTTTAGATTTATATAGGCCTAAAAATTAAAAAGTTGTCAATACTTCTTAATTAACTACATTAAAATAAAACTATGAAGTTATACATGGAACACCCTGTAGATAAAAATTAAGCATGAAAAACATCTATGAATTCTAAATTGTTAATATGTTTCCTAACATATTATTATTTACCACCTTTCATTGTAATGCGAAAAATATAAGCACAGTATCTTATAACTTCTAAATCCTCTAATGTCATTAAAAGAGACTGATATACAGAGTTATAAACCGGTGACTTTAGGGGCCTTTGTGTGGATATAAACTTTCCCAACAGTATACGACCCAACGGGAAGGGGACGGAAACTTGTAAATCCTCCCCCAAAATTTAATTATACACCTAAATAAAACACATTAATTAAATTACACAATACAATTATTTTTAATGTTGAAATAGGAAATTCGATTCAAAACAAATATTTTCGCATCAATAATTAAATAACAGAGACATTTATTAAGATATGTAATACAACGGTAATAAATGGTGGTAGTAAATTAAGGATGGTTGAATACTCGCTGACTTCTATTATCATTCTCTTTTTAAAGCAATTAACTTTTAATCAAAGATAAACTTATAAATACCATGAGTTATTATCTTATGGCAAATATAACAAAATATTATAGACTAATAAAAATTGATGCCTCACAAGTAGTGCCAGTCACGCTTTTTCTTATCAAACTTTCCCTGGATATATAGTTGTCATGGATGTTTAGATTTAGGTTTTTTCACTGTGATTTGTACAAGAAAATCACGAACTTTACGGTTTGTGTGTATTTGAAGGCGAATGACTGATAGGCGATGAACCTGATGATTACTGTAGCCTTAATATCTAAAAATGAATAAACGATCAATTTTTTTCTTTTTTAAATTAAAAAATAATAACATTTTCAAAATATAACTAACAGAATAATAGTTTTAAAATTTTGGTGATTTAATGATTTGGTTATAAAATGATTTGTACGTAAAACCACCAATAAAATACTTGTTGTCCCTTGTATTCATTAATAACATCCTTTTGCTAAGGGTGTTATCACCTGCAAAAGGATGTTAATAATGAATACAAGGGGCAACAAGTATTTTATTAGTGGTTTTTACATACAAATCCACTAAAAGAAAATAATTATTCTTGAGCAAATTTTTATTCCTAAGTCCTATTAAACATTACCTTTATTGAGTCCAATAGATAGTCCGATTTGATTAAGGCCTCTTGGTTACCGTTTGTGGTTACAGGATCGGAACTTGTTATGTATTTTCTCAATCTAATCTATAATATATAAGCGAAATCAGTAGTGTGAAATTGTTGGTGCTGGCCCAGTTCAAGGTCACCTGAGGGATGACGTCATCGAGGTCAATGACCTCACCGATGACGTCATCGATGACGTCATCGATTGCGTCATCGATGACGTCATCACCAATGACGTCACTTTCATGACGTCACACTCATGACGTCACAAAAATGACGTGCTGATGACGTCATCACCCCTTACGTCATCAAAATGACGTCACCGACGCCACTAAGGTCAAGGTCACGCCGAAACTTAAAATTTTTTAGCACTTTTGCCGTTTCTCGCACTACGCTCCGAGTTTCAGTCCGAGTCCCCGTGACCTTGACCACTTGGAGCGAATTTTCGACGAGAAACGGCAAAAGTGCCAAGTTAAACTCGAGTTTCTGACATGACTCTGCCTAAATGGGCAATCGGTTATCCCTCAGGTGACCTTGAACCAGCACAACACCAACAATTTCATATTACTGTGACCTTGAAAACCTAACAACGGAGCGCCGACACCGATGCGCACCCCACGACAGCCACCGAGTGACTGACTGTCAGGCTCTGTGTACTCTAGGTATATGGGGAAGTGGAGGGGGAAATCTCAAGGTCATCCAAACGGAGTTTTAAAAAAGTGAAAGAGTAAAAAGACTACTCTTGTGCTTCCTGGGCGACTTCATCAATTTCTAACGGATCTGTAAACCAATCCGATCTGTAGCGGCAGGAGTCCAGAAAACAGGTACACCACCCATCAGGTTGTCCGTAGCACTTCCGACAATTGGTAAGATTGGAGAAGTGAAACTTAATACACCGCTGCGGACAACAAGTATAAAAGTATTTGGATTTGTAGATTTTGAAAGTTTGTAGTACCGGTGGTGGCAGCTGTTGGTTCTTGCATCTACACCTGCAACATCCGAAGCATTCACATTGCCGGCAGGCCAGCCCATCCACTTGCCACTTTGGTAAGAGGAAACACTTATCCTCACAGCAATAGGTTGTCCCCGTCTCTTCCTCCCAACGCTTCTTTGCACAATATGTGACGCCTTGTATCTCCAAACACCTATGCTCGCAACATGAGATGCGCTTACTTTCCATAGTTGATGCTGCTTTGACGAGGGAGCACGATGAAGTGATGCTGTGGTCAGTGGGAATGGGGTTTATATAAACTAAGGTGAGTGGAGGGGGAAAGGTCAAGGTCATTCAAATGGAGTTTTAAAAAAAGAAAAGAGTAGAAAGACTACTCTTGTGTATCTATAGCGATTTCATTGATAGTGAGTGCTTCTGTATGCCAAGTTGATCTGTACTGACAGGCTCCTAAATAATGTCTGCAAAAACCTGCAAAATGATTGTTGCACAATTTGCAGCCAGTTAGCTGTTTTAGTGTGAATTCAATGCAACGTTCAGGGCAACAAGTGTACTTATGCCCTCTCATCTGGTACACATGGAATGTCTTCAACTCTGGTTTCGGCTTCTTCCAAGACTTGCACTTACACATGCATTGACCAAAAGCTTCACATTTTCTACAAGCCAGACCATCCACAACATCAATGTCATTCGGCCATGAAAAACATTTCTGTTCGCAACAGTAGTTGAGTTGACTCTCCATGTTGCTGTGGTGAAGGTGCGCGATGAAATGATGCTGCAACCAGTGAGAGTGCACTTTAAATAAACTCAGTGGAGGGGGAAAGGTCAAGGCCATCCAAACGGAGTTTTAAAAAAGATAATTAGTCGTCCTCCTCCTCGTCCGTTGTACTTGGAGAGCTGTCAGACGAAGAGCCCCGCGCAGGTGCTCCCCAGATGAAAAACAAATCAATTTTAAAACGAAGACCAGGATCTTGCATCATCAATTCCTTTAATTTGTCACATACTAAGTCGACCTTGTGTAAGGTGTCAACAACAAGCTTCCAATTTGTTGGCTCAATATAACTTGTAGTTGAGTCCGCCTCGCTGATAACCACATCCTCCGGCCGTATTGGAGTGTAAAGATGTGTAAAGTTCTTTGGCTGAAGCTGAGGCTCAGGCTGGCTGGAAGTGGAAGGTTGAGTGTGGACCCCTGTCGCATCGAAATCCATAGTCATTCTACATTCAATGTTGGGGTTTTCGTTTAATACATACACCAATTTCTCATGCAACATATCCACTTCTGCCGAGTCCTGCAGATGAACATTCCAGGAAAATGGACATTCTTCATCCGTAGTGGAGTCAACTCGAGAAAGAGTGCTGTCCGCCATGATAGCTAAGCAAGGAATGATGTGAGCTACAGACTGTGGTAACAGTATTGAAAAGTAGAGGGGGTAAACCAAAAGTATGTGGAGGGGGTATTTTCAAGGTCATTTAATTTGGGTTTTAAAAAAGGAAATAGTGGAGGGGGAATTCTCAAGGTCATCCAATTTGGGTTTAAAAAAAAAGGAATGAAGGTTACTCCTCTTCAGCCTCGTTGTCCCCCACATCCTCATTAGCCTCATCTTCATCAACGTCAGACTCGCCGTAAGGGTAGATCGGGGACATCGGCGAATATTGTGGAGATTGTTGACCGTTGTTATCGTCCCCTTGCATTCTAACTTGGGACCAATCATAATTTAAATTCATTTGTATTATGATCCCAGGGTTGTCCCGCAGTTTTTCCTTCATCCGTTCGCAAATCGTTTCCAAATAGTGTACACTATCGATCGACAGTGTCCAACCCGTACTTGTACCGACATCAGTAGTGGAGTCAGCTTGGCTGATGGTGTTGTTGTCTGCCATGCTTGCTTGTCGGACAAGGAATGACGGTTGATGTGATGCTCATGCAGGAACATGGTGAAGTGGTGGGGGGTGTGGTGGAGTAGTGGGGGAATTTTCAAGGTCATCCAAACGGAGTTTAAAAAAAGGAAAACCTACAAAGTAACATTGAAACTTTCCAATTGATGGTGGCGAGCGTTTTCTTCTGCAACCTTGCCGCCACATGTGACTATGCCATACAGTATGAAAAGTACAACCATAATAAGGCCGAACAATAAAAGATAGCCGTTGACTATCATGATATTTTCTGAGTGGATCTGCTTTCTTCGTATCGCCCTCTCCTGCATCCTCTTCTCCAACTCGTGGACGAAGTCACAGCAAACGTGAGGACATGTTTTATCCGTTGGTAGGTTTGCCATTGTTGATGTTGTCGGTTTGGCTGTTGAAGATGGAATGAGGTTTCCAATTGTGATGTGCCATGTACATCAATAGTCAAGTGGTGGGGGTAGCAAAGCAGTGGAGGGGGAAGTTTCAAGGTCATTCAAACCGTGTTTTAAAAAAACCTATCTTGTTACTGAGCTCATATGTCAGTAACAAGATAGGTGTTTTTGCTCTTTTACTTCTTTAATATAATGAAAAAATAAACATATTCTACAATGGTTAGAACAAGAAATACAACTGCTAGTCAGCTAAAGTAATCTAAGTTGTCCGGCTCGGTCTTCATGGACGTCGGTGAGGAAGCTGACGAGGAGTGTCCAGGCTCTTCCTTTGGCTGCCGGGTGTTCCGTATATTGCAAGCGTAAACTTGCACGTTTATACGGTAGCCTCGTGCCACCATCAGCTGCAACTCCTTGTACAAGTCGTTTAGCTCCTGCTGAGTCTTGATGCTCACCTCCTCGTAATTTGCGCAACTGACGTTCAGAGACATCCTGATGTTGCTAGGTTGGCTGCTGGAGTAGAAATGAAGCCGAGGCACAGCGTTTGGAGGTACATGAAAAAGTGGTGGGGGTAATGGTGGTGGGGGTATGGAAGATCCAATTAAACACTTCTAAATTTTTTCCATCGATACAATGGGATGGAACAAATAGCACAGGTGTCCTTGTAGTTTTCAAATCTAAACATCGGTGCTAGAAATCCGAACTGTTTTCTACCACCTTCCTGTACGAACCGTCGAAGGTCTCTGACGGCAGCATCGCCACAAGGCCTACAAAACTTTTCCCCGTCTTGGAACCTATACCAGGAGTATCCCGAATACCCTCTATTATCTTTCTTGTACTCTTCGATATCCTGCTTTACTGTTATAGGGATATTATCTTGTAAAGCCGTTTGGAATAAAGATGCATCAGTTATAACTCGTTGTAAGCAAAGCTCGTACAAGGTGCTCATCGTTTGCTAGTTGGCAACAGACTGACCGTTTTTCGCATCCAAGCAGGTTTGAATCCTAGTGCGGTAGTGGGGGTAATTACGGTAGTGGGGGTAATTGTGAAATGCAAAGGTCAAAGGTCAAGGTCACCTGCGAAGTTTAAAAAAAATGCAACATATCAATATGTGACAAATTTCACATATTGATATGTTGCATTTTTTTGTTTTTTCTTTTTATTGTTTTTTTGTCTTTTATGATTTATTTATTTATAAAACATTACAATAACATATGTACAATAATAAAACTTAAATCTAACACTGCTGCTTATCAGCGATGTGGATGGTCAACTCTGTAGAATTGCTACCCGTGCAGCCGTGGGACACCAGGTATAGACAGCCGGGTTGAATGGAGCGAAGATCCTCGTTTTGTAGAAGATGGACGAATCTCTTGGGCAGGTACACCTGGAACTTGGGCTCATCCCCCGGAGTAAACGGTGCCTCGCTGAGACTGCAGCAGATGGCCTCCCCAACTGTAGTCTCCATCTTCTTCATAGCATGGATTATGTAGTGCTTTTCATCTTTTAGTTCAGAGCACTTCTTCACAGGTAATATTGTTGACTTGGAGTGAGCATTGAACTGCTCGACCAAAGTCTGAAGGAACTGGTGAGATGCCATGGTCAGGTTACAGATCGTCTTCTTGCTCGGAGATGTTGTCGTCTCGAAATCTCGAGTAATACTCATGCCAGGTCCCGGTCTGCTCCTCACTTATATACTCTCCGTTACCCCCACCACTCCCCACTTCCCCACTTTGAAGGTAAGAGGCGAGTTTATAGGCGTTTTTCAAAGCGCAATGTCTATCTTTATCATGTTCTGGGCTTTTTGTACAAATACATATGGTTTCCAGCATGTATTGCTAATTCTTATCCAATTCCACATCATTAACCGGAACATGAGTAAATCCTTCGATCCATCTTTTCTTTTCCTTTGTGTAAATATTGGTAAACTTGTCTGAAAAGTGATGCATAATGTGATACAAGTCCGTGTAACTTGTAAAACCATCATACCAATCGATATGATGGAAGTGTTTTGAAATCCATCTGTTGGTAGTAGCGGCTTTACTAGTTAAAGACGAATAAGAACACGGTGGTTTAAATAAAAATGAATAAGGAACACTTGTATTCATGTCCAAAAACACAAGTTCTTTTATAATGAATCTATAATCATTACCACGAAACGCTTGAAACTCAATAATACCAGGCTTGGACTTTACTTGTTCTTCTTCTCCCTTGTCCATTTTGAAGGTCACACGTCTGCTCATTACGAAGTCAGGAGGTCAACTGATTTCCACACCACGGTAGGTACTACTTTTATACCAGGCCGTACAGTTGTTGGCGCGTTGGTGTATATTTAACGTGGGCACCGTCCCCAATAGGCCTAACCCCACAAAATGTTGGTTATTGTTTTAAAAACTAACCATTGTCATTTAAGTTTCCATCTTTATATTTTCCTTGTTTTCGTTTTCATCACTAACACTTGATTCTTCTCCTCCATCTTCCTCTTCTTCCTGTTTTACTGATTTCTTATGTAGTTGACCGTACTTTTCCAATTGTCTCCACATCTGTACTTCATGAGGAACTCTATTAAATATAGAAGTATCCACAGGTCCGTATAATATAGGTGCGTCCGGTTGTTTGTCCAAAGTGTCTTCCAGATAATCTTTAATAATCGAACTTGAAAACACCAGTTGTCTCAAGTATCTTGTTATAGGTTCAGTAGCACAAGTTAAAATGAAAAACTCCTCTCGATTAAGTTGAATTTTGTTATCATGTCTTGTTGTGTCTCTAAACCGCAGCTGATGATCACCACGTTGTTTAATAATATCGATTTCCACATTTGAATCCAAAAGTCCTACTCTTGTCTTTCTTCCAAACATGTTACTACTTAAATAGCATTCTAGCAGATGCAAGTGTTTCATAAACGATTCCCAAGCACTGTCCGTAAACAAAATCATTTTGGGCCCATGAGTTAAAATTACAGTAGGGGAATAATCTGTCGATTTCATAACACCGATTAAAACACTTTTGTCCAAACTGGAAGAGATTGGGTAAAATATTCGCAAAAATACCTCACTCAATATGTTTGGAGAAATATTATCTTCAATATCCCTTTTTCTCTTTTGTATAGTCTTTCTTCTTTTACCTTTTTCTTCGACATTATTACTGGCGTGAAGTTGTCCGCAAACGTTTTGTTCACCTCCTTCCTGGTGACCTTGAAGATCTAAAAACTCAGATATCTCCTTCTCAATATCTACCACATTTTCAGGTGTACCACTAGGAGAAGCCATATTGAATACGATGCTACCCATACAACAGTAGGCAACAAACTGATGAGGAGCGGCCTGTACGCTCTGCTTTTATACTCGCGGAATGAAACAAAACCGGTCTTTACAGTACATTCTTAACAATTCCAGTTAGAGGTGTGTATGTTACAATTTTATCATGTAGAATTAAACAGTATGCAGTTGTATTAGCCGGTATAGCTGAGTTAAATTCCATTTCTATTTTTATATCCACACTTGATGATTTTACTGATTCATTTTGTTTAGAACAATCAATTACAACTATTGGGTAGGCATCGAAATATTTTGAAGGTGATAATAAAGGTGTATTTGCTTTACCGTAATATGAACTTTGGAATCTTGCGTACATATCGTGCAATATACTGTATTTCTTCTTAGTGAATGACACATTTAAATTGTCGTATGGAAAGAATTGTGAATTTAAATAAACTTTAATATTTTTCAAGTCACAATGATCAAATTGTCCTGCATGTTTAGTGATGTCGTCTCTTCTACCTGTTTGTAAACCAAATATAATATACCTGGCTCATTCTACATAATTTGATGTTTTAACAGTCCAAGTGTGTCGATCCGTAGTAGGTAAACTGGGATGCTCATGGAATTCCCAACTTCTAAATGGAATAACAATATCACGATCGGCTTTTAATTTTCTTAAAAGTAGCATTCTATGCTCGTCAGCTAATTTAACATGTGGAACTCTCCATACAATTTTGTCTAATTTTAATTTCCATTCTAAAGTCGCATCAGTCGTATTATCTGCAGCTTTAATAATGTCTTTATCGTTAGAAGACCTCAACAAAACTAATTCTTGTTTAACGTTTAATATTATTTTCCTATAATCTTCAGCAAAACCAAGCAACAAACGTAATGGAATATGAAAATCAAAATATCCATCTGAATTTGGAGTGATCGTGTCAATTGTAGGTAATACCCATCCGGCAGGTTTAAGTAAATTGGTTTCATTGGGTGTTATAGATGTTAGTCCTTTTAAAGTCGTTTTAATACCTACTTTCTTAGTAGAATCAACTGTTACACCTGATATTTCATATCTAATTTCATCAAACAGGAAAGCCATAGGATTATTTATAAATGGAACTGTTGTACCAGCAGTAGTACCGTCCTTTTTAGTAACTTTTCCTTCAATATACAAGTAACTTTCACATGGTAGTGTGTAAATGTCTTGATGTTGTATGGGAATACGAATTTCATCGTTATTGTTTAATTTCGATGAAGTTTAAGGGTTGTGGGTGTGATATTCTTTTTCCCATAGGGTTTCGTCGAATGTTGGACCCTGCGCTATATCCAGTATATCCATAATCGGTTAATTTTAATCCAACTCTCTCTAAGAAACGAATGTTCTCGCGTGTTAACTCCTCCACAGCTGAAGAGCTACTAATGCGGTTTCCCGTAGGTTGTTCGCTTTTAAATGTTAAACCCATGGTTTTTGTATTAAAGTGTCGATTTTAAATGTAATCTAATCGTAATAGGCTCTTCTCTGAAGTCTACCAAGTTACCGTCTTGATCCAATACGCTCAACACGATGTCTGAAATGAAAGTGGTGTTCAACGGTAGATATACCAGGTTTTGTGGCTTTTCAACAATTTTAAATCCAGGTGGTACACTTGGGTAAAATCTATGTATGATATGGGTGTTAGCCCCATCCCTGTAAGCTCCTTGTATAATGTTACAAGTTATGTCTATACTATTGACTTTTAATATTGTTACTGTTTTCTTACCGGAATGTGTTACATCTGGTTCTAAAACAGGCTCATCGTTGGAAAATCTTAATAAATCACCAATTGAGTTTGGTTGAGTAAAATCTATATAATATTTGGAAGTAATTTCAGCTTTCATCGTATTATTATTACCTTTTAATGTTATATTGTCTTTTCCCATTTTAGTTTGCAAAAATTCATTTATATGATCAATTTCATAAGAACCTGTGGGTAACCTGCACTCTTGTAAGTCTTGTTGTAAGTTGTAAAATCCAATAGTGCCGCCTCCCAAAATCTTCCTTTTTGCAAGCGTAAAGCTGGAAAAAGGATACTTCGTAAAGTGGACGATTTTCCTGTTAATGATACCGTATAGGAAGACATCTCAATAGTGACTGATACTTTTAGCTAGAAATTCCAAACATAAATGGCCACATATTGAAGTATTATCAGGTTGTTCTCTTTTATAGTTATAATATATATTTTTAGCAGATTTAAAGTAATTTTGAAGTTCTTTTGGTGGTGGCAAATTACCGAAACTATCAAAATAATATACATTGTTATTTAGTTTCTTATAACAAACCCAATGGGTGCCAGACCCTTCAGTATTATCCAAATTTACAATTCCAGTCTCATTTTGCCACATTTTCTTTGGTAAACTGTCTTTCATAAACACACCGCGGAAAAATGGTATTTTTAAACAGGAAATATATTTAAATAATTCAATATTGGTTAATGTTTTATGTGGTATGACCAATTGATTTCTTTCATTTAATATGCACGATAAGGTCTTAGGTAAAGTCCTGCCCCGTTTTTACCATTGACCACACGGTGGGCTTCTTCCTGCCTTTTCTTGTAGATCGTCGTCTTCTTTTTATATTTCCTCCATGTTTCCTTGTGGTTGACCTCCTTTTTACTCTCCTTCTCCTCCTTCTTCCACCTCCTACTGCTGTTTTAGCCTTCATACCTGCTGTTACTGCTAAAGCTGCTGCTTTTTCTGCTATGCTAGCGTCACTTGATTTTACTCGTTGCCAAGCTATGTCCGCAAGCTTTTTGTCTGCTATTGATCTATTTTTTGAATCGGCAAACGTGGAATATGCGATATCGTGTTCTTTACAAGCCTGATCTAACTTGTTTATGCCAGGATCGCCTCTTTCCAGTCGTTTTTTTCAATTTAGTTCCTGGTCCGCAATACTGATAACCTCCTGGTATATGAAATTCGTATGGTAATGCGTCTATTGCTCTATTTACTATGGATCCTACTGGAATTTGTTTTAAAGCTTTACTTAACAGAGAAACCGCTGTGGACGTGATCCCACCTCCTTTCCTTGCAGTGTCTCGATATGGACTGATGTACTTGAACGTCATTATTGTCCTTTTATAATGGCAATGTGCAACTCATGTGTTAACTCTATGACGAGTTGGACATAAATGAAGTCGTTTATTGTGATCTTATATTAAATATCAATATCACCCCAATCTGATGATCTAAACTTTTGCGTTTTAGGGTTAATAAAGTATTTATTATAAATTTCTCGTTTAATATACTCACCTCTCATGGATTCAGCATAAGTATTATGTCCCGATTTTCCTTGAAGAATATCTGGTGTAAAATGATTGTGTAAATCAAATATCGCATTACCTAAAACTTTTACAAGAAAATTAACAGTGACAGCATTATCTACATGTTCAGGGTCTTTAAGGTTTGTTATACGTTTATTATTACAATTATACACTTTACTATCCATTTCTGATAATGTGATAGCCTGTCCTACAGTTGCAGCATCACTTGCTTCTCTTCCTTGTTTCAAGTGTTTTATCACTTTATCATTACATGTAAAAAATACAAAGTGATTATTTGGATCTAAATGTACGGTTTGTGATAAAGTAGCTGCATCATGATCCTCATGACCCCATGACACATTTGATAACTTTTTATCCGTGCAATCCCAAGCATTATTTTTGTATGTTAATAAATTAAATTTTTCATTACCTTGAACGAATTCATCCCCTTGCTTCGATACTACTTGGTCTTGTTTTACAAAACCAGTTGTTTCTTGTTTTAAAGTCTCTTTCATTTGACCCACTGTTGCACCATCTGATGGTGCTGAACCATCTTTTACATTCGCCAAACAATTACCAAGACAATCGATAACTCCCACATCACGTGTGACACAATGATCTTTTATATATTTGAGATTTACAGCATCATTTTCATTTTTTGGATAACCTATATCGTTAATAACAAATTTATAAAAAGAAAATCCATCTTTTGTCTTTTCAGGTATCAAGGAATGTAAATAGCGTCTATTTACGCTGTCTTTTGCATCTTTAGGGTCATCTACGTTGGATATACGTTTATTGTTAGCACTATACGTTTTCCCATTGAATTTTAACGTATTTTTTAATTCAGATGACAAATAACCTTTGTTTATTGCATCACCGTTTTGATTTGGTTTACCAACGTTGATAATTCTATGATCTTCTGCGTCATATGTGTTATTTTGTAGTCTTAATGTTGGTGATATCTTTTCCTTTAATATTTTTAAATTTATTGCATCATTTTCGTCTGTGGGATCTTTTATGTTTTTTAACCTTTTATTACTAATATCATAATCTCCTTCAGGTGTCTGTGGTAAACCAGCACTTCTTTTTAAACTATTCGCATAATATAATCCATCTGCGGAATACCGTCCGAACTTGTCGACACTCATGGTGCAACTGAATAGTAATCTAGGAAGTAACGCATTTTTATGAGATTACCCCACGGTATCGGAGTTCATCCACTAAAGCCACCCATTCGTTTTCCAATCCAGTATGAGCCGCTTCTTTAGCTTCATGTATTAGTTTCATTCTATCCACCAATTTATTGATATTATTGTAATAAATCACATTTGTGTTATATAGTTTCTTCATTAAACCTGTACCTGTAACAGACTTACTTCTTTTTCTTCGTTCCTGAGCACTTACATCCAAAGTAGATGCCATAAATCTTCGTTTTACAGGTTTTCTTTGTGTTAACGGCATTGTTTGTCTTCTAGTTGGTATTAACTTGGATACAAATGCTTTATATCTTAAAGACTTAGATCTAAAAGGAGGCTGGTCAGGTAAATACTTTCTCCTATACGCATTTGTCTGTTCCAAAATATTTTTATATGCTTCCATGTCTTTTTCTTTCACTAACGATACTGAAGGCTTATTTTCAAATAATAATTCAAATAATCCTTTTGTGCCCTTATACCTTTGATCACCAATAACAATATTATCATGTTCGTCAACGTTTAACGGGCTATTACCTATCATTAAACCATCTTCTGTTAATCTCGCTCCATAACTATGGTAATTCTTATTAGGAATTGTTCCGAGTAACATTTTTACCATGTATTTCCTTCCTAAAGGTCCTTTGTTATGAATGTTTTCACCCAACAAGCTTATGTTTGACGGTCCTTCTCTTGCCTCTTCTCTTCTTTCCTCTTCACTAGCAGTTGGTGCTTCTTCAGGTCCCCTTTCACTATATCCTGGTGATTCTAGCTCTCTTTCAGATTCTGCTCCGGTAAAGCCACTATATATAGAGGATTCCGGGTCTTCATCACTAAAACCTTCATATTTTACACTTTCTCTTTCAAACTTTGTGATAGGTGCAATCGCATCTCCTTCCAATACAGGTTTAGCGAATTTTTTGTTTAATTGTTTCAAGGGTTCAGTAATAGGTTTAAAATTAGATTCAAGGAATTTCTCCCTCTCGCTAATACCTAGTTTTAATGCTCTGTTTTTAGCCCGAATAGAATCACTAAGTGATTTTATTTCTTTTACTAATTTTTCTTGGTTAACCATGTTTGTAGCAAGACGTGTTGTACAACAATGAATGTTTTATACCACGTTCAATGTATTAATATAAATTTATCAAATCCTATCCTGTATCGACCATTGTTTAGCGGTTGTTCCTTCATAATTGTTAGGAACCCATACTTTTCAGCCCAAGCCTTTCCACATAACTCTTTAAATCGTTCAAATGTCATATCAGCATTTACATGATCAAAATATATATGTTTTAGGTTGGTTTCGTCCTGTTTAAATACAATTAACATGTTTGCATTGTCTCTAATGAGTTGTTTAGGTATTTTGCTGTAAGTTTGGCCAATATAAATGCTATCTATGTTGTTATGTCGACCCATAGCGAAGTAATTCCTTATTGTGGTTTGGTTTTCACAAGATACATCGTCAAATATGAACACAGAGAATGGTTTAGCTTCTTGTGGTTGCATGACACTCTCGCTTGCATTGAATTTTAAGTATTTAACTTCAGGCACATTATTTAGTATCTTTTCCAATAATTGATATTTTGGTTGTTGTAGTGATTTTGAAAATACATATAGATTATTAAAACGTAATCCTTTAGGGTTTGTAATTAAATTGAATACTACATTAGTTTTTCCACAGTTGGAAGGTCCGGTAACCAGACAGCGCACGGTGTTTGGTAACAAATTGCCATGTTTCCCACTATTAAATTCTGAATTATCCACTGTGAGTTCATTTATATTATTAATAGTAAAACTCTCCTTTTGTGGTATTATCTCCATCCTTTGTAATGGTTCAACCTAAAGTGATTCTCTATCGTTATATCAAATCCTTTTTAGGTATCCAAGAATCTTCCGTCTTATTAAATCCTAACCATCGTACTTTAACCTTATCTTTTTTCCGTTGCAACACCTTTTCAACTAAATATACATCGCCTACTGTTGATTTTAACATTTCATGTCCATAAAACCCTCCTTCAAGCAATTGTCCTTTATTATCTTTTAAAATATATGTCTCAGGTACTGTAGGTTGTACTTTGAATACAGTAAAAACCTCATTGGTCCAATTTGGCAGATATCTTTTACTGAATACACCTTTATATTTACTTATTCGCACTTTATCACCCACATTAAATTTTTTAGGCTTTAGTTTTTCAACTTTTGGTTTAGTATTCATTTTTATACGTTTTAATACAAGGTTTTCATTTTTACTAGTTACTTGGTTTGGTTTCATCCCGATAGTCCTATGAAATTTGTTATTGTAATCGTTTATAAGTTTTGGTAACATATCAATCCATATGTGCGATCCTCTGTTGGAAAACATTTTATACATTGCACTTTTTAAAGTTCTGTTGAATCTTTCGATTATTGAGGCTTTTACCTCTGAATTGGTTGAGTAATGGTTTATATTGTGTTTTTTCATTAAATTTGCAAATTCATTATTAAAATATTCTTTTCCATCATCTGTTTGTAAATGTTTAATAGTATGTTTGTCTCTTTGTATAGCTGTTTGCATTGCTTTTGTAACACTTTTGCCGCTTTTATCTTTTAACGGTAAAGCATCAGCCATTTTTGAAAAACAGTTAATAACAGTCAATATGTATTTATATCCTTTATTTTGTTTGCTATAAGGAATCATTTCGATTAAATCCGCTTGATATAAATCATTAATTCCTTTTATCACCGTATTTCTTCGTGGAAACTTTCTTCTTGCAGGTTTATGAAGTTCGTTGACAATTTGTTGCTTCAAGTCCTTCATATTGCAGGTTTCAATGTTTGTTGTGTCACATGTATAATCACAATGAATGTTGTTTTAAACATTCACATCATTTATATGGGTCAAGGTCATCCAAACTTGTGTAAAAAAATGGGGAACACGGCGTTGGACTTGCCGTGTTCCCCATTTTTTTTACGGAAGGAGAAAGGAATAAGGTCGAAGTTGTAGAAGGACGAAGAATAGGTTACTAGTTGATAGGGTTTAGGGAGTAATGGCCGAAAGGAAGAGTGTGGATTTTGTCGGGCATTATGTGTCTTTTATCATCCCGAGCTGACAGTGCTTTTTTAATTTCGGTGACACTGTAGACTTGATGCTTGAAGCTTCGGATATTGTTGAATGTTGCTGATATTGTAGTATCTTCAAACAAACAAGTCTTATAGTGGTCAAATGTCACGTGTTTTTTCAAATAAGATGTCTTCACTCCTTTTGCTTTCTTGACTGTCGGTGTGTTGTTCTCGTGGTACATCTTAAATGAATACAATTTCGCCATCAGCGCCACTATTTCTTCTAAAGGCATTCCATTTGCTTCATCTTTGAATTTTCCAATTACTTTTTTATTTCTTTCATTAAAATTTGGATGGTTCTTCGGATAATCAGAAAAGTCGAAATCTTCTTTGTATGGAAAAGTCCTTAGATCTTCATACATGTCCAAAGTCTTTATCCAGTAGATAAATGCGTCCGTATCCATGTATGCGACTCCAATGTTTTCCCTTCCGTAGTGTTTAACCATTTTGTTATAATGGAAATCATACATCAGGGTTTTACTTATGTCCAAAATCGACATACCTATGTATAACGGACGGTCCATGACTATTGTTGTTTTCTTCATACTGACAGCGACTAGATTTTCGTTTATAATCATGGATGTTCCGAAATTTGGTTTTTGCACTAATTTTTCCAATTTCCTAGGATCACTCACTAATTTTACATTTTTATGTTTTCTCTTTTCTCCAAGGTTTTCCCAAAGATGGCGTTATTCATTAATTTATAGAAGTCCTTTTCAAATGCTGTTGTCGCTGCAGCTCTTCTTGTAGTGTTGGAATCAATATATGGTTTCAACCAACAAGACTGGGTGAATTCAATTGCTCTATGAATTCTCACTATACGTAGACCCAATTCAAGAGCCTGTTGAACTACCCAGTAGTGAGCCACATACCGATCTTTATTCTCCAAGGTCATCATCAATTTTGGCCATCTTCCTGTCAGTGAAACTTCAGTCTTAGCTAGGAGAGGCAAGTCGTAGTGATGGTCATGAAGATGCTCCGGGTATTCAAAATCACAATCCAAAATATAGCCTTTTGGACCATCCTTTGGAATCTGTGAGATGTCTCCGATGGTGGCCGGGTCGATCCATTTGGTCAGCGTAGGGAAGCGGATTTGACATTGCCCAACCATAAAGGTTGTTTGCGTCAAAGTAGCCAAGGTAGACCGATGGTTGTTGCTCGTCGAAGCCGGGGATGTACTTGTTGTTGGCTTTGACATGACGTGTTACAGCTTGTGTCAAACCGCCCCGTACACCAGATTCCATCATGAGCACCATATCAATATCCGTTAGAAGTTCCAGTCGACAGTTGGTTGACTTTAGCATAGCTTGCCATGCTAATCCTGGAGATGTGTACGAGTGTAGAGGGTCCAGTCCATAGGCGGAGAAGCAGGTGTTTCGAAATTCTTCCATCACATCGCACAGCAGAGTTACGTCCAATTTTATAGAAAAGTCAGAATATTCCCCTAAGGTTTGAATGTTTAGTTGGTTCCAAACATTACAAGCATGATTGTAGTCTTCAACGGAGATTTCACTTTCGTTTAATTTGCTGTTGAAGGCTTCAATCGGTGGTAGACTGGTTTCTTCAAATTTTTCTGTAGAAGTTATGTAATCGTAGGGGAACACTCCTTTACGTAATACTAAGTCCAATGTATCTTCAGGTACAATCTTGCTGGTTTCTTTTAGGTCTTCTCTTCGTAGATTCTCTGACAATCTGCTCAAACTAGATGCCATAAATCTATAAGAGTCTACAAAGCGAAGTTTAATTTTACCTACTGTTTTTGAGAAACTGATACACTTTTCCAATGTTGTAGCAAGAACATCAATTTTACCATTATCTCTTCCTAACTCTGGAATAATGAAGTGGGAGTCGTAGCCGCTAAGATTGTGTAACACGACAGGGATAAAGTGGGGCAGTTTGTAATTTATATTGCATGAATTACAAGCAGCTCCTCTGTATAAACCTGTCAGGTGATCGTGATCACTTACTTTTGGATTTTCTTCACTGAAGCTCTTCTCGCATAGATCCTTTATCCATACATAATGGGAAATTTCACCCTTAGTTATCAATAGCAAATCCGTGTGGTTTCTTTGCTCAACCTTTACTACCCGCAAAGGATAAACGTTGTTTGAATCATCCAGACCAAAAACATTCACTGAAACGCCAGGATTTTTCTTTTCAAATTTGTCTATGTCTTTCAATGTAACTGGGTAGGTGGGGCCTTGAAAGTTGTAGCGGTGTTCATTTTCGTAATATTCTCTACCAACTCTTTCAGGATGATCTTTAACATACTTGGTTAACATTGCATACTTGAAACATTCATTACCTTCATTTTGCACATTCCTACACGATTTAGTGTTTTGAATTTTCTTTGGTAAAGGGATAAAACTACTACCCTTTAAACCATATCCATGCTTGTGAACCCTTACATCCATACCTTCAATTGATGACAAAGTCCATCCAGATCCTCTTCCTTCATGTTCTTGAAGTTTTGTTATAAGTTCTTCCAAGCATTCTTCAATAAAATCATCGATGTTGGAGGTGGAGGTAAGGGTTCGGTTTTTGGTAATGAACGCTCTCAATGCTGTTTCACCATCAGTATTGTTAAACATAGCCTCTAACACCATTCCAAATTTAATAAAATTTAATCTTTGTAGTTCTTCCCTCAAGGTTCGACCAACAAGTTCCTTAGCCTGGGTTATAAATGTTTCCAGTTCCAATTGAACATTATTAATTTTGAAATGTGTTACAACTCGTCCTGGCAAGGCCGTGGTGCGCAGTTGTTTCACATCTTCCAGTTCTTCTTCAGTGTCCTCTTCTTCCGTGTCCTCTTCTTCTTGCATATAATTTTCTTCTTCAAAAGGTCTTCTAGCAGTAGATGGTCCAGCACCAGCAAATTGGATCACACTAGGTCTTCTTCTTTGCATTTGCTGTAGATAGCTGTCGTAGTAGTCCATCTGCTTCTGGTGCTCTTCCAAAAACCGGTTAATTGAGTCTAAGTCTATTTCATCCATGGTAATATCTTCTTTTCTATCTTCGTCTTCATGTAATTCTCTGTGTAGGGTGAAAAGATCTTCGTCTTGAAAGATTTCCCCACAAATGTCGCAAAGAGCCATTTCAAACAGTTTGGCTTTGAATGCACACTCTGTGAATGTCCACGCAATAATGAGCAGCGCGCTCCACCGGGACCCTTTATATCCGAGGCAGATAGGTGGGGAAAGTGACGTCATATAGAAACAGGTTATCAATCATGTGCTAAATTTAGCCTTTACACAACCGTTTGTAAGAAATTTATCAGTAGGCTTGATAAATTGATGATATTTGGTCTAGATTCAATATTTTGTACAAGTTTTTTAAAGACGTCTGTTTGAGCAAAATTTATATAGGTCAAGGTCATTTGGAATTATTATTTTTAGCGGGGGATAGAGCACTAAGCAGCATCATTTACTACAAAGTGCTCTATCCCCCGCTCACATTCTTTTTTTTAACTTTTTGTTTAAACTTTTTACAAAGGTGAAACATCACCATCAGAGTCGGAATCATTCTCATCACGAAATAGGTAGCGATGACAATACATAATTCTTCTGGCTACTAACATCCTATCCATTGGACGATGAGGAGTGTCTTGTTCTTCTTCTTCAATTTCCGACTCAGATGATGACTCTAATGTTTCGTAGGCGTGCAAGTCCATTTCATTATCCGTTAAACCAGCTTCGTCCGAGTCCGATTCAATGTCCATTATTTCTTCTTCCTCCTCTTCCTGGTCAACCGCAGGTAGTTGGTCCTCTGCTTCTATAACTTCTACAGGTATTACCTCCAGAATTGAAAGAATTCTGTCGCGATGGAACACGGTGTTGTCAAGTGGAGCCATGGTATGAAAGTGGTGTATCTATCCAAATGGTTTGCCCTTTTTATACCCCCACCAACTATACATTGTATGTGGGTCAAGGTCACGTAAAGATACCCTTTGAGCGGGGGATGGATCACTAAGCAGCATGCTAGTCCATTGCCGCAAAGTGATCTATCCCCCGCTCTATTCCGCAGACCACACTCAAGTCCAAGTCCACATCCAAGTCCACATCCAAATGTTACACTTTTTTATTACTGCCACCAAGTAATTGTCACTCGCACGTTTACTTGGTTTTGCACAAACTCCATATTGCTTGTTTGTTCGTTATACAAATGCATCATGAAATATGCAATCTTATCGATTGCGGCATTGTCCAACGGTTCGTAATTCACAAGTTCCAATGTGCCCTGGCTGGTCTTATCCTCTATAAGTTCCACCACTTCGTTGATGTCTTCTTCCAAGAGGATGAACTCAACACTGAAACTCTCCATTGTTGTTGATAGTGTCTAGACAAATGCTTGACTAAATGCTTTATTCATCAGTCCTACATATATACCAATTTCCCCCTCCCATTACCCATTCCCCCTCTACCTTTATATGGGTCAAGGCCATCCAATAATACCCTTTGAGCGGGGGATAGAACACTAAGCAGCATGCTAGTCCATTGCCGCAAAGTGATCTATCCCCCGCTCTGTATTCCACACAAGTCCTAGTCTTTACACACACACATAAGCCC
Organism: Neoaliturus tenellus; assembly: GCA_030545055.2. NCBI lineage: Eukaryota > Metazoa > Arthropoda > Insecta > Hemiptera > Cicadellidae > Neoaliturus > Neoaliturus tenellus. Next base: position 256,233,366 of record CM061533.1, on the reverse strand, counting down.
CCCAGTCTTTTACACTTACTCATATACTCTGTCCTCCCTGCCAATTAAGAGTTCCCCATGTTTGCCACTATTTTCAATTAACCTTTCCAAGTCCCAAAACACAATGTCCAAATTAACCAAGTTCGCTCGTCCAATTTGAAACACACTATTCCCCCCAAAGTCACTTGCTCTCACTTGTTGTCCTGTATACTGCTTCTTCTTCCACGCTACAATCACTACCCTACCTTCTTCAACAACCATTCTTTTAACATTATCATACACCTTCTTCAACATCCCTCTACAGTTTAAATAGTTTATGGTTACATACTCCCACTCCTTACCAATGATCAGTGATCCACTCATTTTATAGCGTTCCACTGGAAGGTCCAAAGCAGAATGAAGTCGGGATGTACAGACCCCCTCTTTTATACCGGTTAACCGGTTGTCCTTCATTTAAAGAGGGTCAAGGTCATTCAAAAGTACCCTTTGAGCGGGGGATAGACCACTAAGCAGCATGCTAGTCCATTGCCGCAAAGTGGTCTATCCCCCGCTCTGTATTCTACACACACACACACACATGTCCCTGTCCAAGTCTTTCATTACATACCTAATATATATTCACTTCCTTCATCATCACTATCACTCATCACTGCTTCCACAAACTCCATCGGGTTAAAGTTGAATTGTTTTAATTGTTCTTTTAGGTTTTGAATTTGTTGGTCCTTCACTTCCAAAACAGTGCGGAGGTGTGATATGTAGTCCGCTGCCTCGGTGACACTTGCTACTCTTGGGTCGCCTAACTTCAAGCTGGGAACTACACCCTGCAGCTTAAAGTATGCCATACGCCTCTCTTGCTCCTGCCGTTGACCAGGACTAAGCAAGCCTTGCCCGTCTCGACTCACCTCCAGCAGGGTCCGTAGCATCGGAGCTTTGCAGGCGTTTGCTCGAGCAACAGTTATGCTATGAAATGGTCGAACAGGTCCACGAGTAGCAGGCAGGACGTTGGCAGCACACCTTCTTGAAGAAGAGGAAGCCCGAGAGTTGGAAGCCATGTTTAAGTGTAGTATTCAGCTAAGCGGTACAAAGCAGAATAACCAAACTGCACATCAATACCCGTATATATACACTTATCAGTGGTGGGGGTACTGGCTAACCTTGGTAAAGTGGGTCAAGGCCATCCAAAAACATTACCAGAACGGGGGATAGATCACTAAGTGGCATGTTAGTCCATTGCCACAGAGTGATCTATCCCCCGCTCTGTATTCCACATTCACGCACACATTCATACAAACACACAAGTCCCAGTCCAAGTCTTTACCCACACACCTATCCACTCTCATCCTCACTATCATCACTGTCCAACAGGCTTTCACACTTCCTAATTAGTTTCTCCTATTTACTCCGGATATGAAGTAGCTCACTGCGAGTATTCTCTAACATTCTGTCCCTTTGCTCTATCACTTCATTGTACCAGTCGATGATGCTTGGTGATGTCTGAGTTGATGCGTCCGACGTGGTTGGTTGAGAGGCTCCGCTGCTTCGCAACTCCTTCCTCACAGGACCAAAGCCGGAGAACCGGACACGACTCCTTGACGAAGGCCCCGATCGGATCGGCCCAACACCTGAGCCGGGGTTAGAAGCAGAAGCTGAAGCGTTGCCAGACATGGTGCGAAACGTTCGGCTTAACAGTTGCAAGCTGAATGAGCGCACAGTGGATTACCACTCCTATATATACCTATTTGTAGTGGTGGGGGGCGGGGCGGGGCGGAGTGGGGTGGGGGTGGGGGTGGGGGCGGGGGTGGGGGTGGGGGTGGGGGTGGAAGGGGGGGTATCTTAAGGACTTCCACTAACTTTCCCTTAGTCTTCGCGGTCATCGGTTTTACATACCTTTAACACACCCATCTTTTTGGTTTTTTCAATAACTTTACACACCTCAAAAACCCAAGCAAACAGCTCATCTATGTTGTTATAATTAATTTTTGTCCAGTGTTCGTACTTATGAGTTTGGTTGTTTATAATACATAGATAAAATGTAGACCCATCTCGTCTTATACAATACTCAACTTCCATTCTATGCCGGTTTAGCACTTCCCAAGCATTGTGTTGATCTATCACGAAGTCACCACCTTTGTAATTGTACCGTGACATGTTTACCACGGAGCACAGGAACAGACTGAAGCACATAAACGGTTCATACAAGCTTAGTAAGAGCGTTAGAGTGGGGGTATCACGTGATACACGACATTAGTTGTAAGGTTAGCACTTTACTTTAAACTGTAATTTATATGGGTCAAGGTCATTCGAACTTTGAAAAATTTTTACCTCCAAACACTTGTAGCAAGCTACAAGTGTTTGGAGGTAAGTTTTTATTTGTTAACGATTTTTGTAACTTAGTCTTCACCCTCAAGGACACGGTTTGAGATTGTCCCAGTGGCTTTACATCACCGCCAGGTTAAAGTATTATACAAGTCAAGTGTTTTTTTTTTATTCCTTGACTTGTATAATACCCCTCTCCCTTACTTTAAGAGGGTTAAGACTAAATTTGGAAAAATAATTTGGAAAAAGACTTTTTTAAATATTGTCCAACACAGCCTAACAATTTTGATTTTTTTTTAGTGGGCCCATGTCCTAGTCCATTTCCCACACGGTTTGGCATCCTTCCCTTCGTATTAGATAGGCTTTAGGGATGAAAAATTCTCTTTGTACCATCCGGGGTGGTACTTGCATTGTACAAAGGTGGCCTTCACCTTTTACAACGATTTCTACTTTCTTATTACCTGCTCCATAGGTCTGACCAATAAAATAATATTTTTCATCAACCTTTAGCCTTCTAATATCCCGCGGTTGCGGGCCGTGGGGATGTCTGAACTTGAACGTTTTAGGCTTAATATAAAGAGTGTAGGGTTTGAATTGCCGAAATTTGACTATACTTTTAAGGTGTCGTTGGCAGCGATCTCCTTCTGCACAGGCAAGTTTCTGGCAACACAAAACCCCAAACTTACTTGAAAACCAAGCGTAATCGCATTTCTTACCCTTGCCAGCAGGGGCTTTAACGCGCTTACGTTTCTGTGTTGGACTCTTTAGTGGAGTGTCTTGGAGCTTCTCCGAATTAGGCTGGCTAGAAGGAATGGGGGTGGAAGGGGGTAGAAGGGGCAAAGATTGCTCAAGAGGAATGGAACAAACAATTTTGGGTGGGGTAGGAGAGCGTGTTAGGTCTATGGTGGGAAGATCGGGGGAGAAGATGGATTTACGGGGTGGTTTGGTTGGTCTGGATGGCATAGGGGATATGGGTAAGGGACATTGTGATTTAATATAGGATAGGATTTTTCGGGTTCTGCTGTAGGGGGTTATTCTCGACCTGGACGTCTCTTCAAAGACTGCAGACTCCGATCCTGAGTCCGATAGCAGCGAGAGTGCTGGAGAGGCTACCGGGACTCGACCGCTGAGTTTTCCTGACGATGGTGGAGGTGCACCGGCCTCTTCCACTGTCGAAGGCAATGGCGACAGGCTGGGCATTGAGGCGGGCTGTGGCGGCGGCGGCGGCGGTGGCATCGTCAGGCAGCTCAGGATGTTTGCAGTCATCAGATATTCCAGGATCGAGGTGGAGGATGATGAAGGTTGAGTCGTGTCGGTCGAGGTTGAAGCTGGCGGATAGTTTTTCAGCTTCAGACCCATTTTACCCATTTTAATGAATGGAATTAATGAAAAGAATAGATGAGAATAAAAAAGTGAAGTTATTATAAAAAATCTCAAGAACAAAGGAGAACCTGTCCGTACGGGAGCTTGGACGGGAATGAGAGGTGCGTGCAGCCGGGCCGCCTTATATCCCCACCGGGGCTGCCACGCCCTGGATATCAGGGGTGGGGGAGGGGTGAGGGTGGGGGTGGGGGTGGGGTGGGGATGGGGGTGGGGGTGGGGGTGAGGGGGGGCTCGCAATTTTTGTCGGGGGGGGGGGGTTAATTTAAAAAAGTAAACCCCACTTGGAGCCTTTATGTTGACATCGCTGAAGCCTCCTAAAAGACCCAACTATAGACAACTCCAAATTTGTGTGTTACTAATACCTAACTGTTCAATTTTTAAAAGACAATATATTTACTGTGTTAATAAGACCGGACTGTTAAAGATTTTGAAAACTTTTACTTATTTAGGTCAAGGTCGCGAAAAAAATTCAAAAAAATTAAGCCCCACACCCCCCTATGGGGGTGTGGGGCACTTGGGTTGTCATCGCTGTAGCCTCCGAAGAGACCCAACTATGACAACAAGGCAACATCCAATGTCGTGTACCCTTCGCCACGCGAGACTTGTAAACATTTACTGCATTGTCTTTTCAATAGCTAACAAAGATTCGTTTACATAATTTTGAGTTTCCATGAGGAAACAAACTGAGGACACCCTAATGGCTTACGTCCTCGGTCCGAGTGCAGAGGCCGCCACAACCTTTTGCATGCCAGCGTACAAACGGACATACTCCCACAACCCCAGCCGCAACCTGTTGCATGCCTGAGAGGAGCCTAACAATACTTCAAACTGACTTTACACGGGGGCCTACTCCCGTAACCCTATCTTTAATATTTTTAATTTAGCAATGCAGTAAGTTTTTACAAGTCCTTTGTGGGTCAAGGCCACACGGACATTAAAAAATTTCGGCCCCCGTACATCCATGGCGAACCACGAATGTTCGGGGGCCTTGGGGACTAAAAAACACAAATAGCTAACAAAGATTCATTTACATAATTTTGAGTTTCTAGAAGGGAAACTAACTGAGGACACCCTAGTGGCTTACGTCCTCGGTCCGAGTGCAGAGGCCGCCACAACCTTTTGCTTGCCAGCGTACAAACGAACATGCTCCCACAACCCCAGCCGCAACCTGTTGCATGCCTGAGAGGAGCCTATCAATTGTGAAAAGTGGCTTTACACGGGGGCCTACTCCCGTTCCCTATCGTTACAATTTACTTTGAGCATTGAAAAAGCTCAAGGGGGATTGCTAAAACAAGCGTATACACTTTAGAAAACTATAACACACTTACAACACACAATTGAGCTCAACGTAGTCAATGCTGGAACAAGCACATACACATTAAACGCATATGACAAACAAGACACAAAGGATAAAAGACACACAGGAGATATAGGGTGCAAGTAAAACACTCTCATATAAAACAATTCTGAATACCCAAACGCAAGCGCAATATCTTAGAACTAATACAAGTCTTAAAGTTAGAGTAGACTTCGCTAAACACTGAAGGCGCCATTCAGTGTTTAGTGAGGCCTATGGCGGTCCGTCCCGATCGTTCACGTTCAACGCGCGGGAGCGGACTGCGAGCAGGCTGTGGCCGGGCCGCCTTATATCCCCACCGGGGCTGCCACGCCCAGGATATCAGGGGTGGGGGAGGGGGTGGGGGTGGGGGGGGGGGGGTGGGGGGGGCTCGCACTTTTTGTCGGGGGGGGGGTTAGGTAAGGTGGGTCAAGGTTAAGTGGGTCAAGGTCACCCACGACACTTGTACTCTAAGTGTTGGCTATACCCCCACCACAACTGGGTCCCTAGGCTGCACAACGCCGCTTCGCCAGTATGTCTCCAGCTTCCATGCGGTGCGTCTCGCTGTTCTCCAGCTCTCTATATGTAAGTTATTTTACAAGTTTTAAATGTAGGTCACTACACTTTAACTCTGGGACGATATCGACTTGTAGTATTTCAGTGTTTTGACTCAAGGTCATCACACTTTAACTCTAGCACGTCGGTTATCGTACCAGAGGTGCTCAATAACCTAACTTGTAATGTTTAGGGTGGCGTTTGCACGCCACGTGGTATCGCCATGAGTGTCCTGTCCAAATTTTAAGTTAAATTAATTTTACTGTAATCTTTTCCATTTCCAATTCGTTTTGCCAAAGAATAAGGTGTCGCTTTATAAAGTGGTATTTCTCCAGAGTTATAGGGGATTGCAGAGATACAATTAGTTTATTTAGGAGACTCTTCATCTTGGAGTTTAACGCGATTTCCACTTTGACTTTGCTTCCTCGGCTCTCACAGCCTAAGCTGTACAGAAATGTTTCTTCTAGTGCCAACTCGGGCCAAGAGAACAGTGTGTTAACTGTAGGACAGCTCATGGTGAAGTGATGCGGTACTCCAGCGTACAACCTCACCTTCCCCCACCACTGTGACCTTCCCCCACTCCTGCTGTTTTCCCCACCTCTTTTCCCTTGACTCACGCGTTACAAGCGGTCTCTCAGTATTGTGCGGACTTTTGTGAGGGGAAGCCATGTCGCGGGACGTTTTAGGTAAGAAACTTAGCCGTGTTAAGACTTTATTAGCTGCTCAATGTCCACCACTCAAAGTCAAAAGGGTTTCGACTTTAGCTAAGTGGCGCAAACTGTTGCGTGGACACCCTAAGTTTTATACCAAACAGACTAATATAAGTTTTACTGATGAAGATTTGTTTGAATATTGGGTGAAATGACTTTTCCTTGCAAAGTTCAGTTAGTTACTCCCATTCCTGACAGTTTAGAGTCTTAGTCTCTCAAGCCAATATACCTAGAATACACATAGCCTAACAGTCAGTCGCTCGGTGACTGTCGTGGGGTGCGCATCGGTGTCGGCACTCCATTGTTAAGTTAAGTTTTCTAGGTCACAGTAATATGAAATTGTTGGTGTTGTGCTGGTTCAAGGTCACCTGAGGGATAACCGATTGCCCATTTAGGCAGAGTCATGTCAGAAACTCGAGTTTAACTTGGCACTTTTGCCGTTTCTCGTCGAAAATTCGCTCCAAGTGGTCAAGGTCACGGGGACTCGGACTGAAACTCGGAGCGTAGTGCGAGAAACGGCAAAAGTGCTAAAAAATTTTAAGTTTCGGCGTGACCTTGACCTTAGTGGCATCGGTGACGTCATTTTTATGACGTAAGGGGTGATGACGTCATCAGCACGTCATTTTTGTGACGTCATGAGTGTGACGTCATGAAAGTGACGTCATTGGTGATGACGTCATCGATGACGCAATCGATGACGTCATCGATGACGTCATCGGTGAGGTCATTGACCTCGATGACGTCATCCCTCAGGTGACCTTGAACTGGGACAGCACCAACAATTTCACACTACTGAAATCCCACTCACTGACTCATCACAAAATCTCAGGAACTACCAAACGGATTTACTTGAAACTTTGAACATACGTTCGTCTTGCCTCCTAGATGCTCACTAAGAAACGGTTTTGCTAAATTCCTTCAGGGCTCCGCCCCACACGTCTTCAAAGTTACCATGTTATTCTTATGGAAGCAACATTTTTGTATTGGAACATATGATTACATTAAGGAATATTAATTTTGTAAACAGCTGTTCTCATTCAAATTATGAGGTAAGATTGGTAATAAAAAAATAGTGGATAGTTGCAGCGAGTGAGCTTAGCGACCAAGATAAACCTGACGGGGAGTGATTACTGACTCATCATGAAATCTCAGGAACTACCAAACGTATTTACTTGAAACTTTAAACATAGGTCCTCTTGCCTCTTAGGTGATCACTAAGAAATTATTTGACAAAATTCCTTCAGGGCTCCGCCCCACAGGCCTTCGAAATTTCAATATAACGTTATCTGCAAGGCCAATTTTAAATATACAAATTAGGAAACCTGCACAGTTGAAATTTGGAGTGATCTCTTTTTTCTTAGGTGCTCAAAAAAATTGCTTTAAACATCCCCTTTAGGGCTCCGCCCCACAGAAGCTCACAAATACTGTATTGCCTACATGTTGAAATTTGACATGGACGATTCTCTTTCTTTATAGATACTTATTAAGAAACTGTTTTTCAAATATATTTTTTAAGCACTTTAGTGCTCCGCCCCACTGGACTTCAGAATTACTTTAGGGTTTCCGGGGTTGAAAATTGACATGGACGTTTCTCTCTGCTTATGGGTGTTCCCTAGGAAACGGTTTTGCAAATACAGTTTTCGAAGTTCTTTAGGGCTCCGCCCCACAGGACTTCAAAATTACTCTAGAGCGTCTGGGATCAATATTTGACATGGACGTTTCTCTTTGCTCATGGGTACTCACTAAGAAACGGTTTTGCAAATACAGTTTTCTAAGTTCTTTAGGGCCCCGCCCCACAGGACTTCAAAATTACTTTTGGGCTTCGGGGGTTTAAATCTGAATCGGACGTTCCTCTTTGCTCATAGTTACTTACTACGAAATAATTTTGCAAAATTCATTTAGGGCTCCACCCTATAGAACCTCAAAATTACCATTGATTCTAGGGGGTATAAATTTTACATGGATGTTCCGTTTTGCTAACAGGTGCTCACTACGAAATGGTTTTGTAAATATGGTTTTTGAAGATCTTTGGGGCTCCACCCCACATGACTTCAATATGACTGTAGAGCTTACGGGGTTTAAATTTGACATGGTCGTTCCTATTTGCTCATAGGTTCTCAGGGCCTTTTCTATTTAAGAAACCTTTTCTCACCAAGAACAGGTTTTGCGAAATTCCTTCAGAGCTCCACTCACACTACTTAATTGTTTCAATGTCATTCTTAAGGAAGTAGATTTCGTTTCTCCTTAAAAAGATTTTATTACCTATAAAATAAATTCAATCACGGGCGAAGCCGTGACGGGCAACAGCTAGTAAGATATAAAGCTAACAAAATTCACTTTGATATTTAATATTATAATTTGAAATTAGTTGGTAAATAATACATTGTACATGTTCCGATTGCAATGATATTTTATATTTTACCATTTACTACAAAGTTTTATTAAAAAAATCCTCCAGATTACAATTTTTTTTTTTTATACTTACAAAGAATACTTAGGCACTCCAAGTACAACGACACTATGGTAGTAACAGAAGTAGCTTAAATATGTTCATACTATAATTACACACACACACTGATAAGAATAGAATAAGTGTTAAATTGCAACAAAGTGAAAATAACTAAATAGATTCAACTGATGGCACAAGAAGCTTATATTTTACACAAAGAAGGATGAATTGAGTTTAGTTAAACCTTTTTTGACCAGCCTGATGAATACGTCTTTGGGTACACCTCTTTGTTGTATGTTCCTTTGTAAAATCATGGCTGATTATTCTCATAGAAACTACTTAAATGCACTTGAAGTTAAAAAAAAAAACTCAAACCTACAATTTTCAATTGCCTCTATGGCTATTTTATGGATATTGCGTTATGGCTATTTTCTCTGTTTACTGAAAAACAAAATTGTAAGTTTAAAAAAAAGGTCACGCTTAGCTACATTATTTTCGTTATGTATTATTCTCTAAAAAATTAATAGGCCCACCTCTGTGGTTTTAAATAATGAAATGAGTATAGTGATTTAAAATTATTGTAGTAATTTTCACCTGTGGCTTTCGGTTGAAAAATCTTGGAAGACAAAATATCTCTGAAGTATTAAAAATGATGACTACATATGCAGAGTTATTTTGTAGATAAATATAATTACTAAAACAATTTATTAAGCACGGTTCTCTTTACGCTTAGAAGAGATTAGATTTATTGGAAGTTATTTGAGTTTATTGGATACTATAGCAAATACCACTTAAAATCATTAAACCCTAATAGTACTGAAGACCAAATTGACAGTCGGAAGGCTTCCACGTTGAGGCTATTTTCTCAGTTGATTTTCTAGAAAAAAGCGAAGCTAAGGTGAAACACGGGAAAGCTTTAATGGCAATTAGTAAAAGAGCTTCAACCGATTGGCTTAATCGCCAGATGTGAGAATTGTAAAATAACTAACCAAGAAATGTTTTAGTTTTGAATCTTGAAGTCGAATATGTCAAAACCCTAATATATAAATAAAGGCATTACTGCTAATAATGTGCAATTGATATTTATTCAATTAGCAAATAGATGTAATATTATTTACAACATAAAGTATTCGTGTTCTATTCCTGAATATTATCGCATTTGTTTTAGACTCTTATAACGGGGTCCCAGACAACCCGTACACCCCTTTTAAAATATACGCACAATTAATTATTCACAAAAACAAACTGTGCCATTATAGGTAAACCGTTTGCTCTCTATCTATTGATAGCAATTTCAATGTACATGGTGTGACAGAAGTAACGTACCCAAACAGGAAGTCATTAATTTTATATACGAACCCCCAATTGTTATGATATTTTGGATTCTACACATCATTCTAAGATAACTTTACAATTTAATGTGTACCCCTAATCCTAACAATTTGGGATAATGGAAGTCGAAATTTTATTTTTTCAAATTAGAATAACATTGGGCTAAATTTCACATCCATTATCTCTGTAAATATTAAGTTAAACTAAAAAGGCATAGCATAAAAATGCTGTAGCTTCTTATTTTTAACATTTTTGCATCATAAATTATTAGTTTTGTCATAAATTATTTCCATAAATTTTTCAATGGTGGATATTATTTTAAATGTGTATAAAACAAAAATTTATTAAAATCTAAAATCTAAAAAATTAATAAAATTTTTTAAAATTCTATATTTTATGATGAAATATATATTTTTTTTAATTAGTTAAAGACATTATGGATTGAGCATATAATACCAAGCGTTGAAGAAGGGAAGAATAATGAAACCTACATTTCTTATACAGGGTGAATCTCGTAAGGTGTCCTAAATGGATTACAGACAAACGCTTTGCCCTACATCCTTCAAACAAAATCTTTTCCCACTAATTTGACCCCAAGGAATAACTTTAAAATATTTTTAACGTCGTATAAATACAGGGTGTACCAAAAACTGGGGGTCACAGGTTCGAATCTTGGAAATTTCAAATACAAACATATGTCATATTATACATCATTAGAAAGGTCTATTTAATAGAAACATTTTGGTGAAAACAGAATTTAGTTATCTTTATTCGTTTCAAAATGGCTTCCATTTTCGTAGCCAAAATCAAAATTTACGGAATACTCTGTAATTCTTTTATTATTAGTCATAAATGACTCCTGATTCAAAATACTTATTTGAAATAAGCTAAGCTTTACAATGATATGCCACAAAATCACATTTATTTAAAAACTAAAATTTCCAAAATTTAATATTTTTGAAAATGTTTACATAAACAAAACTCAAAAATTTCAAATGCTAACCCATGTCATTTTGTATATCATCTTGAAGATCTCGTTTAACTGAGCAACTTTGTAATTTACACTAATGCCGTATCTCTTTTGGTTTTGTAGTAATAGCATAAAAATGTAATTTTCCCATATGATTTGCATGTTAATTAATCAGGACATGATAGTATGGCAGTCCTTCTTCCATTGTTGCCATACTAACTAACGTAATTAACGTAATTTAATGTCATTAAATTAACATGCAAGTTATATGTGGAAATAACGTTTTTCCGTTATTACTACAAAACCAAAAGAGATACGGCATTAGTGTAAATTACAAATATGCTCAGTTCAACGAGAGCTTTAAGATGATATACAAAATGGCATGGGTTAGCATTTGAAATTTTTGAGTTTTGTTTATGTAAACATTTTCAAAAATATTAAATTTTGGAAATTTTAGTTTTTAAATAAATGTGATCTTGTGGCATATCATTGTAAAGCTTAGCTTATTTCAAATAAGTATTTTGAATCAGAAGTCATTTATGACTAAAAATAAAAGAATTACAGGGTATTCCGTAAATTTTGATTTTGGCTACAAAAATGGACGCCATTTTGAAACGAATAAAGATAACTAAATTCTGTTTTCACCAAAATGTTTCTATTAAATAGACCTTTCTAATGATGTATAATATGACATATGTTTGTATTTGAAATTTCCAAGATTCGAACCTGTGACCCCCAGTTTTTGGTACACCCTGTATTTATACGACGTTAAAAATATTTTAAAATTATTCCTTGAGGTCAATTTAGGGGGAAATGGTTTTGTTTGAAGGATGTAGGGCAAAGCGTTTGTCTGTAATCCATTTAGGACACCTTATGAGATTCACCCTGTAGAAGTATTGAAAAATGTTCTAATTTGGTTCATCTCTCTGTCCATTGTGAGAAATATACTTAAAGTAATATCTTTCATTAGTAACTGTCATAATACTTTATAGCTTTTCTTGCTGAATGAGAGTAGTCAAATCTGTATTAGAAAAATTCAAATACCTTACACATCGAATTACAATTAGATTCATATTTTGTCTAGTTTAATTATAATATTTCTTTCTATTTTAGTATTATGTTTAAAATTATAAAACACAAATTGGAGTACTACAATGATCAGCATAACTATCAGCAATGCTTTTAATTCCCAACCATTCTCAAACACCATTGTGTTTTAATATAGGCCTATCTGCAAATGTGGTTACTTTAATTAAAGTGATTAAAATAAGGTCGAACAAATTGTATATTAAATACACATTTTAATCCAAATATACTGTTTTTTATTTTATTTTACCGGCAACCCAATATAGCTTAGTGTTTGCTTGAGTTTCTATTTATTAGGTAGTAATCAGTATCACACATCGCTAACCTTTCCTGACTGATTAGAATTTAGTAAGCTATTTCATCTTTAATGAATATTTAGTTTGTTAAATGAATATTCTTGATCATTAAAATGTTCTAATAAAATCGAAGGCCATAGTTTTATTTTTTTAACTCTATTACCCAACTGTCAATAATTTTGTTCATATCCCGACATCATTTAATGTATTTTGAATATTTAAACTTTGGTGATAACAATAATGATGGTTATGAAAAAAATTGAGAAATATATTTTTAATTTAAATAATAACAATTTGGGGCCCCATCGAGCCGAGGGCGGGTCTAATTTACTGCTAGAAATAATTCAAATCATGTAATTCATCACACAATTTTAAAACGAAAATTACAAAAATATTAATAAAAGCATGAATCCAATCTCTGAAAATTCAGCATGTGATAATTGTTGATTGTTGCAACAATTGATGTAGCCAACTCAATACTGCGCGTTTATTGGCTGTTCTAGTCACGTGACGGGCGGGCGTTACAGCTGTAGCTCTTGATGTATTGCTTTAGCCTGAGGCTCGTTTGATCTTCACAATTGTTACTATTGCTTACACGATAACTCTTAGTCAAAGCAATACTCTGTATTTATTGGTATGCCACTTCGTGAAGAGGAATTTGCTAAAGAGATTTTCTAGGCCTAACTTAATGTTATTTGCTCAAGTCAATTTCCTATCAATTTTTATGATATTATAATGATTTAAAATGTATTTTAAGGATTTACGCTGGCTATAGTTAAGTGAAATTGATCGTTTAAAAAGTACAAAATATTATAAATAAAATGTTTCATCGATAAAATTTACATTATGTTAATCTAAAGTACAGGAGTTTTCAAGTATTTTTATATTTGCCAACTTACGATAAGAAAATTTTGAGAGAGGGCAACCCCACAGCAAGTCTAAGAGCAACTATTTTATATAAATACATATAGTTTTAAATGGGTCTGTATTCTAAGAAATGTTCTACAAACTCGTCATCGAAAGGTCGAGAGGAGTAAATAGGGAATTATTGCATTTTTATTTGTATATTGACAGTATGATTTTTAAATTAGACCTTTGAAATGATGCACGTATCAACCTACGCTTATGTTTAAGATGTTCAAGACTTTCACAAGTCTTGTAAATGAAATAACCATTTTAGTTACTGATATATCTGGCTACCATGGTAGTAGTTTTTACCAATATCAAAAAAGAACAGGTATTCCCATCGCTGTATTGACTTTGATGCTTCCCGTGTGTTTCAGGGCGCGGATCGAGGTAGTAGGCTGGATCGAAAGTAACAGTTATTTGACAATCACAGTAGTGATTTTCACCGATATTCAAAAAGTAACAGGTACTTCAATCACTGTTTCGGTTTCAATGGTTCACGTTTGTTTCAGGACTCGTCGAGGTAGTAGGCCGGATCGAAAGTAACAGATATTTAGCAATCACAGACTCACAGTACTGGTTTTCACCGATATTCAAAAAGTAACAGGTACATCAATCGCTGCTTCGGTTTCGATAGTCCAAGCTTGTTTCAGGGCACGTGTCTAGGCAGAAGGCTGGATCGAAAGTCACTGATCTTTGGCAAAGTCACAGTTTTCACCGATATCCAAAAGTAACGAGTATTCCAATCTCTGTATTGATGTCGATTGTCCACGTGTGTTGCAGGGTTCGGATATAGACAGGCCGGATGAGGCCACTCCTGGTGTTGCTGACGCTACGGTGGCTGGGGTAAGTGCCCCCCCCTCTCACCCCCCCTCACTCACCCCCCCACACACTTTAAATCCCTCATTACCTTACATGCTCTCGCATTCATCTCTTACTTAATATGTAGGTCGTAATGTGGTTTTCTTATCCACTTGACAATGTCACTCTTGATTTATTAAATAGAGAAGTTCGTTCTCACCTCATTTCTTGCCTAGTAGCTAATTTAAAATCTACTTGTATTACACGTTCAAAGAGGAAGAGTGGATTTTCAATTTTTATTTAAATAAATAAATAATAGATGGTTCAATAAAAAAATTTAATTGTGATTAAATAAATGAGTAGTTTAATTTCAAACCTAAGAACATAGTATTTAACATTTTTCTCACTTGTATATAGTAAATAAAAATAAACGTTTATAACGCAAATAGGAGAACCATGATAACGTAATAATACCCCCGTCGCAGCAGACCTGCGTACTCAGCGAATTTCCAAAGAATTATTGTTTCAACATCAAAGAACTTTTTGGTTATCTTATATAATAATTAATTTTTTCAAGGAAATATAATATATTTAATAGCATTATATTTCTGAGTAAATTATTTTTATTTAATAATTTATATATTAATATTTATATTGCAATAAATGACTTTTTTAACAGTAATAAAAGTGGACATCCAAAGCTTCAATCACAGAGGAAAGAAGCTTCAATGCAGGGAAAGGTCTTCAATAAAGGTTCCTTACTCTGTGCTTCAATGCAAAAGGAATGCTTTTGTTTACAAATAACAAAACATAAACATTTCAAATTTGACAAATATGCAGAAGACAGCTGATTAGCTGATTAGGAACAGATACCTTCTTTATTATCTTCATCTCTCTTGCTCCCATTATACACTTATTTTCCATGAGAATACCGTGGGATTTAGCATGTAGGTTTGCTGCCATGTGGGTTTTTGATCAAATCTTAATTACTCACTACCTAGTGAAGGTTCATACAAATTTTTATTAAGATATGTAGATAAATAAGCGATATATAACTTTTTAAAGATTTACCTATAAGAATAACATAGGAAACTTGATTTGAATTTTCTTTATAACCAGTTAAGCTACTTCAAAGATTCAAAATACTAAATTGTTTTTTTTTTTTAAGCTCTTTTAAATGGTTTTCGTTAAAGTTGATGAATTTTGAAAATGTAGGTCAAAAAATGCCAAAAACCCATTAAAAACCCCATAAAACCCCGTTCCCATAACCCAACAATGCTGGTTCGCGAACTCATGAAAATAGACTTGGTCTTACACCTTCATACCAAATTTCATCAAAATCGGAGGACCCCTTCAAAAGTTATCAGTACCACGGACACATAAATTATATATATATATAAGTAGTGTAGAAAAGCCACTCCTGGCCCGGAAGTGACGTCACCGGAAGCCACGTGCTCGAGAGTTATTAAATGAGGAAGTGGAGGCCCTCGCTAATTGGCCCATAAATTAACCAGACGCAGCTGGCGAGGGGAAGGTGACGGGGAAGGTTGGAGGGGTTAGAGTTTAAGAACAAAATTTATCACAGGCAAGGGTAGGATTTGAACCCGGCCCGCTGGCGTGTGAGGCCAGTGCATTACCCCTGAGCCACCGAGGTACTTGGAGTAGAGTAGTGTAAATGTGTCTGATAATATTGTGCCTGTGGTTCGCTTCTTGTCCACAAGAGTGCAGCACGTACTACGATTGCGGCAAGTTCACAATTCCTCCACCAGAGTTCAGCATGTACTAGGGCTGCAGCTAGTTCACTATTTCTCCAACAGATCGCAGCACGTGTTATGGCTACACCCAGTTTACCCCAAAATATCCCCATGAATTACCCAAATTACCCTGAAATTCCCCAAAATACCCTGCAATTCCCACATTTCCTCGCAGTCCTACCAACTTATGTCATTCACTATAAAACAAGAACATATGAAATGCTGGGATATATACTATAAAAAGTGAATAAAACCCAAAAATGTTGGCAATACAGTATATAAAATCAACCAACTTACGTCATTCACTATAAAACAAGAACACCTGGATCGGCCGGAACAAGAACATATGAAATGCTGGGGACTATACTATAAAAAGTGAATAAAACCCAAAGATGGCTGCAATACAATATATAAAATCAACCAACTTATGTCATTCACTAATCAACAGTTATACTATATGAAATTTACCTGTGGCTAGTTCTCAGCGTCAATGGCTATAACATCAAATGTACATAATCAACGGTTACACTATATAAAATGAAAACTATACTATATTATTTAATATACACCAATGACTATAATGTTAAATCTAGTTATACTATATGAAATGTGCCCAAGGCTATACTATATATTATGCATTGACGACTTTACGTTAAATATACGCGATCAATGCTTATACTATATGAAATGCATTCGCCGCTATACTATACAAAATATCAATGAATATAATGTTAATAAACATGATCAACGCTTATACTATATGAAATGTACCTGTGACTAGTTCTCTGCATCAATGGCTATAATGTAAAATGTATATAATCAACGGTTACACTGTATAAAATGAGAATGCTACTTTACTATATAATATACATCAATGACTATAATGTTAAATATTTCTAATCTAGTTATACTATATGAAATGTGTCCAAGGCTATACTATAAAAAGTGAATAAAACACAAAAATGTTGGCTATACAGCACATAAAATCAATGGCTAGAAGCTGTTAAGCAACTAAGAACGTTATCATACTATATACGACGCATACAGTACTATATAAAGTGAATAACATGCAAACTTCAGCTTAAAAAATACAAAAATCGCTAATATCTCGAAAACGGTGCGTCCTAGGGGTCCGGGGACCCCAAAAATTACCTACTACGTAGTAGAGGTACCCCCAGGGGGTGAGTACCCATAATTAAAAAATTAACAAAATGTTGCGGGTTGCATCTAAAAAATGAAGGGGCAAAACTTTGAAATTCCATATCTTAGGAACGGCTCTATGTATTAACTTCATACTTGGTATGTGTGTACATTTACTTGCTGTCTACAAATGAATGGCAAAAGGTATCCAAAAAATGAAGGCGCAAAAAAGTTTTATTTTATAGTGTTGAAAAAAAACAAAAGAAAAAAGTTTTATCTTTTGAATGGCAATATGTACTTACTTCAAAATTGGTATGTGTATACATGTAATGTTAACATGTAATAAAATGCTAAAATCAACTTTCCAGATCTAAGGTCAAACTGTCAAAAAAAAAAACTAAATTTAACATTATTATTGCCTTTTGCTAGCGTAGGGCTTTAACTTTGAGTCAATAGACTAATAGGCATTTGTAATTATAAGTATGTGTGTACACTTATTTGGTGTCTACAAATGCATGGCACCAGGTATCCAAAAAATGAAGGGGCAAAACTTAAATATTGTATATCTCAGGATTGGCTGGACCGATAAACTTCTTACTTGGTATATAGGTTGGTATGAGTAAACATTAAATGTTTACCATTGCGTGGCGGGGTGCATCCAAAAAATGAAGGGGCAAAACTTAAATATTGTATATCTCGGGAGTGGCAGGACCGATAAACTTCTTACTTGGTATGTAGGTGTGTATGAGTAAATATTAATTGTTTACCATTGTGTGGCGGGGTGCATCCAAAAAATGAAGGGGCAAAACTTAAATATTGTATATCTTAAGAGTGGCTGGACCTTTTAACTTCTTACTTGGTATATAGGTTGGTATGAGTAAACATTAAATGTTTACCATTGCGTGGCGGGGTGCATCCAAAAAATGAAGGGGCAAAACTTAAATATTGTATATCTCAGGAGTGGCAGGACCGATAAACTTCTTACTTGGTATGTAGGTGTGTATGAGTAAATATTAATTGTTTACCATTGTGTGGTGGGGTGCATCCAAAAAATGAAGGGGCATAACTTAAATATTGTATATCTCAGGAGTGGCTGGACCGATTAACTTCTTACTTGGTATATAGGTTGGTCTGAGTAAACATTAAATGTTTACCATTGCGTGGCGGGGTGCATCCAAAAAATGAAGGGGCAAAACTTAAATATTGTATATCTAAAGAGTGGCTGGACCCTTTAACTTCTTACTTGGTATATAGGTTGGTATGAGTAAACATTAAATGTTTAACATTGCGTGGCGGGGTGCATCCAAAAAATGAAGGGGCAAAATTTAAATATTCTATATCTCAGGAGTGGCTGGACCGATTAACTTCTTACTTGGTATATAGGTTGGTATGAGTAAACATTAAATGTTTACCATTGCGTGGCGGGGTGCATCCAAAAAATGAAGGGGCAAAACTTAAATATTGTATATCTCAGTATTGGCTGGACCGATAAACTTCTTACTTGGTATATAGGTTGGTATGAGTAAACATTAAATATTTACCATTGCGTGGCGGGGTGCATCCAAAAAATGAAGGGGCAAAACTTAAATATTGTATATCTCAGGAGTGGCAGGACCGATAAACTTTTTCTTTGGTATGTAGGTGTGTATGAGTAAATATTAATTGTTTACCATTGTGTGGCGGGGTGCATCCAAAAATTGAAGGGGCAAATCTTAAATATTGTATATCTTAAGAGTGGCTGGACCCTTTAACTTCATACTTGGTATATAGGTTGGTATGAGTAAACATTAAATGTTTACCATTGCGTGGCGGGGTGCATCCAAAAAATGAAGGGGCAAAACTTAAATATTGTATATCTCAGGAGTGGCAGGAACGATAAACTTCTTACTTTGTATGTAGGTGTGTATGAGTAAATATTAATTGTTTACCATTGTGTGGTGGGGTGCATCCAAAAAATGAAGGGGCAAAACTTAAATATTGTATATCTCAGGATTGGCTGGACCGATAAACTTCTTACTTGGTATATAGGTTGGTATGAGTAAACATTAAATGTTTACCATTGCGTGGCGGGGTGCATCCAAAAAATGAAGGGGCAAAACTTAAATATTGAATATCTCGGGAGTGGCAGGACCGATAAACTTCTTACTTGGTATGTAGGTGTGTATGAGTAAATATTAATTGTTTACCACTGTGTGGCGGGGTGCATCTAAAAAATGAAGGGGCAAAACTTAAATATTGTATATCTTAAGAGTGGCTGGACCCTTTAACTTCTTACTTGGTATATAGGTTGGTATGAGTAAACATTAAATGTTTACCATTGCGTGGCGGGGTGCATCCAAAAAATGAAGGGGCAAAACTTAAATATTGTATATCTAAGGAGTGGCAGGACCGATAAACTTCTTACTTGGTATGTAGGTGTGTATGAGTAAATATTAATTGTTTACCATTGTGTGGTGGGGTGCATCTAAAAAATGAAGGGGCAAAATTTAAATATTCTATATCTCAGGAGTGGCTGGACCGATTAACTTCATACTTGGTATATAGGTTGGTATGAGTAAACATTAAATGTTTACCATTGCGTGGCGGGGTGCATCCAAAAAATGAAGGGGCAAAACTTAAATATTGTATATCTCAGGATTGGCTGGACCGATAAACTTCTTACTTGGTATATAGGTTGGTATGAGTAAACATTAAATGTTTACCATTGCGTGGCGGGGTGCATCCAAAAAATGAAGGGGCAAAACTTAAATATTGTATATCTCAGGAGTGGCAGGACCGATAAACTTTTTCTTTGGTATGTAGGTGTGTATGAGTAAATATTAATTGTTTACCATTGTGTGGCGGGGTGCATCCAAAAATTGAAGGGGCAAATCTTAAATATTGTATATCTTAAGAGTGGCTGGACCCTTTAACTTCATACTTGGTATATAGGTTGGTATGAGTAAACATTAAATGTTTACCATTGCGTGGCTTGGTGCATCCAAAAAATGAAGGGGCAAAACTTAAATATTGTATATCTCAGGAGTGGCAGGACCGATAAACTTCTTACTTGGTATGTAGGTGTGTATGAGTAAATATTAATTGTTTACCATTGTGTGGTGGGGTGCATCCAAAAAATGAAGGGGCAAAACTTAAATATTGTATATCTCAGGATTGGCTGGACCGATAAACTTCTTACTTGGTATATAGGTTGGTATGAGTAAACATTAAATGTTTACCATTGCGTGGCGGGGTGCATCCAAAAAATGAAGGGGCAAAACTTAAATATTGAATATCTTGGGAGTGGCAGGACCGATAAACTTCTTACTTGGTATGTAGGTGTGTATGAGTAAATATTAATTGTTTACCATTGTGTGGCGGGGTGCATCTAAAAAATGAAGGGGCAAAACTTAAATATTGTATATCTCAGGAGTGGCAGGACCGATAAACTTTTTCTTTGGTATGTAGGTGTGTATGAGTAAATATTAATTGTTTACCATTGTGTGGCGGGGTGCATCCAAAAATTGAAGGGGCAAATCTTAAATATTGTATATCTTAAGAGTGGCTGGACCCTTTAACTTCATACTTGGTATATAGGTTGGTATGAGTAAACATTAAATGTTTACCATTGCGTGGCGGGGTGCATCCAAAAAATGAAGGGGCAAAACTTAAATATTGTATATCTCAGGAGTGGCAGGACCGATAAACTTCTTACTTGGTATGTAGGTGTGTATGAGTAAATATTAATTGTTTACCATTGTGTGGTGGGGTGCATCCAAAAAATGAAGGGGCAAAACTTAAATATTGTATATCTCAGGATTGGCTGGACCGATAAACTTCTTACTTGGTATATAGGTTGGTATGAGTAAACATTAAATGTTTACCATTGCGTGGTGGGGTGCATCCAAAAAATGAAGGGGCAAAATTAAATATTGAATATCTCGGGAGTGGCAGGACCGATAAACTTCTTACTTGGTATGTAGGTGTGTATGAGTAAATATTAATTGTTTACCATTGTGTGGCGGGGTGCATCTAAAAAATGAAGGGGCAAAACTTAAATATTGTATATCTTAAGAGTGGCTGGACCCTTTAACTTCTTACTTATTATATAGGTTGGTATGAGTAAACATTAAATGTTTACCATTGCGTGGCGGGGTGCATCCAAAAAATGAAGGGGCAAAACTTAAATATTGTATATCTAAGGAGTGGCAGGACCGATAAACTTCTTACTTGGTATGTAGGTGTGTATGAGTAAATATTAATTGTTTACCATTGTGTGGTGGGGTGCATCCAAAAAATGAAGGGGCATAACTTAAATATTGTATATCTCATTAGTGGCTGGACCGATTAACTTCTTACTTGGTATATAGGTTGGTCTGAGTAAACATTAAATGTTTACCATTGCGTGGCGGGGTGCATCCAAAAAATGAAGGGGCAAAACTTAAATATTGTATATCTTAAGAGTGGATGGACCGATTAACTTTATACTTGGTATATAGGTTGGTATGAGTAAACATTAAATGTTTAACATTGCGTGGCGGGGTGCATCCAAAAAATGAAGGGGCAAAATTTAAATATTGTATATCTCAGGAGTGGCTGGACCGATTAACTTCTTACTTGGTATATAGTTGGTATGAGTAAACATTAAATGTTTACCATTGCGTGGCGGGGTGCATCAAAAAAATGAAGGGGCAAGACTTAAATATTGTGTATCTCAGGATTGGCTGGACCGATAAACTTCTTACTTGGTATATAGGTTGGTATGAGTAAACATTAAATGTTTACCATTGCGTGGCGGGGTGCATCCAAAAAATGAAGGGACAAAACTTAAATATTGTATATCTTAAGAGTGGCTGGACCCTTTAACTTCTTACTTGGTATATAGGTTGGTATGAGTAAACATTAAATGTTTAACATTGCGTGGCGGGGTGCATCCAAAAAATGAAGGGGCAAAACTTAAATATTGTATATCTCAGGATTGGCTGGACCGATAAACTTCTTACTTGGTATGTAGGTGTGTATGAGTAAACATTAAATGTTTACCATTGCGTGGCGGGGTGCATCCAAAAAATGAAGGGGCAAGACTTAAATATTGTGTATCTCAGGATTGGCTGGACCGATTCATTTCTTACTTGGTATATAGGTTGGTTTGAGTAAACATTAAATGTTTACCATTGCGTGGCGGGATGCATCCAAAAAATGAAGGGGCAAAACTTAAATATTGTATATCTCAGGAGTGGCTGGACCGATTCACTTCTTACTAGGTATGTAGGTGTGTATGAGTAAACATTAATTGTTAACCATTTCGTGGCGGGGTGCTTCCAATAAATGAAGGGGCAAAACGTAAATTCTGTATATCTCAGGATTGGCTGGACCGATAAACTTCTTCTTTGGTATGTAGGTGTGTATGAGTAAATATTAATTGTTTACCATTGTGTGGAGGGGTGCATCCAAAAAATGAAGAGGCAAAACTTAAATATTGTATATTTCAGGAGTGGCTGGACCGATTAACTTCTTACTTGGTATATAGGTTGGTTTGAATAAACATTAAATGTTTACCATTGCGTGGTGGGGTGCATAAAAAAAATGCAGGGGCAAAACCTAAATATTGTATATCTCAGGTTTGGTTGGACCGATAAACTTCGTACTTGGTATGTAGGTGTGTATGAGTAAACATTAATTGTTTACCATTGCGTGGCGGGGTGCATTAAAAAAAATGAAGGGGCAAAACTTAAATTCTGTATATCTCAAGATTGGCTGGACCAATAAACTTGTTAGTTGGTATGTAGGTGTGTATAAATAAACAATAATTGTTTACAATTGCATGGCGGGGTGCATCCAAAAAATGAAGGGGCAAAATTTAAATCTTGTATATATCAGGAGTGGCTGGACCGATTAACTTCTTACTTGGTGTGTAGGTTGGTATGAGTAAACAATAAAAGTTTATCATTGCGTGGCGGAATGCATAAAAAATGAAGGGGCAAAATTTAAAAATTAAATATCTCAGGAGTAGCAGGACCGATTAACTTCTTACTTGGTATGTAGGTGCGTATGAGTAAACATTAATTGTTAACCATTGCGTGGCGGGGTGCCTCCATAAAATGAAGGGGCAAAACTTAAATATTGTATATCTCAGGAGTAGCTGGACCGATTAACTTCTTACTTGGTATGTAGGTTGGTATGAGTAAACATTAATTGTTTACCATAGCGTGACGGGTTGCATCAAAAATGAAGGGGCAAAATTTAAATATTGTATATCTCATGACTTGCTAGACCAATTAACTTCTTATTTGGTATGTAGGCTGGTATGAGTAAACATTAATTGTTTACCATTGCGTGGCGTGGTGCATCCAAAAAAATTAAGGGGCAAAACTTAAATATCGTACATCTCAGAAGTGTTTAATCCAATTATCGTCAGACATGGTATGTGTGTACATATAGCTATAATTAAAGGTAGCACCGTTTTGGTGCTATCTTCGATTTACTATTTTTATAGAATGGTGTATGGAAAAAATTCTTTAGGTTTTCAAGGAACACTATTAATTATTGGTTTAAGGACAGACTACCATAGATGTGTGTATATATGTAAATTTTTAACAAAACCTTAGTTTTAACGATTAAGGTAATTTAGAGGCTTCTAACTGGATTAAACCCATAGTTAAAGGTAGCATCGTTTTTGTGGTTCCTTTGATGTATTACTTTTTATTGAATTTTATTAGATAAACTTTCTTTAGGTTTTAAGCAACACTTTTAAGTTTTGGTTTAATGTGAAACTACTAGATATGTTTATGTATGTATAAATTCTTAACAAAACTTTAGTTTTACCATTAAAGTTGATTTGGAAAACTTCTAATTGAGCTTAACGCATTTATTAAATGTTGCTACTTAAAGGTAGCACTGTTTTAGTGCTATCTTTGATGTAGTATTTTTATATGCAAAATTTTGCTTCAGGTTTTTTAAACAACACGTTTAAGTATTGCTTTAAAGTCAAACGATCAAATATGTTTTTTATCTGCGTGAATTTCTAACAAATCGTTAGTTTTAACCTTAAACGTGATTCGGAAACTTCTAATTGGGCTCAACCCATTTAAATGTTGCTACTTAAAGATATCACCAATTTGGTGCTACTTTTTATGTACTAAATTCATATGTAAAATTTTGCAATAGGTTTTTAAACAAAAATTTTTAGTTTTAACCTTAAACTTTATTTTGAAACTTTTAATTGAGCTTAACCCATTAAAATGTTACTACTTAAAGATAGCACCATTTTGGTGCTACCCTTGATGTTCTTTTTCCATATGTAAAATTTTGCTATAGGTTTTTAAACAACACTTTTAAGTAATGTTTTAAGGCCGAACCAATAAATATATTTTTTATCTATGTGAATTCTTAACAAAACTTTTGTTACTAATTGAATGGTGATATAGGAATTTCTATTTTTAGCCAGATATTGGACCACCGTTTTGTCGCTACCTTTAATGAACTATTTTAATGATGTCTTTTATGAGTAAATTTTAACCTAATTAGTTCTGTATTTAATTTTATTATTGTTTTGAACATTTGTCTTTTAGTCAAGCAAACGTCGTTTTGATGTTTAAAAAAAAAATCATTTGTATCACATATATGTAAAGCTAATATTTTTAAGTTCAATCCACTAAATGAATATAAATGTGACATTAATGTAAGATGTGTTAATAATCAGTTTAGATACATTATTCAGAAAATTGTCAAAAAATTCAAATTTATCATATTACTGTGTATGTGCAGCACTTTCCCTTATTTTTGCACGCGCAGTTGCGCTTCAGCATTTATAAAAGTGGTTTGTTGAGCGTGCCCCTTATTATTGACGAATCTTCACAAGAAATGTTTAAAATAAAACATAGAATTGTGTACGCGCAGGTTTTCCACCACTCTTCATCGAGTATATAAGCAGCTCGGTTAACCACGTACTTCATTGTTTGGTGAACTTTTGCCGAGTGAACAGCTTATTCACAATTTCGGTTTTTCCGGATATTTAAATCTGTATGCTATTTTGTAATATTCAATTAATATTGAAAATAAATAGAAAAATAAACGACTTCACTATGTCTGCACTGCAGTGTTACATGTTTGATAATAAGCCCGTAGCTGTATTATTTGATCGTGAAAACAATCCATGGTTTAGGGCTAATGATATATCAGAGATTCTAGAATACAAAAGACCGCGAAAAGCAATAAATGATCTAGTTAAGGAGAAATATAAAAAGATGCGTAAGGATATAAATGGAACTAGTTCCGTTTTACCCTATAATTTTCAAGAAAGAACCGTATTCATAAATGAACCAGGTTTATATTCCTTAATTATATCGTCTAAGATGAAAATAGCTAATCGCTTTCAAGATTGGGTGTTTGAAGAAATCCTACCATCAATTCGCAAGTATGGAGAGTATAAAATTAAAAGAGAAAACCTTAAGTTGACTCACTCCTTACATAAAGTGTTGGCAAATAATCAAAAACTAATTGAAACGTTAGTTGATCAAATGCCTAAGGTTGCTGTTATGCCTGATGATATGGACTTAAAACATATCTTTTGTGTACTGGAAAAAAACACATACTATGAAAAGTATGGAGTAATTGAGTACAAGTGTATTCGTACAGAAAAAAGACGATTTAAAAGAGCATTGAAGAAAGCTAAGAAAGATGGTTTTGTACCAAGTTTTACAAGATATTCTGTACCAAACAGTATAAATATACTGAATAAAGCTAAGGAGGTTATGCATGATTATGGTATGCATTATGAATCTTCTTTAAATAACATATTGACACCCCATAATTTTGTAAATATTGTTAAAATTGTTCTTAATGAATAAATTGTATGAATGTATGTGTGAATGTGAGACTTATCAGATTGAGAAGTTAAGGTATTTACTTTGGCTACTCCTTCGAAAAGTGTGGTTTGAGTGAAGGTCACTGGCGCGGTTGACTAAAAGACCCGTAAACCATGTGTATGTGTGTGGAAAACGACGTACACCCACCTCCTCGTAGTGTTTTCTGGGTAACGCTAAGAGGTGTACAACTAATATCTTGTAAACCACATGGATTTGTTATATATTTATTTTTTAATGTATTCATAGCTATTTATAGAAATAACTTTTATTTAAAAGAAATTTGTAACAAACAGTTTAAATTAAACAAATTTAAAGCATTTTAAATACATACAATTTATAAATGTTGTAGCAAAACATTTCATGCTTTACTAATGATAATTATAGATGAAATCAATGGAATGTGTATATATATATATTGATATACAAATATAAGTCTTGTAATTAATGAAGCTAGAAAAAAGAAATAAAGACAGCATCAAATAAGTGTTACTTTACAAAATAGTAAAACCGAAAATGCAATAAACTCTTAGATTATACAAAATTTGAAGGTAGCATCCAATTAGTGTAAATATATATAAAGGGAAAAGGCTTTTAACTAAAAATACAATAAACACTGGTTTTAAGACCCATATTTAGGTAGCACCTAATTAGCTTCATATATGTGAAATTGAAAAGGATTTTTATCTGTATGCTACAATTATACTGTTTGTACTTTATAGTTATAGGTTAATATAGAAAATGTCAAACCTATTTGTTTTTGTTTTCCAAATAATGAAGAAAAATCCAATAAACACTTGTGTCTAAGATACAAATGCTGGTGTCACCGAATCAGTCCTACCTTTAAATGGAGTAAAAGCCTTATATATTCAAAAAATGGAAAAAATATTTGCCTAAATATTATATTTAACATGTTTTTTTTTATTTCAAACTAACATGTTAATAAACTGATTTTGAACCATAAAAATATAATAATGAAGCTAAAACATACAATATACACTGGTTTTAAGACCTTTATTTAGGTAGTACTAAATCAGAGCTACCATTAAGTTAATAAAATCGCTACTTAACATTTAACTATAAAATTAGCTTTATTTATTCAAACTTTAATTTTACCGATTGTTACTCTACACATAATGCTAAAACCACTAAATCTGAAATTTGCCCATATATAATCCCATGACACTTTATAGATACAACTCATCCATCATGTTCTCATTCATTTTGATTTTTATATAAGATAGTAAAAACTCAAAACTTACTACTTATTTTCAAGATAAAATAAAGGTAGCAACGAAAAAATCGGTGCTATCTTGAAATAGTTATAAGAATTAAAATATAGTATGGTTTTATTTAATTAAAATAATGTTTTACACATATCTGTACAAAACTAATTCTGAACCTTAAGGCTTAGAACCCTGACATATTGTCTTTACTTCATAGATATAACTCAACCCTGTGATTATACATCTTGTGAATTTCGAAATAAAATAATAAAAGGATAAAACACATTAACTTTTATATTTATAGCTACACTACATTTTTGTGCCACCTTTACATAAAATATATATTAATTCAATTATGATGATTTTTTTATGTATTTATTCTAAATTTAGGCACAAATTAAAAAAAAAATCATACATATAATGATGTGATATACTCCTTATTCTATAAACACAGCTTACTCTCTGATCGTTCCCCCTTAGAAACACTTTTTATACAAAAAAAAAAAAAAAAAAAAAAAAAAAAAAAAAAAAAAAAAAACTTGTGCTATTATAAAATAAAAAACTATTAATATTCACTTTTTTTATTTGTTCTCTGATTTTACATAAATGATAAGGAAAGCCAGAACTGCTATATTAAGTTATGATTTCAAGGCTAAATAGAGCTACAACCAAATAAGTGAACCTGTTTACTGAAGAAACGAGAAACATATATTTATGAATAAACAATTTTACACTTCCTTAAACTAACTGTTGCCTGTTTACACTCCACAAATAAGACTCAAATCTCTAATTATAAATTATAACATTTTAAACATAATTATTTTTTAAATCTTTAACGCAATAAAATTTACTTCCATAATTAAATAAAATTGTGGTATAATGTAGGAAAAAGCTACATATATATCCAATTACGAAACATTTCCATTCATTTAAACTAAAATGTAACCCGTTGTTTACTCTATACAGAAGGCTAAAACCTTGAAATCCGAACTTTTGGATATGGAATCCTAATATTTGGTAATTTTTTCATATACATTTTTAGTACTCTTGCTCTGAGCTTTGTGAATAAAAATCTCAAGATATAACTGATGGCTTGATTTGGACCTTCAACTGATGTAAACTTCCATCCTGACCCTCCACCTTCATGCTCCGGCAGTTTTGTGAACAATTCTTTCACACATTCATTAATAATTTTATTTACATCAGAATACGATTTTTTGTTATAAAACCTCTCATTGATATTTCACCATCTGTGTTACTGCATCCAAAAATAAACCAAATTTTACAAAATGTAATCACGATTCTTCTTTTAAAGTTTGTCCAATCAATAATTTTGCCCCTGTTAAAAAAAGTTTTCCAAATCAAGCTGTACATCATTAATTTTGTGATAACCGTCGTCCTTGTAATGCTGTAGTCCGTAGCTGTATGGTTCCGTCTTTTTCTTTTTCCGTGTCCATCTCCGTGTCTGTGTCCACATTTTTTATCTTGGTAGCTAGGTATGTCTTGCTGACAACTAAAATTTTATTTGTAGCGAGGGCTGTTTCTCAATTTGATCGTATCTTTCATTTTTACAGTAAAAACTTGACTGATAAAGGGAATTAATTGAGTTTTGTTGAAGCTGCTTATTTACAGGCAAGCGAAAAATGTATTTTCGAACAAGATATTTTACAGCGAAACGGGTTTTAGGTTGAAAGAGGTTGCTTTTGGTTTATTTTACTCTCATCCACAGAAAACTAAGCTAAAAATAAAGAAAAATAGAAAAAAGGGAAAAGAAAACAAAAGAAAAAATAGAAAAAAAACAATAGAAAAAAAGAAAAAAAATTGAAAAACAAAAGAAAAAAGGACAAAATTGAAAAACAAAAGAAAAATAGAAATAAATTCTGAAAAAGTTTTACGCGCAAAATTTACTTTTTCCGAATTTTTTCTATTTTTCTTTTGTTTTTTAAATTTTTTTTCTTTTTTTTCTATTGTTTTTTCTATTTTTTCTTTGTTTTTTAATTTTTCTTTTGTTTCTTTTCCCTTTTTCTCCCTTGTTTCTTTTCCCTTTTTTCCTTTTTTATTTTACTCTGATCCACAGAAAACACAAGCTAAAAATATAGAAAAATAGAAAAAAGGGAAAAGAAACAAAAGAAAAAATTAAAAAACAAAGAAAAAATAGAAAAAACAATTGAAAAAAATTGAAAAAAAACAAAGGAAAAAAGAACAAAATTTAAAATACAAAAGAAAAATAGAAAAAAATTCTGAAAAAGTAAATTTTGCGCGTAAAACTTTTTCAGAATTTATTTCTATTTTTCTTTTGTTTTTAAATTTTGTCCTTTTTTCTTTTGTTTTTCAATTTTTTTTTCTTTTTTTCTATTGTTTTTTTCTATTTTTTCTTTTGTTTTCTTTTCCCTTTTTTCTATTTTTCTTTATTTTTAGCTTAGTTTTCTGTGGATGAGAGTAAAATAAACCAAAAGCAACCTCTTTCAACCTAAAACCCGTTTCGCTGTAAAATATCTTGTTCGAAAATACATTTTTCGCTTGCCTGTAAATAAGCAGCTTCAACAAAACTCAATTAATTTCCTTTATCAGTCAAGTTTTTACTGTAAAAATGAAAGATACGATCAAATTGAGAAACAGCCCTCGCTACAAATAAAATTTTAGTTGTCAGCAAGACATACCTAGCTACCAAGATAAAAAATGTGGACACAGACACGGAGATGGACACGGAAAAAGAAAAAGACGGAACCATACAGCTACGGACTACAGCATTACAAGGACGACGGTTATCACAAAATTAATGATGTACAGCTTGATTTGGAAAACTTTTTTTAACAGGGGCAAAATTATTGATTGGACAAACTTTAAAAGAAGAATCGTGATTACATTTTGTAAAATTTGGTTTATTTTTGGATGCAGTAACACAGATGGTGAAATATCAATGAGAGGTTTTATAACAAAAAATCGTATTCTGATGTAAATAAAATTATTAATGAATGTGTGAAAGAATTGTTCACAAAACTGCCGGAGCATGAAGGTGGAGGGTCAGGATGGAAGTTTACATCAGTTGAAGGTCCAAATCAAGCCATCAGTTACATCTTGAGATTTTTATTCACAAAGCTCAGAGCAAGAGTACTAAAAATGTATATGAAAAAATTACCAAATATTAGGATTCCATATCCAAAAGTTCGGATTTCAAGGTTTTAGCCTTCTGTATAGAGTAAACAACGGGTTACATTTTAGTTTAAATGAATGGAAATGTTTCGTAATTGGATATATATGTAGCTTTTTCCTACATTATACCACAATTTTATTTAATTATGGAAGTAAATTTTATTTTGTTAAAGATTTAAAAAATAATTATGTTTAAAATGTTATAATTTATAATTAGAGATTTGAGTCTTATTTGTGGAGTGTAAACAGGCAACAGTTAGTTTAAGGAAGTGTAAAATTGTTTATTCATAAATATATATTTCTCTTTTCTTCAGTAAACAGGTTCACTTATTTGGTTGTAGCTCTATTTAGCCTTGAAATCATAACTTAATATAGCAGTACTGGCTTTCCTTATCATATATGTAAAATCAGAGAACAAATAAAAAAAGTGAATATTAATAGTTTTTTATTTTATAATAGCACAAGTTTTTTTTTTTTTTTTTTTTTTTTTTTTGTATAAAAAGTGTTTCTAAGGGGGAACGATCAGAGAGTAAGCTGTGTTTATAGAATAAGGAGTATATCACATCATTATATGTATGATTTTTTTTTAATTTGTGCCTAAATTTAGAATAAATACATAAAAAAATCATCATAATTGAATTAATACATATTTTATGTAAAGGTGGCACAAAAATGTAGTGTAGCTATAAATATAAAAGTTAATGTGTTTTATCCTTTTATTATTTTATTTCGAAATTCACAAGATGTATAATCACAGGGTTGAGATATATCTATGAAGTAAAGACAATATGTCAGGGTTCTAAGCCTTAAGGTTCAGAATTAGTTTTGTACAGATATGTGTAAAACATTATTTTAATTAAATAAAACCATACTATATTTTAATTCTTATAACTATTTCAAGATAGCACCGATTTTTTCGTTGCTACCTTTATTTTATCTTGAAAATAAGTAGTAAGTTTTGAGTTTTTACTATCTTATATAAAAATCAAAATGAATGAGAACATGATGGATGAGTTGTATCTATAAAGTGTCATGGGATTATATATGGGCAAATTTCAGATTTAGTGGTTTTAGCATTATGTGTAGAGTAACAATCGGTAAAATTAAAGTTTGAATAAATAAAGCTAATTTTATAGTTAAATGTTAAGTAGCGATTTTATTAACTTAATGGTAGCTCTGATTTAGTACTACCTAAATAAAGGTCTTAAAACCAGTGTATATTGTATGTTTTAGCTTCATTATTATATTTTTATGGTTCAAAATCAGTTTATTAACATGTTAGTTTGAAATAAAAAAAAACATGTTAAATATAATATTTAGGCAAATATTTTTTCCATTTTTTTGAATATATAAGGCTTTTACTCCATTTAAAGGTAGCACTGATTCGGTGACACCAGCATTTGTATCTTAGACACAAGTGTTTATTGGATTTTTCTTCATTATTTGGAAAACAAAAACAAATAGGTTTGACATTTTCTATATTAACCTATAACTATAAAGTACAAACAGTATAATTGTAGCATACAGATAAAAATCCTTTTCAATTTCACATATATGAAGCTAATTAGGTGCTACCTAAATAAGGGTCTTAAAACCAGTGTTTATTGTATTTTTAGTTAAAAGCCTTTTCCCTTTATATATATTTACACTAATTGGATGCTACCTTCAAATTTTGTATAATCTAAGAGTTTATTGCATTTTCGGTTTTACTATTTTGTAAAGTAACACTTATTTGATGCTGTCTTTATTTCTTTTTTCTAGCTTCATTAATTACAAGACTTATATTTGTATATCAATATATATATATATATATATATATATATATATATATACACATTCCATTGATTTCATCTATAATTATCATTAGTAAAGCATAAAATGTTTTGCTACAACATTTATAAATTGTATGTATTTAAAATGCTTTAAATTTGTTTAATTTAAACTGTTTGTTACAAATTTCTTTTAAATAAAAGTTATTTCTATAAATAGCTATGAATACATTAAAAAATAAATATATAACAAATCCATGTGGTTTACAAGATATTAGTTGTACACCTCTTAGCGTTACCCAGAAAACACTACGAGGAGGTGGGTGTACGTCGTTTTCCACACACATACACATGGTTTACGGGTCTTTTAGTCAACCGCGCCAGTGACCTTCACTCAAACCACACTTTTCGAAGGAGTAGCCAAAGTAAATACCTTAACTTCTCAATCTGATAAGTCTCACATTCACACATACATTCATACAATTTATTCATTAAGAACAATTTTAACAATATTTACAAAATTATGGGGTGTCAATATGTTATTTAAAGAAGATTCATAATGCATACCATAATCATGCATAACCTCCTTAGCTTTATTCAGTATATTTATACTGTTTGGTACAGAATATCTTGTAAAACTTGGTACAAAACCATCTTTCTTAGCTTTCTTCAATGCTCTTTTAAATCGTCTTTTTTCTGTACGAATACACTTGTACTCAATTACTCCATACTTTTCATAGTATGTGTTTTTTCCAGTACACAAAAGATATGTTTTAAGTCCATATCATCAGGCATAACAGCAACCTTAGGCATTTGATCAACTAACGTTTCAA
Source organism: Neoaliturus tenellus (assembly GCA_030545055.2). Classification (NCBI taxonomy): domain Eukaryota; kingdom Metazoa; phylum Arthropoda; class Insecta; order Hemiptera; family Cicadellidae; genus Neoaliturus; species Neoaliturus tenellus. The sequence goes on along the minus strand of CM061533.1, from coordinate 256,200,529 downwards.
TTAGTTTTTGATTATTTGCCAACACTTTATGTAAGGAGTGAGTCAACTTAAGGTTTTCTCTTTTAATTTTATACTCTCCATACTTGCGAATTGATGGTAGGATTTCTTCAAACACCCAATCTTGAAAGCGATTAGCTATTTTCATCTTAGACGATATAATTAAGGAATATAAACCTGGTTCATTTATGAATACGGTTCTTTCTTGAAAATTATAGGGTAAAACGGAACTAGTTCCATTTATATCCTTACGCATCTTTTTATATTTCTCCTTAACTAGATCATTTATTGCTTTTCGCGGTCTTTTGTATTCTAGAATCTCTGATATATCATTAGCCTTAAACCATGGATTGTTTTCACGATCAAATAATACAGCTACGGGCTTATTATCAAACATGTAACACTGCAGTGCAGACATAGTGAAGTCGTTTATTTTTCTATTTACTTTCAATATTAATTGAATATTACAAAATAGCATACAGATTTAAATATCCGGAAAAACCGAAATTGTGAATAAGCTGTTCACTCGGCAAAAGTTCACCAAACAATGAAGTACGTGGTTAACCGAGCTGCTTATATACTCGATGAAGAGTGGTGGAAAACCTGCGCGTACACAATTCTATGTTTTATTTTAAACATTTCTTGTGAAGATTCGTCAATAATAAGGGGCACGCTCAACAAACCACTTTTATAAATGCTGAAGCGCAACTGCGCGTGCAAAAATAAGGGAAAGTGCTGCACATACACAGTAATATGATAAATTTGAATTTTTTGACAATTTTCTGAATAATGTATCTAAACTGATTATTAACACATCTTACATTAATGTCACATTTATATTCATTTAGTGGATTGAACTTAAAAATATTAGCTTTACATATATGTGATACAAATGATTTTTTTTTAAACATCAAAACGACGTTTGCTTGACTAAAAGACAAATGTTCAAAACAATAATAAAATTAAATACAGAACTAATTAGGTTAAAATTTACTCATAAAAGACATCATTAAAATAGTACATTAAAGGTAGCGACAAAACGGTGGTCCAATATCTGGCTAAAAATAGAAATTCCTATATCACCATTCAATTAGTAACAAAAGTTTTGTTAAGAATTCACATAGATAAAAAATATATTTATTGGTTCGGCCTTAAAACATTACTTAAAAGTGTTGTTAAAAAACCTATAGCAAAATTTTACGTATGGAAAAAGAACATCAAGGGTAGCACCAAAATGGTGCTATCTTTAAGTAGTAACATTTAAATGGGTTAAGCTCAATTAAAAGTTTCAAAATAAAGTTTAAGGTTAAAACTAAAAATTTTTGTTTAAAAACCTATTGCAAAATTTTACATATGAATTTAGTACATAAAAAGTAGCACCAAATTGGTGATATCTTTAAGTAACAACATTTAAATGGGTTGAGCCCAATTAGAAGTTTCCGAATCACGTTTAAGGTTAAAACTAACGATTTGTTAGAAATTCACGCAGATAAAAAACATATTTGATCGTTTGACTTTAAAGCAATACTTAAACGTGTTGTTTAAAAAACCTGAAGCAAAATTTTGCATATAAAAATACTACATCAAAGATAGCACTAAAACACTGCTACCTTTAAGTAGCAACATTTAATAAATGCGTTAAGCTCAATTAGAAGTTTTCCAAATCAACTTTAATGGTAAAACTAAAGTTTTGTTAAGAATTTATACATACATAAACATATCTAGTAGTTTCACATTAAACCAAAACTTAAAAGTGTTGCTTAAAAACCTAAAGAAAGTTTATCTAATAAAATTCAATAAAAAGTAATACATCAAAGGAACCACAAAAACGATGCTACCTTTAACTATGGGTTTAATCCAGTTAGAAGCCTCTAAATTACCTTAATCGTTAAAACTAAGGTTTTGTTAAAAATTTACATATATACACACATCTATGGTAGTCTGTCCTTAAACCAATAATTAATAGTGTTCCTTGAAAACCTAAAGAATTTTTTCCATACACCATTCTATAAAAATAGTAAATCGAAGATAGCACCAAAACGGTGCTACCTTTAATTATAGCTATATGTACACACATACCATGTCTGACGATAATTGGATTAAACACTTCTGAGATGTACGATATTTAAGTTTTGCCCCTTAATTTTTTTGGATGCACCACGCCACGCAATGGTAAACAATTAATGTTTACTCATACCAGCCTACATACCAAATAAGAAGTTAATTGGTCTAGCAAGTCATGAGATATACAATATTTAAATTTTGCCCCTTCATTTTTGATGCAACCCGTCACGCTATGGTAAACAATTAATGTTTACTCATACCAACCTACATACCAAGTAAGAAGTTAATCGGTCCAGCTACTCCTGAGATATACAATATTTAAGTTTTGCCCCTTCATTTTATGGAGGCACCCCGCCACGCAATGGTTAACAATTAATGTTTACTCATACGCACCTACATACCAAGTAAGAAGTTAATCGGTCCTGCTACTCCTGAGATATTTAATTTTTAAATTTTGCCCCTTCATTTTTTATGCATTCCGCCACGCAATGATAAACTTTTATTGTTTACTCATACCAACCTATATACCAAGTAAGAAGTTTATCGGTCCAGCCAATCCTGAGATACACAATATTTAAGTTTTGCCCCTTCATTTTTTTGGATGCACCCCGCCACGCAATGGTAAACATTTAATGTTTACTCATACCAACTATATACCAAGTAAGAAGTTAATCGGTCCAGCCACTCCTGAGATATACAATATTTAAATTTTGCCCCTTCATTTTTTGGATGCACCCCGCCACGCAATGTTAAACATTTAATGTTTACTCATACCAACCTATATACCAAGTAAGAAGTTAATCGGTCCAGCCACTCTTAAGATATACAATATTTAAGTTTTGCCCCTTCATTTTTTGGATGCACCCCGCCACGCAATGGTAAACATTTAATGTTTACTCAAACCAACCTATATACCAAGTAAGAAGTTAATCGGTCCAGCCACTAATGAGATATACAATATTTAAGTTTTGCCCCTTCATTTTTTGGATGCACCCCACCACACAATGGTAAACAATTAATATTTACTCATACACACCTACATACCAAGTAAGAAGTTTATCGGTCCTGCCACTCCTGAGATATACAATATTTAAGTTTTGCCCCTTCATTTTTTAGATGCACCCCGCCACGCAATGGTAAACATTTAATGTTTACTCATACCAACCTATATACCAAGTATGAAGTTAAAGGGTCCAGCCACTCTTAAGATATACAATATTTAAGATTTGCCCCTTCAATTTTTGGATGCACCCCGCCACACAATGGTAAACAATTAATATTTACTCATACACACCTACATACCAAAGAAGAAGTTTATCGGTCCTGCCACTCCTGAGATATACAATATTTAAGTTTTGCCCCTTCATTTTTTGGATGCACCCCGCCACGCAATGGTAAACATTTAATGTTTACTCATACCAACCTATATACCAAGTAAGAAGTTTTTCGGTCCAGCCAATCCTGAGATATACAATATTTAAGTTTTGCCCCTTCATTTTTTGGATGCACCCCGCCACGCAATGGTAAACATTTAATGTTTACTCATACCAACCTATATACCAAGTAAGAAGTTAATCGGTCCAGCCACTCCTGAGATATACAATATTTAAATTTTGCCCCTTCATTTTTTGGATGCACCCCGCCACGCAATGTTAAACATTTAATGTTTACTCATACCAACCTATATACCAAGTAAGAAGTTAAAGGGTCCAGCCACTCTTTAGATATACAATATTTAAGTTTTGCCCCTTCATTTTTTGGATGCACCCCGCCACGCAATGGTAAACATTTAATGTTTACTCAGACCAACCTATATACCAAGTAAGAAGTTAATCGGTCCAGCCACTCCTGAGATATACAATATTTAAGTTATGCCCCTTCATTTTTTGGATGCACCCCACCACACAATGGTAAACAATTAATATTTACTCATACACACCTACATACCAAGTAAGAAGTTTATCGGTCCTGCCACTCCTGAGATATACAATATTTAAGTTTTGCCCCTTCATTTTTTGGATGCACCCCGCCACGCAATGGTAAACATTTAATGTTTACTCATACCAACCTATATACCAAGTAAGAAGTTAAAGGGTCCAGCCACTCTTAAGATATACAATATTTAAGTTTTGCCCCTTCATTTTTTGGATGCACCCCGCCACACAATGGTAAACAATTAATATTTACTCATACACACCTACATACCAAGTAAGAAGTTTATCGGTCCTGCCACTCCCGAGATATACAATATTTAAGTTTTGCCCCTTCATTTTTTGGATGCACCCCGCCACGCAATGGTAAACATTTAATGTTTACTCATACCAACCTATATACCAAGTAAGAAGTTTATCGGTCCAGCCAATCCTGAGATATACAATATTTAAGTTTTGCCCCTTCATTTTTTGGATACCTCGTGCCATGCATTTGTAGACACCAAATAAGTGTACACACATACTTATAATTACAAATGCCTATTAGCCTATTGACTCAAAGTTAAAGCCCTACGCTAGCAAAAGGCAATAATAATGTTAAATTTAGTTTTTTTTTTTTGACAGTTTGACCTTAGATCTGGAAAGTTGATTTTAGCATTTTATTACATGTTAACATTACATGTATACACATACCAATTTTGAAGTAAGTACATATTGCCATTCAAAAGATAAAACTTTTTTCTTTTGTTTTTTTTTCAACACTATAAAATAAAACTTTTTTGCGCCTTCATTTTTCGGATACCTTTTGCCATTCATTTGTAGACAGCAAGTAAATGTACACACATACCAAGTAAGAAGTTAATACATAGAGCCGTTCCTAAGATATGGAATTTCAAAGTTTTGCCCCTTCATTTTTTAGATGCAACCCGCAACATTTTGTTAATTTTTTAATTATGGGTACTCACCCCCTGGGGGTACCTCTACTACGTAGTAGGTAGTTTTTTGGGGTCCCCGGACCCCTAGGACGCACCGTTTTCGAGATATTAGCGATTTTTGTGTTTTTTAAGCTGAAGTTTGCATGTTATTCACTTTATATAGTACTGTATGCGTCGTATATAGTATGATAACGTTCTTAGTTGCTTAACAGCTTCTAGCCATTGATTTTATGTGCTGTATAGCCAACATTTTTGTGTTTTATTCACTTTTTATAGTATAGCCTTGGACACATTTCATATAGTATAACTAGATTAGAAATATTTAACATTATAGTCATTGATGTATATTATATAGTAAAGTAGCATTCTCATTTTATACAGTGTAACCGTTGATTATATACATTTTACATTATAGCCATTGATGCAGAGAACTAGTCACAGGTACATTTCATATAGTATAAGCGTTGATCATGTTTATTAACATTATATTCATTGATATTTTGTATAGTATAGCGGCGAATGCATTTCATATAGTATAAGCATTGATCGCGTATATTTAACGTAAAGTCGTCAATGCATAATATATAGTATAGCCTTGGGCACATTTCATATAGTATAACTAGATTTAACATTATAGTCATTGGTGTATATTAAATAATATAGTAGAGTTTTCATTTTATATAGTGTAACCGTTGATTATGTACATTTGATGTTATAGCCACTGACGCTGAGAACTAGCCACAGGTAAATTTCATATAGTATAACTGTTGATTAGTGAATGACATAAGTTGGTTGATTTTATATATTATTGTATTGCAGCCATCTTTGGGTTTTATTCACTTTTTATAGTATAGCCCCCAGCATTTCATATGTTCTTGTTCCGGCCGATCCAGGTGTTCTTGTTTTATAGTGAATGACGTAAGTTGGTTGATTTTATATACTGTATTGCCAACATTTTTGGGTTTTATTCACTTTTTATAGTATATATCCCAGCATTTCATATGTTCTTGTTTTATAGTGAATGACATAAGTTGGTAGGACTGCGAGGAAATGTGGGAAATTGCAGGGTATTTTGGGGAATTTCAGGGTAATTTGGGTAATTCATGGGGATATTTTGGGGTAAACTGGGTGTAGCCATAACACGTGCTGCGATCTGTTGGAGAAATAGTGAACTAGCTGCAGCCCTAGTACATGCTGAACTCTGGTGGAGGAATTGTGAACTTGCCGCAATCGTAGTACGTGCTGCACTCTTGTGGACAAGAAGCGAACCACAGGCACAATATTATCAGACACATTTACACTACTCTATTCCAAGTACCTCGGTGGCTCAGGGGTAATGCACTGGCCTCACACGCCAGCGGGCCGGGTTCGAATCCTACCCTCGCCTGTGATAAATTTTGTTCTTAAACTCTAACCCCTCCAACCTTCCCCGTCACCTTCCCCTCGCCAGCTGCGTCTGGTTAATTTATGGGCCAATTAGCGAGGGCCTCCACTTCCTCATTTAATAACTCTCGACCTTGCTCGCTCCCCTCGTTGCGTGACTCGCCTAACCTACCGGAAGCCACATGCCACGGCACGTGGCTTCCGGTGACATCACTTCCGGGCCAGGAGTGGCTTTTCTACACTACTTATATATATAGATATATATATATATATATATATATATATATATATATATATATATATATATATATATATATATATATATATATATATATACATATATATGAAAACGAACGAATGGTGTTTTTGGCTTCTGGGGACCTCAAAATGAAAAAGTAAAGTGGTCCCGGGCTTAGGTCTTACCATGGCTACTACGGTAATAGCGTATTCCCTATAGGGAAATTCGCTAAAAATCCAAGGCCTATTGCTGGAATGCAATGAAAACTTAGTTTTGTGGACTTAGTAAAATATTTTATTTAAGTCAAAATATAAAAAATAGAAATTTGTTTCAATTGCTAAGTCATTTTTTCAGTACGGTACTAAGGACCAGGGGGGCAATTCAAATTAAGATTGGTCCAACTCTAGCCTTATTTAACAATCGCCGGGTTGAACTAAATTATTTGGATGATGTAAACTGTTTGAAAACAATTAAAAACCTTTTAATGTTTATACAGTAATAATAATATGCGACATAATTAACTTAATTATATAACAATAAACAGTGTAAAAGAGATAAAAACAGCCTAATAAACATATGTGTTATTGATATTTAATGATCCTAAACTTTATTGGAATAAAGCTTTAGATAAACTACAATAAATACTTATTTGTGATGTCAGTGGAATTCAGAAGTTGATTCAGATTATTAGGAAATTTTCAATCAACACAGTAGCTTGCATCAAAATTATACAAATCTGCGTAATAACCAGTAACACAATTTGGAATTCAACTTGGATTTATATTCAAGAGGCCGCTCACGCAGTTGCGAACAAATGGTTACAAGGTGTAATTATTCCTGGAAGGCCTGTAATAGGCCCGGAGGAGCGTTGACGTGGAAGGAATGGATCCGTCTATCCACTTGTAATATCGCAATGTCGGCTGAGCGTCTGCGGAAACATGAGGAGAAACTGTTTATGTGTTTCTATTGCTTTTGTCAGACTTCTTATTACGAATCTGCCAAACAAAGAAAAGTAAAATGTTTCTTATCAACTACTTTATTTTATCTTAGTCTACACAAATTATAAGAAAACTGACTGATGGGTAAAACAAGCAGATTAAGAAAAGAAAACATGTCACAGAATTTGATGGTTATCAGACAATTTGTGTGTTATTTGTGAATACTATTTTACAAAACAATCTTGACGGTCCAAAACTCGTTGGATTAAGACATTGAAACTCTATAAAGATTATTAGGTATACTTCTATTATACCAGTGTGTGCGAAGTGTGCATCTTGTTTCAAGTAGGCAGCGGCCGTAGCTCAGTGGTAGAGCTCTGGGTTATCACTCTGCTCGCCCGGATATGGTTCTAATCCTGGCTCGAGGATAATAAAGGTCGTTCGGAAGTCACGTTGAGCCTTTGGTCCACCTGCATAAAAAAGTGCAGGCCTCTCAGGCGAAGAGAACAATCAGTTAATTGCTGATCTCCCTCCACTAAAGCCCATACGATTATTATTTATCATTTCAAGTATAATGTTTTTCGCCATACTGCACAAGAAAAGGCTCTTAGAGACAAATCGTTGCGGGGATAAAGTGATTACTACCCGAGGAAGATAAAATTGATCAGCTATTTTTGAGCATCAGATTTTTTGTATTAACATTACCTACATTAAAACTACAGCAGTATCATATAATTAGGAGATTAATTTTAATGGCGACAGCAAAATGGACTGTGTTTGTGAGCAATTAAACAATTTGAATATCATTGTTTTTAAAGAAATTTTTTGAGAACTACGAAAAAAGTGTAGGCTTGATAATTTTGAAACTCAGTAATTTTACAACCTCATGTAAAAAGCATAGTCAATTTAAACCCTAAGTTATGAAATATACCATTCCATAAACTATTAAAGATTAAGAACTACGTTATAACTTTTTCAAAGGTGTGCTAATATCGTAAACAAACAGGTTAAAGCTAAATAATATAGTTAATTTGGTAAATGAAGCAAAGGATAAACCTTGATTTAACTCGAAGGTGTGAAATATTTATGTCACCAGTTGAGGTAGACGGTTACTTCAGGTAGTAACATAATGATACCAGAGAGTCCCCGGTGACTGGCCTTTGAACCCTTGGGCAAATCTGATTTGGAAGCAGCACATTTTACCTTCATTAACATCAAATGTCATGGGTAGGTCCTGTCCGTTATGGGTCAAATGAACGGGCAGCAGATTTTTGTTATTTACAATAAAAACAAGAGATGATGCATGATGGAATCAATATTTTCATGAACTTACAAACTAAGATTATTCGCCAAAATGTTTAAAATATTTACCAATAATCGACAATCCTAGTTTAATCAAGCTTAGAGATTACTATAAAAAAATACAACCAGATTTGTATCGTGCCATTGGCTTAGTAATCAATGTTTTCGACAACTAGAATTTGAAATGTTTTAGATATCTTTACTAATATTTCCGATAAAGAGCTACTTGAGGTAAATAATAACAGGAATTTTCCAATACAGTAACACCGTTTATCAGAGATGAAAACTATGTACTCTTGACATAGTATTTTATTTTTTTATTAAAAATGGGTTTTAATAAAATCATTTTAAAAGTCAACCAGGTACCTTTTATTTATATTTATCTTCCCACATTTAGTTTTATCTTAATTTTTACTTTTACGTATATTATTTACAAGTTAACATACCTAAATCTATACCCCTCCCGATATTAGGAATATGAATATGCTTATACCCTATAAGAACACGATTACAACGTCTACCTGAGCCCAAATGCCGCCTCGCGGTCGAAGCAGTAGTGCTAGGCGAGTTTTATGGACGCAGAGGTTTACGGGAATCGTGTTTTAAAATCAAATAATTATAATAGAAACTGACTTTTAAGGCTGCGGTCTACCCCAAACAAAACAAGAACAATGCCGAATGCCGCCTCGCGGCCGTAGCGGTAGGCGAGTTTGATGGCTGCAGAGGTTTACGGGGATCGTGTTTCAGATTTAACTGATTAAGATAGAGATTAGCTGTTAACTTTTTCTAAAAGTAGAAAGACGGACCTCTTCGGCTCTGGTTTTAGAATTTTTAAGAAAGTATATAATTTCAGTTATAACTGTCTAAAATGATCTGTTTTTCTCTAGTGGCAAGTTTTATAAATGCAGAGGTTTACAGGGATCGTGTTTAAAATCAAACAAATTAGATAGAGATTAAATGTCTTAACTTTTTCCAAAAGTAAAAGACGGTAAGAGCCAATCTCTATCTTAATTGGTTAGTTTTAAAACACGATCCCCGTAAACCTCTGCATCTATAAACTTGCCACTAGAGAAAAACAGATGATTTTAGACAGTTATAACTGAAAATAGAAATTTTATTTTAAAATTCTAAAACCAGAGCCGACTAGATCCATCTGTCTACTTTTAGAAAAAGTATATAAAGTTAAAGATCTCTATCATAATTAGTTAATTTTAAAACACGATTCCCGTAAATCTCTGCAGCCATCAAACTCGCCTTAGCGGTATTCGGTAACGTCGTTCATGCTCAGGGAGACCCGGAGCCTTAACTTGTTCCCTATAGTTGTTAAAAATGACATAAAACATTAAGATAAGGAGGGAATAAAACGAATTCTCATCTTATTTGTCCTGATTTATATTCATTTCCACTCAAGTAAATTGGACTGAAAATTATTTAAATTCTTCCTCAGGCTGCATTTAAATATTTGCACAATTTCTGAAGGTGTCAAAATATTTTAATCTTATAATAACAATGTTACAGAACTAATTTTTTTGAGTTTTTCTTTTTTATATTTCTTTCAACACTGAAGTGATTGCATATTATGATACTTTGATATTGAGACATCAATGCAATCCATTGCGTATTTTAAGATTAATGCGAATGGGTGTGATAATCAGTTGAAGTGTACCTATGTCATTGCTGCCTAATTAATTTGCAACGATCATTACCTTTAGCTTTAATTGATACATTTTATACATCAGGTTCTCAATCTTCTTCTTCTCTACTCCCAACAAAGTTTATTTTACATTCTAACTATACTAATTCAGTGTAAAACCTGACGGAGCGTAAAACTAGGTCTAGAAATAAAACAAATTAGAAGACAGCACTAGTAAAGAGCTGATTACCCAGGGTAGTATTGGATTAACTAGACAGAGTAACGCTTTTAGAATATTAAGAGAGGTGTCTGGTCTGGGGGTATCGACAGCAATAAGGTGTCTGGACGACGCGACGGCCCCGTGGCGAAGGGAAGGGTGGCTGCTGGGGGGCAAATTGTTAGTTCAATGTTAACTCAAATATAAGTTACCCCTTTCACTCAAATAAATTTTGAAATAATTTAAATTTCCATGCCCATATGTACAACCAATCCTCATCGGATACTAATCGAACCGGGAACGAAACAAAATATAAAATGAATCTCAGCAATAATAATGTAATATTATGATTATCAATCATTTTGTTAAAAAGAGTACAAAAATTGATTTTAATACAACTAATATTGTTACTGTCGAAGTCAAGTAAACTTTTGTCCAAATAAAAACTGTATGTTTAGTTCTTAGTACTTCTACGACAAACAAGATATATCATGAAAATTCGTTTTACTAAATGTTTTAAAATTATTACTACGACCATGGGTGGCAATTTCTCGAGTTTTGAATAGTGTATTTGCATGTTGAATAAGGGAAATTCTTTTCTAATTTTCGTCCTGCTGTTTTTGGCAGTATTTGTGAGTAAAGAGAGCTATCCACTAATTCACTGATGATTTAGTCCTATAATTTGCAAAAATATAATTATCATGGGTCAAAATTTCATTTCAATAGTACTTTGTACAGATGAATAAGAAGTAGTTGTATTAATAAAGAAAGAAAATGATAGATTGACAAATGGGCAACTGACACAATAAAAAATATTGTTTACAATAATTATTAGAATATATATTCACTTTTATAAAATAAAAGATTTGAAGATGCTTTTGAATCTTTGATTTCGCGCTGCATTAGGAATCATTTAACAATCTTAACTGAAGAAACTATTGAAAATGTAAATTTAAATTGTTGAGCACGTTGATAATTCAAACTGTTGTAGTAAATGATGAATTTATTGAAACGCGCCGCTGTTAAATATATTATACAAGTGGCTTATTATAATTTATTTTAAAGTGAATGCATCGCTCTTCAATACAAATATTTTCTTCATCCTGGAAATTATTTCCAGGCTTGATTTATAAATTAAGGGGACGAGATTCAATTGCTATTGATTTGAAGTTAGTAATTCAGATCAAAATTTGTTTTATTCGTTTCGCTTACTTTAACGAGATACAGTTAGACTCAAGTGTTTGTTTGTTTGTAAGTCTCTTTTAACATAGTAAATAATAAAATACAAAAATGCAAACTTACTTATGAACGAGGGGACATTCCAAACTAATGTTTGTATATACAGGAACTTATCTCCCCAAAAAATTTTATAGGAACTTTTTATACTTCAAGCCAAATATAAAAGAATTTATTTACCTGGTAATGTTCATTGTAATAAATACTACAGCTTAAGAAATGAACAATAAAGTTTTGTTGACATTTAAAAAAATCCTCTTTACAAAAAACCTTTAGGACTAAATATTTTAAGTCCTTGCTACCGTGTACAGAATGTCTTACTTAACAGGGAATTTCAGAGTACTTATGGAATAACTTTTTTCCTAAACTATGAATTTAAAGTTTTCAACAAAAATGGTTTTAGAAGAAACTAGCTGTGTAGTTCATCATTGTATGACCAACCGTTATTCTGCATCAATGCAGAATAAAAAAAAAAATTACGTGAGGGTGGTTAGAAATGTTTAGATTTTGATTGAAGCATTACTAAGTCGATCTAAATTAGATCTCTACCTATACAGGGTGGAATGAAGTTAGTGTTTAATATTTTAAGGGAACAAAATAGACACAAAATGTGATAAAACTTTGTGTTAAAAAATTTTATTCAGACAATAAAATGGCCAATAGAGTAGTGGCCAATAGAGGTATTTTTCCATATTTTTCAAAATTCAGTACTTTTATTGAAAAATCTTAATTTTATCAGAAAACAGGCCTTTGTGTTGAGAATCTAATAACATTTTTGGATTGTGCATAAAATTTTCAATAAGAATAACAAGATAAATCGTGAGTTTAACTCAGTTATTTACTTGTAATTTTCGTTGGAAAGTAACAAAATGTATATTTTTTTATTATTTATCTTCTAAAACATGCAATAAACTGTATCGATTTTTTCATAGGAATTAAAACAGGCTTAATCCCAATTTTGAGTAATTTTTACCTTTATTAATAAATCACAATTTTAACAACAATGAATATTTACTTTTAATATTGTGAGTAAATTTTTATAATCTCCGACAAATTTTCTATGAATAAATTAACAATGATCAAGCTTAGAACGCAGCACTTAGAGGTAAGGAGAAGAATTCCCATGATTTGGAACTTGAAGTCCCGTTTTTATGCTTTTATTTTGATTGATATTTTGATATTTATGGCTTATAAAGTGTAATAAATGCCCGTGACATGAAGTTAAACAACTTTTGGATTACAACAAGTTGGCATTCTACTTTATCCTAGTGTATCCTAGTGTGCCTAAGATATTGCAATAAAAATATAAAAATTTCTTGAGACATCATAAATTATTGACTTTTGAAAATTCACATTTTCTCACACTTCAACCAATGTATGAACTAAAATGCTGAAAAGGGCCCTAATTTTGTCTTTTATTAAAATAACTTTACAAATACTAATGTTTGATTCATGCATTCATTACCCTTAAGTATGCTTTTAATTAATTCTTAAAATACTTTACATAATAAAAAGCCCAAATCGCGAATTAGGGGTTTCTAATTTTGAGAATTCGCCTCCTTAGTCATCGTCAAGTCTTTGTTTAGTATTCACTTAAAAAAAAAATTTGAGGAGAATATAAAAATTTATTTACATTCTTAAAATAAATTATTTATTGTTGATAAAATTGTGTTTTATCAATAAAGGTAACAAATTACTAAAAATTTTGATCAAGCATGTTTTAATTAGTATAAATCCTATACTCTTATACGAGCAATGTTTGCTTGTTTGCTTGTTTGCTTGCACAATTATCTCAAAAACGGCTCCGACGATTTCCTTCAAATTTTGGAATATGGGGGTTTTGGCCACCAGAAATCGATTGGAGCTGGTCCCATAGCTGGGAAAAATCCGGTTTTCGCGCTAGAGCCCTTCAAAGATCCCATGTTATCCTTATGGAAATTTTTTAACTGAACAAAAATCAGCTGATAACTGTAGATAAAATAAACCAATGTGTTACATCTTTAACCTGTGGTTTTAGGAAAATCATACCAATGTGCAGCAAACCTTCCGCCTGGCGAGTGAGCGGAGCGAACGAGCTTTGTGTGAGAAACGAAAGTAATAATTTTACCGAGCTTAAGCTCCCCACATAGCACACGTTGTCAATTTGACGTCAAAAAGTGATCAAAGTCGTCAAAGTGATGTCAAAGTAAAATATTAGATCAAGTATTGACGTCAAAATGATGTAAAAATTTTGCATTTTTAAATTTAAAAGTTAGTGTAATAAATGAAGAAAAAAACATTTCTTTAAGTCTTTTACAACAAGAGAACATCATTATTTGTTTAAAACAACTGAACTCGTTAAAAACTTGACATCATTTTGATGTAAAAATTATGTAAAGTATTTGATCACACAGTCAAAAGTTTTACATCAATTGAGATAACTGCAATTTGTTAAACATTTACACATGAAACAAACATGTAAGGGAACTCTAGTTTAAGACCTATTTGGGAAGACATAAAAATATATAGGCCACGGGAAATGCGTTTGATTTGATCAACGCAAAGAAACTTGAGTATCAACTGGCCAAGTAGTGTAACAAATAACATGTGTAGCAGAGAGCAGCGTGGCATAGTAGGTAGGGTCGCGGCTTAGAAACCTTCAGGTCATGGGTTCAAATCCTGCCAGCGACAAAAACTTTTTGCCGCTTCTATAGTTGTTTATTGGTTAAAAATTACCATTTTATTACTTTTGTTTTGCTATTGGGGATATTTTGAATCAATTTTGACAAGATTAGTTTGTCAGTTTGACATCAATGTGATGTAAAATTGATGTCATAGTTCATCAATTTACTGACATCAATTTGACATAAAAAATCGGGACATTTTTACTTCACATTGACATCAAAATGACGTTTTTTTTGTCACATTTGAAGTCAATATGACATCAACAATATCAATGACATTGACATCTTTTACATCAATTTTACATCAAATTGCCGTACTTGTGCTATATGGGTCGGTCCCCCTGGTACTATTATGATTATTTCACCTACATTATGATCAAACCTTAATGTGTGGTACATCATTTTGAAGCCTATAAAACAACGAAGTTCTTAACAATATTTGACACCTCCTATGACAAAAACAATACAGTTTAATGAATGTTTTAGAAGATTAAGAACTTTATAAAAAACTATTTTGTTATTTTCCAACAAAAATTACAAATAAATAACTGAGTTAAAGTTATGATTTATCTTGTTATTCTTATTGAAAATTTTATGCAGAATCCAAAAATGTGATTAGATTCTCAACTCAAAGGTTCTGTTTCCTGATAAAATTAGGATTTTCCAATAAAAGTACCGAATTTTGAAAAATATGAAAAATACTTCTATTGGCCACAATTGTTTGTCCATTGTCTCTACCATGTGACATCCAGTGGGAATCCAGGTAGTCCAACAGTTAGCATCTTGGACTTTGATTCAAGAAGTAACGGTTTCGATAGTTGGGATGGCCACCCAATTTTAATGGGTTTTTACCGCTTTCCCTATAAGCGTTTAAGGTAAAAGGTACAAAAAAAATCCGAATAAAATTTGACAACAGCATAGATATAGGAAAGACAATTGTTGCAGGGGCGAGGCGGCGGGCGAGTTCGACGCGTCCCGGCTGGTGATCCAACACGTGTACCGAGGCAACGACTCCAAGGCCGCCGTGTGGACCAACAGTCGTCTCAAGGGGCTGCTGTGGAGCACCAGGTAGGGACGGGGGAAGCGATACGGAAACATGAGTAGTGTGTTTTGAGGGATTTAACGCAAAAAGCATAAAATGTTTACATGTGATAAGAAGGCTATAATATGTGACGTAATAGGTGATAATACGAGACGTAGATGCAAATGTCACAGGTCACAAACGTCATAAAGGTCAAGGTTACCCACATGGATCCCAATGTAGGTAGTATTATCTAAGGTTACCCACATGGATCCCAAGGTAGGTACAGTAATATCATTGACTTTGTACACTACGTTAGTGTACATAGTCAATGGTAATATCTACCTTTCCAAAATTCGACGGTGGCATGCCAGGTTTTAATTAAATTCAATTTGGGTAACCTTAACCTTCATGATATTTGTGACCGGTGATGTCACCATTTTGATTCATGTGTTTTGCCCTGAAACCTACAAAAACACACTACTTCCATGCATCGACTCTTCTCGATCGAGTAATCAAGTATTTCAAACCGTCGATCTGTACTTCTTCTGTTTCTTCAATATAACAGTTTTTAACAGTTACTAGATTTACTCAAAAATATGTGTTTTTAATACATCAATTAATGTACTTGCATTTTTTTTTTTTTTAATATACGATTTCAAAACACTTACAACTATCAATTATTTCGTTTTCGTCATTTTAAACAAAATGCTGAATTAACCTATTTTAGGTTGAAAATAATCTATTTTGATCTACAACTTTTCAAAATTCACAATGCCTCTAAAACAAAAACTAAATGTGTATTTTTTTTATTTTTTAACAATTAAAAACAGAATGTTAAATAAATTTGGATCTTTATGAGAATTTATACTATTTCAAATTAAAAACCATTGTATAATTAATTAAAAATACATATACTCGCATAAAAATAATTTAATAATTTCAATTTACTGTATATTTGCAGAAAGAAAATGACGAAATAATAATATATGATTTTGCATTCAACTACAGAAAAGAGTTCTTCTCAATCATGAAAAGTGGACGAAACCCATTTTGACTATGTATACCTTTAATACCTTTATTGAAATGGCGACCTAACTCAATAGGTAGTTTAAAGCCAAGTATGAATGAGGGATGAGTGTAGGATGATTGTGGCGCGATCTTGTAGTCTTGTTACTGCCTAAGGCCGACATTCTCCTTAGACAGGACTGTTAATTCATAGCCCAACAGCCAATGGTATCTAGGGACCTACAGTTTAACGTGGGATCCGAACCACAATTTCAACCTCCCATATACGAATTGGTCTAATTATGAGGATGGTACTTATGTATGAACTAGTATTCACTAGTGCGGACGTTAATCCCCACCAGGGAATATCGCATCCACAAGCCATCGCTCATAACTATCCACAATTCGTGACCTCCAAGTAGCTGGATTACAGGACGTCGTAGAATGGACGAAACCTTTTGGACCATGTAGTTACAGGTCCGTATAACAAAGTCCAACAAGTATCAACTTCTATACGACATGGAATTTTTCCAGGAAATAAATAGATGAGAAACTATTTAAAAAAACTAAGATATTGAATCGATTAAATCAAAGAGAAAGAAATCTTTTTTGGTAAAATTATGCCACCACTAGTGAGTAAATCGACTCAGCTATGCACTCAGAGCACCACATCCTCTCTTGGGTTTCAATGTCCTTCTGGTGATTTTCCCTGTATTGTTTTTTTACAACAAACTTCCCCAGTAAGGGCTATGAGAGGATCCATTTTTTAGATAATTTTGAAGGAAATTCTGTTGGTTTTATGTTGTCCTGAATTATTGTTTACACAAAGAAAAAACAATACCTTGATTACCCCACTTAAATTTTAATGTGACTACTGAGATGTGCACCTTGATTGTTTATTCAGAATAATGATTGACTATTGTCTCTTATCCAGCCCGAGGCAGGGGTACCGAGGCCCCCCACTGCACCGGAGCGGCGGCGGCGCGGTGAGGCGGATCCCTCGCCACACCAACACCGACTACTCCCGGAACATATCGCTGGTGCTGGAGAACCTGCTGAAGAACTACGAGCGCTCTGAGCTGCCCAACCACGGAAAAGGTAGGCCATCTCGATGGATAAAAGTTTTAATAGGTAATTTCCACTTTAGGATTTTATTTGAAAATAACGTTTAAGAGTCTTCTTCACTCCTGGAAAATCACTGAGAACATGCCTCCATGTTGCCCTGTTGAAGACCGTATTTTTAGCGAATTTACCTATAGGGAATACGCTATTACGGTAGTAGTCACGGTAAGACCTAAGCCCGGGACCATGATACTTTTTCGTTTTGAGGTCCCTAGAAGCCAAAAACACCGTTCGTTCAAATTGATATATATGTGGTATATATATATATATATATATATATATGTGTATGTGTCCGTGAACACGATAACTTTTGAACGGAACCTCCGATTTTGATGAAATTTGGTGCAGGGGTGTAAGCCAGCATCTACTAGATTGAGTTCGCGAACCAGAATGATCGGACCATGGGAACGGGGTTTTATGGGGTTTCAAAAGGGTAAAAAATGGGTTTTTGGCTTTTTTTACTTTTATTTATAAAATTCAACAATTTTAAATTAAACCATTTAAAAGAGCTTAAAAAAAACAATTAATCTAGTATTTTGAATTTTTACCTAGCTTAAATGGTTATGGAGAAAATCCAAAAACTATGTTTTTCATGTTATTCTTATGGGAAATCAAGGAAACCTTCTATCTTGCTTATTTATTGACATATCTTGATAAAATTTGGTAAGTACATTCATTCGGAAGCCTTTAACTTATATTTGCTTAGAAAACCCATATGGCGGCAAACCTACGTACTCCTATGGGCTTTATGGGGAAAATACAAAGGACACCATAACGTGATAAAATTTGGTATGTACATTCACTAGGTAGGGTTTAACTTATATTTACCAACAAAACCCATATGGCGGCAAACCTACATAGTCTCATCCCCATGGATTTTATGGGGAAATAGAAAATATACCAAAATTCCATTGGAAATTCGCTGAGTACGCAGGTATGCTGCAACTGGGGTTTTTTTTTCTTTTTTTTTTTTTTTTTTTGTCAAAACACAAATACTTACTATACAAATGAACTTAAGGGGTGTATTCGTATAAAACATATTAAACTTTTATTACTGTAGATTTACATAAGTGGTAACTGGGTCTAGAATTTTACTCGAACTTTCTGAGGTGTGGAGAACCGCCTTATTAGGAAATCCTGCAGCTCCGACTTAAATGAGAATTGAATTGAACCGGGCTTTCAACGAGTCGAGCTTGTTTGAAACAACCTGAAACCAAACCAACATGAATTTCAGCTTCTAAATCTACACTGTACAGTCCATCTTCTCACTGTACATTCCATGTGGTGTTTTAACAGGATTTACACTTATAACTCAAACCATATTTATTTTTATTAATATTGCAAACGGCAAGTTGAAGCGTTTGACATGGTAACATTAATTATAGACATGCAGTCTTTTTCTCTAACATCAAATATTCTAGTAAATATCTATCTAATTTTAAAAATTTTTGTCTGAATGAGCCTTTTTTATAATCACTTCTTCTGCAATTTAAAAAACTTATGTAGAGTTTGGATCATTTCCTATCAAAATTTTTAAAATAATGCCAATGGACATTAACAGAACCTTAGTTTCATACTTTTCTTACCCTTTGTTCTTGAATTTAAGACATTTTGGTCATCTGCATTACCATAACCCATTTTTCGTCATGTGCCTATTTAGTGTATAAAAGCATAACAACACCATCAATATTATTTACCACTGGACTTTTTAGGTTTCATATTTAATCTTGTAGTGATACGACCAATATTAATTATACATCAATAACTGATGTCGCACGTCTTATCTTGGTACCGTAATCGTAATGTGTAGTTTAAAATTTGGATGGCTCAAATTCATAAAGTTTTTCTGATTCATAAAGTACTTTTCATATTTACTGTGTGGATAGGGAGAGACAGCAAAGAAGACAATTTCTTTTTTAAACAATAAATAAAATAAATAAAACATTAAATAAAATGATACTTAATTTTCTGAAAACACTGTAGTAGGCTAGTATTAATTAATTTGTAACTACGAAATAAGTACTCCAAAAATATTGGAACGGAATTCTGAGTAATAATTATGTGGCTATATTTCAATAGCAATCCTCGTAGCTTAGTATCTCAAAGTTCGATAAAGGTTCGTCGAGACAAGGGATGAAAGTTTGGAGACTAAAGTCCATTTTGTGGCGTAGGCTCCGCAGTTTGCAGTTTTGGATTTCATCATCGAACACATCCCCTTATAACATTTTTAACATAGTGAGATTTCACCGTATTTTATACTTAACAAATATGCAAACTTTTAAAATTAATAGATATTAAAATTTATTTTCAAGGCCTAATTTTTAATTACACGCTAAAGTATAATACACTCAACCCAATTTGTATAAATCTCATTCGCATATAACGACATAATTTAAAGTCAACTATGAAACTTTCTACTAGTTGGTTTTCATTCCGTAGGGGAGTCTTTTTCTAAATTACGGTAAGGAGCAATGACAATAAAAGGAGTAATTTCTTTTATCGCAAATTGAAACTATATAACATTGTAAAACACGTTGACGCTACTTGCCTTGCATCCTCTTGTCAACAAAGTCTTGTATTATATTTTAAATTGCACAAAATTGCAATTTCTTGTATGTTAGTTTGTTGTATTTTCCAATTAGTAAAATAATCACGTTTATTATTAGGTGTGCAGTATGCTTGGTTTTTTAATTGCTACCTAATTAGTAGTAAAGAAACAACTATAATCAGGAATTAAACATGACTACACTGGTAGAGTTTTGCAATTCAATTAAACAGAGGGGGTTTTCAACTAGTGACATATAGGATTTTTTTCGGGATTCATGATTGATTATTTAAATACGACAAAACAAAGTGTATAGCAAAACATTCACAGTTTAGTTGGATCGATGAGGCAACTCCTCGTTATAAAACCAATCAGAGGGTTTCCTTTCCTAATTTGTCAATTTATTCCGATGGTTTACCAATTATTCGCTAGAACTGCATAAATATACTGTATAATATTTTTTAAGGGAATTGTTAAATCAGTTTGCTCAAAACTTTGAATTGCAAAACATAATAATTTAAGGATTTAGGAACCACCAAAATTATGTACCGTACATTTATTTATATGAACAAAATGATGACTATAATGAACACATTATACTGAATATAATGAACACATTATACTAAATAAAATGAACACATGTTAAAATTGTTTTTCATCATACTTCAAGCAGAACGGCCGTTTTCTGGTCTGTATTTAATCCACAAAGTTGGCCTTTTCTGTGGCTTTTTATAAGTGCACCGAAAAAAACATTTGTTAATTTTTTCCGTGCCCTAACCTCAAAAGATGTTTTTTTCTTAAGCAAAAATCATACTAATCCAAAACAAATAAGGGCAATGTAAACAAAAACGACTAGCAAACAATTTTACAATTTTAATGCAAGATTTTGACACTTCTTCATATATATCAGCTGTTTATAATGCATATTTAAATTAGGAGGAAATCAACTGCTAAACCTAAACAGATAATGAAATTGTAATTCATTTAATTTTAAATGAGTTATCGATTTTATATTTTTGCAGTATGATGACAAACGTTGTTCATCACTCGGACAGAAAGTGTTTTTTCTGTGCTTAATCGCTATATTTCCGAGGCGCACAGAAAAAACCCACTTTCCGTCCTAGTGATGAAAACTACTATTCCTTATTGAAAGGGAAATGTTAAGCAAAATCTGAACTAAGTACAT
Organism: Neoaliturus tenellus; assembly: GCA_030545055.2. Taxonomy (NCBI): domain Eukaryota; kingdom Metazoa; phylum Arthropoda; class Insecta; order Hemiptera; family Cicadellidae; genus Neoaliturus; species Neoaliturus tenellus. Next base: position 256,179,110 of record CM061533.1, on the reverse strand, counting down.
TCTTGAAAAAAAATAACAACACTACACCACAGAAATATAACAATATCCCATAATTCAAGAGGAATAATAATGAGTCTCTTTTGATAAATTTAATTTTGTTCATGTTATTGTAATTTAATTAGTTTTTATTCATCAAATTTGCTCGTTACAGCTGCAACTAAAAATATTAAGAAAAAAGGAGTATAAATTTCACAGCCAACATGTTTGCAGCTGAGAATAAAAAACATTTTTTTCTAAAATGCCACACTAGATAAAAAATTAAGAATATTTCATTTAAAACAAAAATAATTAAATATTCTTAAATATATTTTAAAAAATTTAAACTTGAATCAAATCAATTGTAAGCAAATTAATGCAGAATTTTTATATTAGATTTAATTAGAGCATGTAATCTCAAATTAATAAAACTAATAGTAAATAAACATCAGATGTATCTTACATGTCACATCAAAACCACACATCAAAGTCACTGTATCATAATAACAAATAAGGTGCCGTCATATGTTACCTTATTGATTTGGAACCTCGAGCTTATAATTCAACCTTCTTTTATACTGGTAAAGTGTACCCTTGTTTAGACTAAGTCTCTATCATTCCAGAGGTACATTACAAGATTACAAGCATACAACTACCGGTACATTACAATATTTTACATAATTCAGATTAATCTATGTCTTGCAGTAGATATGTTTCACTAACCTTACAAAGTCCAAAATTTCAATAATGCAAACAAAATTGAAATCTCGGTATTCAGAAAACCTGTTACAACGGACTAACAAGGGACTGCCAAATTACGCTCTAATCACAAAATATTAATGAATTGATAGGTAATTTTAATTACATGATGTCTAGTAGGGATGCTCTACTGTATTTGAATGATTTAAGTACAAAATTCAGATTTAAACTGGAACACATTATATATTTCATGCATGTTAAGGAATTATTTGAAAGATAACTAAACAATGATCTAAATGGTGACATCGTTTAATCTTCAGCCAGTAATTACAACACCCAATAATGATGTTACAAGTAGCCTAACTTCAAAAAGCGGTATATCATAAAAAAATTCAAACCCGTTGCATAAATGACCAGTTTTACATTAAAATACAGATTCTAGTCCAATGAGAGCTCCGCATTTGACAAAAGTAATGTTATATGGGAATTTCGCATTCCATACATCATCTAATTGATCTATTACGATTCATTCTTTAGTTTCTGTATGTGGCTAACATTAAAAGGGTAAGAATGCCAGTTAGATCACGCGACATCGGGTAGTTACTTTTTTATGTGTGACGGCCAACCTATAAATTTGTGACATGAATATTACTTTTTTACAGTGATTTACCAAATCCCAAAACAATTAATTTATGTTGGTCGTACATAAAGTAGCGTATGCAACGATTGCAGCCAATCCGTGAGGTATTTAGAACACTCGCTTAGCACGTATTGTAACTTCATCTTACAAGTGACTTAAAGGCCATAATACAATCATTGCATAAACTACTAATTTTGTATATCACTGTTTAGTTGGATAGAGAGGTATCTTAAAATATATTTAAGAAATTTGCACGTTTTTCAGGCCTATTTGAATAACTTGTTGACCGTTAGTTTGTCTATGTAGTTAGCTACAGACCTGACTGGCCTGGCTGAATACCTCATACTTCTAATCGCGAATAAAGGAGGAAAGTACGTCTTGAAAGTATCTAATTATTCATCACTGTGTGCACAGCAGTGTATTGATATGTTATAAAGAAAAAGTACAACTTTGCTGTCTCAAAAGAAGTGAAAGGTTTAACCCATTTTGGAGCTGATATTACCGGACATTGGGCTTTGCGGCACCCTCTGGGTTGTGTTACAGTTAATTTTGAACAAAAAGATTAAATTATACAATTAGGTTTAAATCGATCTGCAATATAACTGTACTATGACAAAATTGAATTTGGCAAAGTTTAATAGAGCACCAATTCCACCAACCTTTGATAGGAAATAGGGCGGAAGATAGGGTTAACATATTGATGAATTCTTGTTTGAGGCCGCCGTATTTTGTACACAATATTTCCGTTGCTTGCTTTTCATTTTAGTATTATGTCCTCATTGAATGCAGTTTAAAAAGAACATTGATATAATTTGCAAAATTGTTGAGCATAAGCTCTACTTCAGCAGAAAAGGGAGGGGGGGGGCATCAACTTCCAATAATCGCTAACTAGGTTGAAAAATAACGTGATCTTGTATATTAGGTAAAATAAATATTAACATGCAATCAGAAAAATAAATATGCCGTAAGACAAAACATATTTGCTTTAATCTTCTTTTAAGATGTTTTGGGGGGGGGGGAAGGGGTTAAACATGTCAAGAACATTTGCCATTTGCAAGTGAATTACTTTTGAAATCAATTACTGTTCGCCTAAAATAAATTATCATGTTTTTCATATTAAAAAATTCTGTAAACTTTAACATTTTTTATCATCAATCTGACTCCACTCTTAAATTTAGTGCACTTTGTCTTTTCAGCAACAATATACATGGTAAGTAAAAAATGACTATAAATACAGTAACATTTGACAAAATTTTAACGGAGACAAACTACAATTTTTAGTAACTTAAGCAAATAAACTGTTCTTAAAATAATAATTTTTGTATCCATAGTAATAAATTGGTTGTATTCAAATTTGTAGTTTGAAGAGCAAACTTTGGATAAAATTGATTCTGTATTCTTATTATATTAAAGTAAATTGTACTGATTTCATTGATTAAGTCTGATTTGATGTTTATATACAACTGGGTGTATAGATCTATACTTTAATGAAAGATTTAATTCTTATTGAAACCGTCAAAGTTTTGCTGCCTTCCAGACCAAATTCTCGTGATAGGTATTGTGTGTTCCTTTCAGTAAATTGGTCGGTGTCTGTAAAGTAAACCAAGGATTCAAATTTTTCAAGAACCAAATTATTAGGAAAAAACTTGTTAAGGTCAAATTATGAGTGGGAAAACATTAGTGATTAAATTTTTAATGTTTAACGAACCGAAGGTCTCAATGGAACTAAATGAACTACACCAAATTTAATTAAACCATTTATGTCCATTTGATCTGAAGTTTATCAAGAATAATGAAAATAAATCATTTCTAAATGTGAACAACTTTGTACAGTTTCATGGTTACATAATTGAAATAAATTGGTTATATGTTCTGCAACCAATCCTTATTGATAAATAATTCACAAAATTGTGGTAAAACTATCTAGCAGATTCCCGCGCAAATTCTGCTGTCTTCGAATTCCCAGTGAGCAAACCATCAACATTGAATGGACAAATCAAAAGTGGGTATCTAATAAACTAGGACAAAACCAGTGAGCGCATGACATATAATGAACATGTTATATGTGACTTAAACACACATTTCTCTCTACAGTTTCTCTAGTATGCAATTGGGATGTCATAATGTTATTGGGAGGAATCTTTGTATCCTCTGTGTGCCCCAATAAAAATTGTGAAATTAATTACATAATAAGGAATGAATAAAATAAATAAAAAAACTTTTTCAGTTAACTGTGACTGATAACAAATCACGGATAGTATTTGTTTCAACACGTTCAAGCATTGCTCTTGATTCACAAAGTTCAAAGCTTTGATCAATCCTTTCATTCTTTGATCAACCAGCCAAATATAACGTCTTGATACAAACAGATGAAACAGATTGTTTCCCAAACAATAAGAAAATATTTTGTAATAACAGAATTCTTATCAACAATAAAGGCCTTCTATAGAAAATTTGTATTCCATGTTTCGCTGCAAACTTTTACTCCCTGTTATCGTTTACAATTAAGTCAACAAATTAAGTATTTATATAACATTAAAAAATGTTGAACGATATCAAAAATAAATGACAAAAGTTTGAAAGAAGTGGATAATGAAGGCAATGAGGAGCGTTTGAGTGGCGACCCCACCCGGGAAATCATAGAAGTATCCACATGAAGTGTGATGATTGGTGGTGGGAGGGGGGGGGGGGTGATGTGGTTAGGTGTGAGTTTAATGTTTAGACTTTGTTGCATTGTTGACTGAGAGCCTAGGGACAGAACACTCACTCCCATTCAGGCTCTTATTTTCCTGTTCATGTAATTTACCTTATTAAAATTATCTCGTTAATTTAATTATTCTACCTGCGCCCAATACACTTTCCATGTTCTCTTTTTGTTCCGTTAGTTAAATTAAAGCCAATTGTCAAATTTCATATGTTGGCAATAGATTTGATAATTTTTTTGACAAGGTGTGTTATGGAAGAAAAGCTTTGTTGATAAAATGGCTAATAAGTTAAGCTATTGTCAGTGAATATTGTGAACTCAAAACAGGCCTCCATGAATAGTAAACTTGGCCATCATACTTTATTTCCACTGGAGTAAAAATCCCTTTGCCACCTTATTGACGAAGCCCTCTCCCCCTTGTTGTTGAGGAATAAAATAGTTATTAATGTAGATCTACTACTCTATGTTAGTACGGTTTATAATAAATAAATTCGAAAGGCCAAGGTGGGTATAAAAGAAGTTTAAAGAGGTGTAAACACTGTTTACACTTGAGGTGATTCAACGAGAATGAATTCCAACAATGAAAATTTAATATGTTTATGTGATGGATGATGTGGTTTGGTTAATGATACAAAGGCATTTAAATTTAAAATGTACAAGAATAGAAATCTAAAATGACAAACTTACAAAAATTGTAACTTGACTGAACAACTATAGTTGTAAACATTTTTTTAGAAATTTTTGTTTTAATAATTTCTTTTGTACTCTTTAAGAAGTATCAGGATGTATTGAGACAATTAAAAAATCTTTTCTTATATGGATGGAATGGATTCATATAGCCTAAAAGCTTAAGCTACTTCCAATAAACAATAAAATTACTGACACATAAAAAAAGTTTACTATACTGTCTTTACAACTACTTCACTGATACTTGATACTGATAAGTGCCAAGATACAGTACCTTGATACTGACCATACGATACCATAAGTTACCCACTTAGATATGTTATTACCTTATACATACCTAAGTGTTCATATAAATTTCCTCTTCAGAATCTATCTTTTTAACTATGATTAACATAATGTTCAACTTTTTCAAATTTACACTGTTCCTGAGCTTATATTCTTTCTCTCATTTACAGTTCATAATGATTATATTTTTATTTTATATAGTTTTTATTTTTCTATGGATTTTTCAAACACTGACATTGATATTTCATTTCATTTTCAATATCAATTATGATAAACTAGTTACCAAAATAAGTGAAAAGATAATTATGAGATTTCATATATCAAAGATAAACACTTTCAATAAATGTTTTACCGGTACTGTCAGTTCTCGTATGTCAATCACCTTAAGGGTTTTGTAAAATCCTAGAAACAGAAGAAAATCCAAGAAAAAGGATAAATTAAACATAATTATTGTATTTTATAGGTTTTGTATAAAATTACTTTGAAAATTAAACACTGAATATTAAATTTTCCTCGAGGTTTTATTATTTAAATTGTTCAATGAAACACTTTTATTAAATATCCGAATACGTAACGTGAATGAATGTGACTACTTCAATATTGTTATATTAACTGTTGAATTCTCGGAGTGTCGAGACCTATTTATGAAGAGAATACTTTTCTAAACTGTTTTTATTCTTTTGTATAATCAGCTAACTTGCGCTTATTGTTTTTAATTATATTTCAATGCACAAACCCTTTACCTAGTAATTACTGCACAGTTAGATGAGGAAGGAAATGTTTATTTTTTTATTTAGCTGCAATCTACAAAATTTTAGATGACATTCTTTGAAGCCCTACAATATATTGAAAGCAAAAGCAACCATTTAAATTGAGGAATATTTGTATAAGAGGAGGCTAAAGGGCAATATAATTTTTTTTTTTTTTTTTTTTTACTTAATTTTTATGGGTGTAAAGTATTAAAACTAAGAGAGTGTTCCAAAACTTAACAATCAAATTTACTGGCCTAAATGAGACTAGCAAAAAAATTTAATCTTTTGTACTTAAACCTTAGAGCCGCTATGATTTTAATGTTGTCAACATGTAAGTTTAAAACAAATTTTTCGGATTAATTGCAACTTTAATATTATTGGATGAAACTATATGAACTAAGTTATAACTGATAACATAATATATTTTGGGGGAAATATTTTTTACTAAAGACTTCACACGTTTATCCTCAGTTTTAGTTTAGATTGAGATTTGTAGATTTTTAAATTTGCTATTCATCTCTCAGATGAAATGCTTATTTAACAGAGTAACGGTATTCTAAAAAGAGAGGAACGAGGGGGTAAATGTGAGACGTGTGGTCAGTAAACCAGCGCCGTCGGGTGCTTTAAACACTTGGGGAATGCAAGAATTTATCCCTGAGCAGAAATTCATCAGCAGCTTGTGTCATAGAGAAGCGCTTCCCGCCGGCTGCTTCACATAACATTACGTTCATCCGATAAACTTCAGCTGAAAAATATTGGTGCAGTTAGAATTACAGAACAATATTGTTCTTCATTAATTTATCAAAAGGTCAATTAAATAAAAAATTTATAAATAAGTTCTTTACATGAGCACTAAATATATTCTATATTGCATTCTATAAAAAAACCCCTAAAAATTGTATAGGGAACATTGTTCTATTTTTTGTTTTAAGAAATACCAGTTGTTGCACGTCGTAACTCAACAAATACAGATCAATTCCTTGGAAGTTTTTTTTTTTTTTTTTTTAGGTAGATAGTGAAAAAAATAGAATTTTTGTCAATTTGTAATAATGTAATTTTATAGGTACCGTGATGTGAGGTATAGGCCTAGTACTAAACAATCAAAAACATTTACTTTTTGATCTAACAACAATAAAACTGTATAGTTTAAATAGTATAAAACTGTATTGTTTTTCTGTCTATTTCAAGGATACCTAACACATTTTTTAATTGTATAAGATTTTAGGTACTGCTCATAATAAACCAAAGTACCAGGTTAACCGAGCCTTGCTCGTTGGTTTTAATTCGCTTTTGTTATAGTGTCATGGTAATCAAGCTATTAAATCTACACCAGACTCTTCAAAGATAACAGCTCTTAAAAAAAAAACTGCTTCAAATTAATGTTATTTGATTTTTGTTTAGGCCTACTTTTAATTGTTATTTCGTTACCTACTAAAAATTGCAATGGTTGAGGTTGTTAAAGGTTTAAATTTACTGTGTAGCCTATATATTCAAATTTATTAAACATATTTAATAACAAAACGGTCATTATTTTACAATAAAATATCTTCTAAACAGGTTATAATAACTAAATATTGGGATTTTTAGTAATACTGTATAACTAAATATTGGGATTTTTTAGTTTTGGTATCTACCAGAATGTAAGTTTTTTCAGACAATATCATTAATTTTTCAGGTTCAACTGATATGTGTAACAACGAGGGGGCCTACAGTAAAATAATGAAAGAACGAATGACAAGTGGGGGCCATTTGTATTCTCGTACATAAAACTCCTGGAAAGAAACTTGTAGACTTGACTTGAGTTGAGACAGTAAAAGCGAGACGACATCGTGAACGAGGCATCAAAGTTCATGCATTACTACTTTCAAAATGTGCGATAGGCTTACTTGGTCAAAGGACACAGCTTCAGCGACTATATCTCAGATAATCTTGTTGAAACTATCAAAATACATTGAATCCATATCATGTGTGGTTTAGTATTTGAATTTTCAAATCAGTTAAGCACTGGATTTTAGATAATATCAATTAATTTTATCTATTTTTATTTAAACTAATTACTCTACATGAAATATTATATTACTGACTGTACAAAAGATTAATGGGTTGTTGGTTTTTATCATACTGCTTTTTACTAAAAACACATTATACTTACAGTTCTTTGGTATTTTACTTTTAATCACAACAAAAGTCTATGACATCGTTGATTGATTTTCAGTTACTGTATCAATATGTTTGCCCTTTATAAGCATTTTTTTTATTTTTAATTTAAAATGCAGTTTAAATCAATCAATCTCTTTTAGGACTTTCCCCATAAACAAGTTCGACTTAAAATTAATGTAATGAAATATAAAACATATGGTCAATTTACACTTGAGTTTATAAATAACAGAATTGAAGAAAGGTAACCTTAAAATGTTGTATGTTAAATTCAACTTTAAATACGATTATAATTGATTTGGTAGAGATCTTGTTAAACTATCTCAACTAGTAATAAACATTAATTTTGACTTAAATAGCATCAGGGCCGCCCCGAGGGCGGGGCGACCGGGGCAGTTGCCCCGGGCGCCACAGCCAAGGGGGCACCGCGGCCGAGGCGAAATCCCCCTTTTTACAATCTCAAACACTTTACAAAAATTTTTAAAATGCATCAATAAATATTTTAGAAACAAATGGTTCAGTAATAATTTTTTTATTAGTTCAAATTAAAATTTAAAACATTTAGGCTAGTCAGAAATGAGTAGTGAATAATTTATTATAACTATAAACCTTTTTTACAATGCAAGTGGAAGAGTGGAAGTGAATCATGATAGCGTAGCATTTGGCTGCATGTAAGTTACGCCTACTGGTTAGCTGATCTTATGAACTGAAAAATGACTCTTGCGCTCCCTCAGGGCCCATGAAACAACGGGCCTGCATACTTCCCCCACTACCTAATTGGGAATTAGAATTATAGAATAATTAGAGGATTAGCTGAAATTCGGGCTCATCTGGTCACTTGACCAAAAATGTATGCAGGCCATTATAGTTTCCGTAGGCCCTGCCGCTTCCCAGACCCAGATCATGTGTTGTCAACAAATGGGTGTGTCAACAAAGCTTTATGGTTCAAGTGAATTTGTTGTTTAATTAGTTTATTCAAACTAACAGCATTGTAAATTTATCCATGCACTTAATTTAATGCGTCTCTGACTGTAATTTAACAATTAATTTAGGGGGCGCGGATCAAAATATCGCCCCGGGCGCCTATTACCCTCGGGGCGGCCCTGAATAGCATTCAATCAAAATCACTTCATCAGATAAAATAATATACTACAATAAGTTAAAAACCACTCTGGAATGTCAGGAACTTAAAAACTTCTAACTGTGCAAAAGTTTCAGTATCTTTAAAATTTGTTTGAAAATGATAAAGCTTTTCTTAACAAAATCTATAAACAGAAAATGTGAAAATAAGTTAGTGTAACAAAATTCGTTTGAAACACTCATTAATGTGTTTATCACTATCCTTTTTTATTGTATTTTTTAAGAAATATTCATCCCAGATGTTAGGCTCATCCTACATGGGACATTTTTCAAAGCCGATCCCTTACATTGCTTCCTCAGCCGTCCCGATATTCCACATCACAACAATATCAGGACAAGATTATCTGCGGCTGAGGCATTCAAATCTTGACTGGTTTTCATCCTCCACTCGCTAAGCTGGATTGAAACCGACAAAACTCCCTAAACTGAATGAATACTGGATATTTTTTTGAACCTGAATTATATATTTTTCCAATATTATATTGATGTAAAAATATGTGTGAATTTTGTGTGCTTTGTTTTAGTTTTATTGTCCTCAAGGTTCCGTATCTTAAATATAAGTATAAAGTACACACATCTTACTCATCTAAATACAGTAGTCAATAATTTGTCAATTTGCAATATGACAAAGTTTTAGAATAATGTATTACTGTTATTATAGATATAATTTTTTTTTCTTAAATTACAGTTAGATATAGACATACTGTCTATATGTGCAGTATGATATAATCATACTGTATGTTAGTGATTTTATAACACAAAATAAGTTCCTGAACTTAGCCACACAGGATAAACGACATGAATAGTTCACCTTTTACAGGAATTTCTGTTCAAAAATATTGTGTGTAAACTTATAGTTCCATAACGTTATGAAAATATTATATAAAGTTAATTTTTATTTTCATTCCTAATTACAGATAGTTTCACACCATTAAACTGAACCATGTTTTGTATTGTGTTGTTCTTTTATTGGATTAATACACAAAACAATAATACCTTTAAAAAATAATGATAAAACTGTTCTCATCACATAGAAGATTTAAATAATTGTTCTTGTTACAGGGGAGCCAACGGTTGTCAAAACCAACATTTTAATTCGCAGTATGGGCCCTGTCTCTGAGCTAGACATGGTTGGTGAATCTGTTTTTATAAAGTTCTATGAATTTTCATTTGATAAATGATGCATCAATTTTATGATGGTTGTAGATGCCATTTGTAAAAGATAAAGTGGGTAGATAATTTAGCTAAATCACTTTTTTTTATAATTTTTTATATGATTTATAAAATAGTGGGAAGTTTACAAAGCACAGTAAAATTAAAGCTTGGTAAATTATTTAATACTGGTTTTGTATATTTCAGTAATGCAATTTATTAGCTTCTATAAGCAATCATGATTGACAATACAAAATTATTTTATAATTTACGTTAAACTAATAGTAATTTAAATATTCTAGATCAATAACTCATGATAAAAAGTATGCACGAGTTCTTTGAAAGGACGTTAACTAATACAGTTAACTAGCCTAAACGCATACTACGGTAATTAGCCTAACGTATATTGTCTATTGACTAATGAATAAGAGTAAATTTGCACTTGAAATGTACATCTTGGAACTCCTGTTCAAGAGGTGATGAGTTTAATTTGCAGCATGTCTGGACCAGTTTCCCTTTCTTTTTTGCTTGTGCCAATGTCAACGGTATTTTGACTTGGAGGTACTTGAAATACTTTTTCAGTAAAGCATTCTAAACAAACTAAAACCTTTTGGCTATCTCGAGAATTCAATCCATTTCCTCTCAATTGATCAATCTCTTTATTCATCAAGCTAGTGCATAGGTACAGTGAATAGCATCAACAGATTATTAAAACAAAACAAACTAAAAACCAAATCAAACAATGGTATATTTTGTCACTAGTCCGGAAAGTGGTCGTTATCGGTGCAAGATCGAGTTTCAAGTACGAGGTGAAGCCGAGTACTTGAATTCGATCGAGCACCGAAATTACTTTCGGACGAGTTAAAACAGTACTTTTCATTATACCACCTTTAATAAATTTACAGTTTGGATAAAAATTAATAAATTTAACCTATACCCCCTCTTACGTTGTTATTTGTTTATCTCGTATTTGAACTATTTACAGCTGTTATTAAAAATAAAAATAAGTTAACTTGTTTAGTGCCCCGAAAACCACTGTTTTGCGGTCTAGTCCCGAAAACTTTGTTTACCAACACGTTTAGCTAACGCACAGGAAATCAACTAGTTTCGATCACAGCTGACCGTTCCGAAAACAACGTTTATCACAATGGTATGATGAAAAATCATTTTACAAATACAATTCTTTCATCGGGTAGCATTAGCTACTACTATACATATTCACATTGTTAATTCTTCAAATAAGTATAAAGAGTTATTAATCAGGAATTTTTTTAAGTTTTTTTTTTTTTTTTTTTTTTTTTTTTTTTGTAAATTCATAACATTTTTATTCTCTATAATCTGGGTTTTTCCTAAAAATTCCAATCTGTGAGGTTCTAAAGTAAAAAAATTTCTTGTGTTGTTCGGGCGATTTCTGAATTCCAAGGGGGGAAACATGTTTTACTGTGTAAAAAACGGGCTGAGAAAAGACAGTTAAAATGCCCAATTCTGTAAATTTTGATTTGACTGAGTCCCTATTTTTCAACCCCAAAATTATTCTAATCGCCTTTTTTTGTATTTTTAAAAAATTGATCAAATATTTTTTGAAGTTGCCCCATAAATACCAATGTTGTATGATATGTGAGAATCTATTAATTCAAAATATAATACCCTCAAAATGTTGTTTAATTAAATTTTTTTTGACATTCTTCTAAGTGCATTTATTCCTGATGCTGTTTTATTTAGGATATATTCAACATGATCATCCTAACTTAAATTTTCATCAATAATAACCCTAAAAAGTTAGTTTTACTCTCTTGAAAGATATTGCCATCTTCTACTTTAATTGACGGATTGACTTTAGTTTTGGATTGTTTTGTTTAGAAAGATAAAAATTGGCTTTTCAAATTTTGACTTTCAAAAAACTGTTTAATAAGGGCAAGATTTATATAAGAAGATATTTCAATTGTTCCTTTATTCCTCCCAGAAATCATTAAATTCATTAAATTGGTATCATCAGCATACATACAAATTGAGCAGTCACTTCCATTAAGTACCTCTGGAACCAAAGTACAAGAAGCTACCTATTAGGAGAGCCAAATTCCCACCCCTCCCCCCCCCCTTAAACTTTTCCTTGTTTGTAGTATTAAAAAAGAGTAAAAATGCTGCCTGCATCAGAGAAAAATACTAAAGTTTGCAGCAATGTAGGCTGTATGGTGCATGTGATTGGCAGGACTACTCGATGGACTGCTACTTCCGTCAGTCGTGGCGCGACTCACGACTCAGCTACGAGGGTCCCATCAAGAACTTGAGCCTCAGCATCAAGATGCTGGAGCGTATCTGGCGGCCGGACACCTACTTCTACAACGGCAAACAGTCGTACGTGCACACCATCACCGTACCAAACAAGCTACTGCGCATCACACAGCACGGCGACATTCTCTACTCCATGAGGTAGGCCTTACGGCATACCGACGACAACTCGTAACAAAATACAGGGTGTCTCACAACCTTTGGACTATTCTTTACCATGTTTGTAATAAGGTAAAAACTAGAAAATATTCCTATGTGCAACATGTAACCTATCTCAATTTGTTTACCGGCTGTTTAATTGTATGTAATTTTTAATTAATCTATTAGTATATATCTTTTAACAATCTGTGGTACAGTATATAAACTTGTACAACTGTTACAAATGTTAATAGTTTAAGGACCAAATTCAGTTGAATTGTAATACTCTATCTTTTATGATTCTGAAATGGTTTTTATTTAAAATGTTTGAAGCTGAAAGTCTCAAACCACAAAAATGTTTTTAAAACTTTACAGGTATAAAAATGTTAAATTAGTTAACTTATTTGTGTATTGAGTGAAAAAGGTGCAAAATTTGTCTCGGTGAGAAAAATTATTGGAAAACATTTTCCCAGGGCCGCCCCGAGGGTAATAGGCGCCCGGGGCGAGGTTTTCATCTGCGACCCCTAAATTAATTAATTGGCATACCTTGTGAACTGTAATTTTAATTTACAGTTGAAAGCATTAAATTATACACATGGCTAAATTTCAATGCTGTTTGAATAAACTAATAAAAAAATTCGCTTGTACTATAAAACTTTGTTGACACAACCATTTGCTGACAACACATGGGGTCTGAGTCTGGTCTTGTAGACCAAGGAATCTAAAATAAATAAAGACCAGGTAGGGGTCAAGACATGCAACGCCCTCTATGCACCAGTTGTTATTTTGCACCTATGACATCATCATTCTCATTACCAGTATTAGTGAATGGTGATGTTATTGGTGCAAAAGAACACCTGGTGCATAGATGTCGTTGTGTGTCTTGACCCCTACCTTCTCTTGATTTATTTTAGATTCCTTGTTGTAGACTATCACACTCTATAACCAAAGACAAAAAGCACCTAAAAAATCTTAACTGTTGATTGAGTACTAAATAATAAAAATAATAATGATTTTTACTAAAACGATTATGATTTAAGAATAACGTTTAACTTGAGTCATCAATGCAACCATAACAATATCGGGATATCAGAGTACAAGTAAACCTAACGCAGCAATGTTTAATGTAGAATGGTGTTTTCAAAGACAAAAAAATTTTCAAAATAACAAATATAACATATTATTATTTCTATGAGCAGTCATTCTAATTTATCGCTATTTTGATTATCTTCAGTGCTCATGTTCTTACAATTTTTGTGAAGTTTGAGCATTTATAAAACCAGGATTTCCCCACGGCCCTGGCGCCCCCTTGGCCGTTGCGCTTGGGGTGGCTGCCCCGGTCGCACCGCCCTCAGGGCGGCCCTGCATTTTCCACCCATTTCAAAATCGCCCAGAAAAAATAAAGATAAGCACTCATTATCCACTGTGTTGGTTATAAAACCTTATAAAACTTAATTGTTGGATTGTTGCCAGAGTATGATCAGCTGGCTTTTCCCTTCTCTTTGGATATAGCAACAAGGTTGCCATATTGTCAATTTTATTCTTATGTGTTTACTTATAGTCTACCAATACACATCACTTGTCTGTGCTTGGTATCCCTAAGGAAACTGTCTCGCTTTTCTAGAGCGACAAATTAAACATTTTATTCCATTACAAGGCTTGGCTTTATGGCATGCGGGGGAAAACGTATATTAATTTATATTAACTTACAGGCTGACAATAAAAGCCAAGTGCCCGATGCAGCTGCAGAGTTTTCCAATGGATCGCCAGAGCTGTCCTCTCATCCTTGGAAGCTGTGAGTTGTATATGTTACGTTCATGGTAAAGAAAATATTACATAGAAGTGGAATGAAAAAAAGTAAAACCAACTCCAAATATGTGAAAATCCATTTTAAAGAGTTTAAAATCAGTTTTGAATAACTTAATTTTAAAGCCAATCTGTTTCAGTTTTAAATAAAAATAATAGTAAAATTAATAGTTTTTTTAATTAGTTTTGAATTAGCTAATTGGAAAATAGTAATATCTTCTGTTCCAGTTAACTCAACTAGAAAGATACCATGCTCATTAACAAACTAATTGAGTGAGTGGGTGGCTTAGCGGTTAGCGCGCTGGACTTCATGACCATGGCAGCGGTGCCGTGGATTCGAATCCGCGTTCTGTCAGGAAATTTTATCAGTACCATTTACCTCTGTACTGTAGCAGCTCACCCCCTTACTTTGTTTAATACGATCCATGCAAAGATCAATTGTCAATGTGGTTTGAAAAAGTAAGGCAAAAAGGCCCACCAACCTCTTTAAAAAAATAAACAAAAACTACAAAGTAAAAGTCTTAAAAATAGAACATCTCAGCTCCCTATAAAGAAAAGTGGTTTGAATTTTGGTCCTCTTTTCTTCTTTTGGCCTAAAGCAATTTCTATGAGAAAGGAAATACAGTACGGTAACAATTAATTAAGTAGGCCTATTACTGGTATATTGTATTAAAACTGTGTCGAAGGATTCTAAGAACGGAGACACCATAAATACCCCCCACTTAGAGCAGAACTTTTCTCATACAAATTCCTTGAATTTTGGTACCAATATTTTTCCTCCATAAATAAAATGTTTGAGTATGAATGTTTTACACCAATGGGGGTCATTCATGTTCTCTCATTACTTTAATCTTCATTCCTTTATTCCTCCACACGCATCTTATTCCAGACGCGTACCCTTCGCACCAGTTGCAGTACCAGTGGCAGAGTGCGGTGGCAGTCACCTTCTCCCCCGGGATGACTCTCTCCCAGTTCGAACTCATGGGCAGCCCGCAGCGTAACTTCACCTTCAAGCGCCGAGAAGGTATACCCTCACAGCACCATGTCAAATGATCCCATATAATTTAGTTTTAGAAGTTTGTTAACATGTTGTTTAACTTCAATGGCCTTCACATTTTTTCTAATTTGTAGTTTCCAATGTTAATATTGTGGAGAAACCACAAACTTTGACACTGTGAATAGCTCGATATCATATGCACCCACAAAAGTCTACCTATTATCCCGTGACTTGCAAATTGCTATTTTATGCGATTCTTCGCAGCCCGATCCTTGGTATTTAACACTGAATTTATGACAATTAGACATGATTCAATTGATACTGCGGCCACTTTTCTAAGGTACGACCACTGTTGACAGAGTTAATTACATTAGGTTGGCTTTTCGGCCGTTTAAAGCAGTTTAACGCTAATGATTGCTTTTTCGCAATCCTATTGTCATTTACTAATATTAAACTGTGTGATTGAGTAATATTGGGTCCGGAAACCTTGACTCTAACCAAACTGAACAGTACCTAAGGTCGCACTGAGTAGAGTTTTTGGGGGTTTACTGTAATATAGACAGCAGGCCCGCGGTTTGTATGTGACGCGCTATGGGCCCGAGAGATGTTTGCGCCCTCCCCCCCTGCCACCCCTCCCCCCACCTCTCACGAGGATATGAATCACCAAATAAAAATAAACAAACCCAATGCCAAAGGCTTTTGACAATTTGAGACGCGCATTCGCAAAATAACAACAAAATGAAACAATGACAAAACTATTTATATTGTGTTCATTTTCGACCGCTAATAATGCGGTTGCGCATTGTATAATTGTCATTGAAAAAGAAAAACATAAAGGTTTAATCATAGATCCGACAGTACGTTTCGAAATAAGCGCTAACCAGCCAGAAGAAGTGAACAAGGAAAAAATTAACATATACAAAAATACAATTTCATATTATAAAGAAAAATACAAACTGAATTAAATTGAAATATATGGAATTCTTATAGGGGCGAGAGGCACAATACCCTACTCCGTCCAAGAAATGTGGAAAAAATTTAATCTTGAATGTAAATCACTACATAACGTGGCGCTGACAGCAGTAAAGTATTCAGTCAAGATACTGAAAAACCACCTATATAATGTTAAATCCTAGTATACAAATTTTTGTTTAGTATTCTTTGTCAATTGGCAGTTTGCAATGTGGATAAAGATGTCAATTTTGAATAAAATTTTCTTTATATATAAAAAAAAGTTCAAGTAGCAACACGCAGAGCGCAGGCAGTGGCAATGATGAGTCATGAGTGGGAATCGAGAGTGAAGAGGATTCAATTGGCGGGCTATTTATAGGTCTACCAGATAGAGAAGAACCTGCGCAGAACCACGATCTCGAGAATTGCTCGTGCACGTAGGGGCTGGGGGGGGAAGAGGGCGGGAAGGCGCGGCAGGGGGAGATGGACTCGTTGGAGCGCCGTTCGGGAGGACGGGTGTTCCTGCCACGTCGCCTTTCCGCACTTGTGTGCTACACAGTACAGTACGCGCTGTATACTACGACCTCTACTGATCGCAAAACATTTTTCATTATTACTGTTAGGAGTACGAAGCCCCGTGGTTATGGCGTCAACGTCAAAATATGCTTGATAAATTGTAAAATATTTTATTTTTTGCGCTCCCAACAAACCTAAGAAAGCCCTTGGGCTCTTGCGCCCCTGGGCCCGGGCCCGCCAGGCCCATTTACAAAATCGGCCCTGATAGACAGCACTTAAGCTTCTTACATCGAGTGAAATATCAAAAATATTTCTAATTCTGATAATCAAAAATATTTTTGAAATTTAAGAGTTTAATCAATTTACTTGATGTTTGTTCAATCAATAGAAAACATAACTGGTGAAGTGCCATTTTACTGTTTCTGGATAATATAACAGGTATTCTTACCAAACGATATGAGCCACAGTCGGTTTGGCAATATTTAATTCATATACAAGATTTGAGAGAGTGGCCTTCAATATACTATAATACTGCATTTACACTCCACATTCGGGATCAGTCATGGTCATCTTAAAGCAGCCACATTTGGGTATTGAGTGAGTAATAAATAATTGAATTAGATACATTCTGGGGAGAGTTTTCACTTATATTTAGAAATTAAACGACCAATTCTTAATACAGGACAGGGGAGTTGTAGTTAAACATAGATTTTTCTTCTTTCGTCATTTACGTTTTTTATGTGATGAACTATCTAGATCTAACATCTGTGAATTTATTCTAAATTTTATATTCAAACTACAGGTTGAACATGGGCTCTTTAATGATCCAATTGTACATACTGTACCATGTATCCTGACTGTGTTCCTGTCCTGGGTGTCCTGAACTATTCTTTTCCGCAGGAGAGTTTTCCCTGCTGCAAGTCAACTTCAACCTGCAGCGCAGCACGGGCTACTTCCTGATCCAAGTGTACGTACCATGTATCCTGATTGTGGTCTTGTCCTGGGTGTCCTTCTGGATCCACCGGGAGGCCACCAGTGACCGGGTGGGACTGTGTGAGTAAGAATCACCATCGGTAAATAAAATCATCAGTAAATGTTTAGTGTTTTTTAATTTTTGTGAGAATTATTCTTACTAATCTTTTGACCATTCTATACGGTACTATATATCTTGGACTTCACAAAAATATATAAAAATTTTCATTTTCTTACAGTTAATATATTGTTTATTATACTTTCTTACATATATTTGGGACAGTTAAAGGCTATAAACAACCCTTTTTAAATAATTTCTTCTTAAGTTTTCGCTTTGAATTCTTTGAATATTTAACGGTGACTTTTATTAGAAGATTTCATAGGAAATAATTGATGATTGTTGAAATTATTAATAACCACATGTACAGTACATACAAAATCTATTTTGAAGGTCAGAAACTTAAAAGCAAAAATAACTTGTATACAGTTTTAACGGTTTACACTACCAGTGAAATCTTTAACACTATGCAATAGCAACAAAATGTAATATTCCTTCTATGTAACACTTAATGAAATCTTAACGCAATCCTCCGATTTTATATTTTGAAATACTTCTTGTGAAACTATTAAGCCTATACAGGTTTCAAATAAAAATAGTCATAATCCTTCTTTTGGTACTTACGTTTTAAGCCTATCTTGTTGCAGGCATCACCACTGTCCTGACCCTCTCGACCATCAGTCTGGACAGCCGTACAGACCTGCCCAAGGTCCGTTACGCTACAGCTCTCGACTGGTTCCTTCTCAAGTGCTTCTTCTACTGCATTGCAACCTTGCTAGAGTTTGCCGGTGTGCACTATTTTACCAAGGTAAGTTTCATAACAATCCAACTCAACTAATAACCAGTTTTTTTTTTTTTTTTTTTTTTTTGTAATTTTATTTAATCCATCATTTACTTTCAGTTAGAGGTAAATAATGTAACTATAAAACCTATGAAAAGGTTACAGGAAATATAAAGATTCCATGAGGATGTATTGGAGAGTGTAACAGTTTTTAGTTCTAAAAGTAATCAACAATGGTTATACTGTTTAAAAGAAAAGCGATTTTCTTAAATACAATTAATTTTTAACTAAATTAATCTGATCATGTTAAACAGATGTAAATTGTTATGATTTTAATTTCCAGGTGGGCAGTGGGGAGATTCCAGTTGATGAGGAGGAATGGGAAGACGTAGGGGTGGACGAGGTAAATTGAGAAATCGTGTGTTTAGATATATTTACTTTGTTAGATAATAATCCATGCAATCAAGTAGATTTAAAAAAGGTTTTTGATTTATCTGTGTTAAAATTAAATTTCCTAAAATAGACTGTGGCTGGATAGTCAGTTATATCAGTACCAAAAGATTAGTTGCTTTCTCTATCAATGCCACATCCACTATTTACAGATTTAATTTACTTTACCAAATGAATTCCAGCTCAGGCATGGATCAGGAAAATGGTGGTGGTACAATATCAAACCTGGTGCTGTAATCATCTTAATCACACTCTGCAGGATATATTAAGCCAATACTCAAAAGTTCGATTAAAACAAACCAAACTGTGAATGGATGTAGAAGGATCATAACCATGGAAATTTCTGATAAAATATTTTAAGTTTTTGGGACAACTTATTTATTGTATTTTTTATAGTAATAATAATAATAGCTCAAAAGTAAGGAGATGAAAAATGATCACCATTACAACTTTAAAAATCACGCTCCCAGAAAAAGAAAATCACTCAAACAAAAAAATGTTTCTAACATGTACAAACAAATAGATTTCAAATGTTCTGTGCAACATAAAGTATATTATCACCTCGATGCAATCTGATCAATTTATTTTAGAGACATAGGCAACTATATATTTGGACATATAGGGTGGAATGAAATTAATGTTTAATATTTTAAAGCAACAAAATAGACACAAAATGTGATATAAGATAGAAAACTCACATTTGACTTTTGTGTGTTAATTACTAATCCTATACTATGATACGAGTAGTGCCTGAAGGTATGTGTGTTCCACAATCTCGCAATCCAGTGGGTAGATTTTGCTTAGACTTTGCTTTTAAGAGTGTTTCGGCTCAAAAATAAGTTTAGAAACAGCCTCAACCCCAGGAAAAATCTAATTTTGTCTAAAATTGTTTTTATATCGTAATTTTTAACATTGTTCTTATGGGTTGCTATTTTGGTAACAAAATAACAACTAAAAGTAAACAAAATAAAGGAACGCTAATTTCAAGCAGCTTTTTTTAAAACTGTGAAGAGTCATATGTAAATTTAATAGCTTGATTACCATGACACTATAATAAAAGTAAATTAAAACCAACGAGCAAGGCTCGGTTAACCTGGTACTCAAAGAGTAAAAAGTTTAAACTCCCTAATCTGTTCTAAAGGCTGCGTATTTATTTCATCGCATTATAACAATCCTCGTAATCCTGACAGGTGATCCGTTCATATACTGAATTTAATTGGATGAGTTGGTTAGTGTAGTGTTGTTTTGCACTTGTCAATTCAGGTGGTAGGACTGAGCGTGGGGATGGGGCTCACTCGCCGAGGCAGCGACACGGACAGCATCACTTTCAGAGCGGCTCGACGTCGATCCTCAATCATCTGCCCGATCTACAATGTAAGTCGCACTTACATTGATTGTTCAAAGTAAAAAAGTCTTATAGTTGTTCTCTGACTTGCAAACACAGTGTGACCTAGATAGTTCAAACTTTTCTAATTCAAATTAATTTTTCCTTTAGTCCCAAGCACATTTTTTGCGCATTAACACATTATAAAAAATATTCGTTATTTTAAAAACTTTAAAAACAATTACTGATCTCTTTGGGTACAATAACCAGGTTAAATTATACAAACGCATATACGATTTTCTTTCAGCTTTTTAACATTTTTTCTTTACTAGCACCCTTTCATAAATAATGAAAAGTTTGAGGCACTGAAATTGTTTTAGTAAATGTTTGTTTAATTTTAAATTTTGCAGTGTCACTTTGGAATTTTTTACTGAAATATTAATAGTTACATTTTTAATCTTAATACAGTATTTGTAATAGGACACCTTGGATATGTCACAATTTACAAATTTTAGACGAAACTAAGGAAAAGGTTACATCAGCAGCAGTGATTTTTTAATTGCCACCACTTCAAAACTAATCAACTGTAAAATTACTACTGTACCACTTAGCCACTTCTGGTCTTGGATGGCCCTATTCCAAATAACTACTGAAAGCTGCCCCCTCCACTTCACCCACATTGCACAAAGTTGTTGAGATAACACAATTGTAAATGAGTTTTATTCCATATACCCAACGCTGATTGATTATCAATACCTGTGTTGCCTAGGACCCAGCGATAGGTATGGCAGGGGGAGTGAATGCTTCGCCCAAGCGCCTGTCGCTGTCCACTCTAGGAGCTAGAGTGCATACCAGTCGCACCACTGTCGAGCGCCAGACACAAACAGAGACCAGAGTTCCCAAGTGGAAGCAGCTCTTCTATTGTCTGGGT
Source organism: Neoaliturus tenellus (assembly GCA_030545055.2). Lineage (NCBI taxonomy): Eukaryota > Metazoa > Arthropoda > Insecta > Hemiptera > Cicadellidae > Neoaliturus > Neoaliturus tenellus. The sequence continues at coordinate 256,157,705 of CM061533.1, read as the reverse complement.
CTGTACCAACATGTCTTTCTTATGTTTTAGTCAGAGAAAACTCACTATTTTACCACCTCAACATTATGATTTGAAAATTCAAATGAGATGCATCAGAACTATATTTTAATTCTCAAACTTAACACACACTTTAAGAATAAAAAGTGCTAAATGAAATGTTATTCCTAGCAGAAAGATTAGTTTTGGGAATATACACATTCGGGGCGGCATGATTTTCGTGTACTTCACCGCCATCCTAGTTATCGAAACTGCCATGTCTAATGTAGCATTAGCATTGCCAAGGGGAAATTTACGTGGTCACAAAATATATTACATTATTGAGCAGTGCTGTGCAAGCTTTCGAATTTCTTTCTGAGATACTACTTAAAAAATAAATCATATAGTAACACACTTTAGCACGGGAGCGATTGCACCCACCAGGATGGCGTTAGGGTTCCGTGTGGGAGCAATCGCTCCCATGCCGCCACGAACGTGTTAATGTTATTTCTGCTTGCACAAAATATACTTCTCAAAACTGACTTAAGCCAAAAATGAATTTAAAATTTGTTAATTATAATGATTTTTATAAGACAATTTGTTTCTTTAGTGGGAGACGAAAACTACCGCAAACAGCGACAGCGTGAGGCCACGAGAGACGCGCCCAAGCATGTAAACAGTGTGTCTTACATCGACCAGGCGGCTCGAATCCTGTTCCCAGGGTCCTTCGTGGCACTCAATATCGCGTACTGGATGCTCTACGCAGCGTCTCCGGAGGACTTTGAGTGGAAGGACCCTCCCTCAGTCTCCCACTGAGGCAACACTGGGTGGCGCAACATTGCCACGACACATCTGGTGTCCTGGAAAATACTTTGTGAGAGCTACCTGGGAAATGGATTTAGACACCCAGAAAGATATTAGTGCTCGGGAGATATTACTTTGTTAACACGGTCTCTGCTGAAAAATGCTCAAAAGATGTTTCCAAGTACCAGGTGGGGTCCGGTTTTTTCACCACTGGATTGAAAAAATGATACAATGGAGTTCCGATAATCCTAAATGATTAGGACCGGACTTATTTCGGATTAACGAATATTTTGAACTAAACAAAACTATTACTAATATAAACATAATATTAAATATAGTGTGTAATTAAATAACTGGTAAAGAATAACATAAGTTGACACCTGTTGTTGACAGTTAACGGTCTGAAATTCTTACTCAGTATTGTTTAAGTTAAAGAATTTATCGTCGTATTTTTCTCAAAAGTGAAACAACTAAGTGCCAGAAGTAAACAATTATAGAATGCTGTAGAATACAAATAAATATCCTTTTGCACTATTTTCTGGGTTTTTTTAGGCTTGCACATAATTTCTTACTAAAACCAGACACGATATCGTTTATTACTGTTATAACTCACACCACATCCATTTTCCTTCTAAGTTATATATTTATAAAATCCTAATTTCGGTTTTGGATTTAGAGGACTTACCTCGATTACCAAAGTTCAGATTATTGCGACCCCACAGTACATAAAAACCAATTGTAATACAAAAATATGTGAGAAAAGTACATTCTCACAAGATGTAAAAAAGAAAACATAGCCCCGTTTTCTAGGCTATTTATAATGGCCTTGATTGATAAGGCATTAATAAGAATGATACGCTTTTTTGGTGTAAGGTAAAGATAAAATCACAATAGTAGGTTTAGTTTTTGTAACAGCTGTGATTCAAGAGCTATAGATAGGTAATGTATATACTCTTCAACCAAGCTCAATTGTCCCTAAACGAACCAGTCATCCTATGATGTGTGTGAAGTAAAGTTCTCATTTGTTTATGAAGCAACCAAATAAGCACCCTGAATTAGTTCCAACTAGTATACGTGCTGCTCGAAATCGAGCAATTTATTTTAATACAATATAAATGTTACTTTTGGATCTAAATCAATGACATTCGACCAATCCAATATTGTGAATCTCTTTAATCACCAGAACTACACAGCTGATTATTAACAGATGTTTAAAATGCTTTATTCAATCCCAATGTTATTTTAATGGGAATTTTTGAGATTTCAATGTTGGATAGCGCCTTTATTTTCAGTCCGATTCTCGTAAGTTTTCGGCGGAAACAACTACAAACCAAGCCCTATCAAACGACACCAAAAACTTGAAAATCGGTTGAAAATTGTAGGAGGAGTTCTCAGGACAAAAAAACCCTTAGCGTATTAAATAAGTAGTACCAGGAGGACCGAGCGTTGCTCGGTGAAATATTAGTAAATTTAAATATCAGAATGAGTGGCAGCCATCTTTAATTTTTTTTATTTGCATGATATTCTCTAGAACAGGTGATATGAAGTTCTGAATGTACTTCTTGTTTATATGTTGTTAATTCGTTGCCAACATGGCAACCCATAAGCCCAATGTTAAAATTTTGTAATTTTAAACTTTAATTTTTAGCAAAATTAGATTTTCCCTGGGGGCGAGACCCATCTCAATCGTATTTTTAAGGTAAAACTAAGTTTATTCCAAAATTTGAAGGAAATCGTCGGAGCCGTTTTTGAGATAATTGTGCAAGCAAGCAAACAAGCAAACATTGCTCGTATAAGAGTATAGGATAGATGAGCCAACAAAATCAGCTGCCATTTTTTTTTTTTCATTTTAAGACTATTAAATAAACAAAATTCTTCAGTTCCAAAGACAAGTTTTACTTTGTTTCATTTGTAAATTACTTAATCACGCCAACACTACTGTCATGGACTTAAAGAGAGAATGAATAAGATGGGTTTAGTAGAATGGGCATGATGACTTGTGTGGATTTGCTACTGTCAAGAACTAACTGGTTCTTTAGACAGGGTTATCAATTAATATCCAATGGCAGCTGGGTCCAGTTTCAAGCCTTTTCAGTGGCCTTTGCTTCATCTATATCTATGAAAGGCAACACCCTTACTGACTGACTGACTAACTCACTCATCACTAACTCTCCAATTTCCCGTTATAGTAGGGGGTTGAAATTTGGTACACTGATTCTGTGAGTCTCCAATAGGAAAACGTGATAATTTTTATCCAGATTCCTCCTAACGACTCTGCTTCACAAGTCTTCAAAGTTACGATGTTATTCTTATGGAAGCAACATTTTTGTATTGGAACATATAATTACATTTATGAATACTAAGCCTCTATAGAACTGATCTCATTTAAAGTATTCAGGGAAGATTGTAAATAAATAACTAAAGGATATTATAGACTTATTATAAACCCGATGGCGAGTGAGCATAGCCAACAAGCTCACTTGAAGGGTAAAATTTCTGAGGGTTGGCAGCGAGCCAGCTTCCCCCACCACCTTTAAGGTGATACCGCCTCCGCCGCGCCAGCTGCATATCATCTGACATATTATTATTGGTGCGTCCAATGCATTCTTGTTAGTTTGCATTCTTTTATAAACTAAATTACCACCCTAAGTTGGTGGGAGTAATGGTTAATTATTGCAATACTTTGTTTAAGCAATCCAGTTGTTCTTATTGATATCAATTCCTATAAAGCTTTTTAAACTCCTTGGTTTTAATACACTTACTTGAGCAATAAAAGTCCAACCAGTAAATATGTTTTGCAATAATATAAAATAGCAAAATTGTACTACAGGCAACAGTAGTTAGTAGCTAGCAATTTCACAAAGACAAACTGTTTTAAGATAAACTGTGAAGCACTCGTAATTTAAGATGTAAATAAACTGTTTCAATAAGTTTCTTATTTTTTATTTTTCCTACTGAAGTAATTTGTGATTCTTCTAATAATTTTATATTTACATTGTATTTTGAGCCTCAATACCTTTACTGAAATGGCTACCTAACTCAATAGGTAGTTTAAAGCCAAGTATGAATGAGAGATGAGTGTATAATAATTGTGGCGCGATCTTGTAGTCTTGTTACTGACTAAGGCCGACATTCTCCTTAGACAGGACTGTTAATTCATGGCCCAACAGCCAATGGTATCTAGGGACCTACAGTTCAATGTGGGGTCCGAACTACAATTTTGACCTCATATATACGAATTGGTCTAGTTATGAGGATGGTCTTTATGGATGAACTAGTATTCAGCAGTGCGGACGTTAATATCCCATCCAAAAGCCATCGCTTATAACTATCCACAATTCGTGACCTCCAAGTAGCTGGATTACAGAATGTCGCCACCATCTCAGTCTCATCACATACACCTTTACAATGTCAAATTTTAATAGTTTAGCCCGACATATTTGTGTCTACTTTCTAACAATTCGTCTATTTTCATTGAGTTGAAATGAATACCATTCTCTTGCCCATTGTCAGATTGAGAAATATTGAACTTGTGACATATATAAAAGGCAAACAAAAAACAAAAGTATATACAGGGTGTCACTGCCAAAGGGATATAAAAATCAGTGTCTTTTGGGGGTGAAAAATGTTAAAAATCAGTACTTTTCTGTCTCTAAGATAGAAAATATTGGGGGGAAATTGTAAAAGTCGTAAAACCTTTGCTCACAATTGCATTATTATAAAAATTAACACTAAAAATTTATGACATTTCTTGCATTTTAAAGAAAAATCAGTGACTTTTTGGTGACTTCAGTGACCAGTAGACACCCTGATATACCAGTACTTTGCATGAGCATCATCACAATTTTATCATCAACAGCCACCATATGACTAATGCAGTTAGTTATGATCAGAGGAGAACACACAAAATATTTTAAAAAATTACTCAAGGAATCAATCCAAAGAACATAAATCAAAATTTAAAAAGGCGCATTTATTAAAAAATTATATTATGTACATTTTACACAGTAAACTAATGCTGTCAGTCCACATCTTCCATTTCTTTGCTCATATAATCATTCATCGCAGCCTGAAACAAAACAAATCACTCACACTCTATAATAGTTTATACTCTTTATAGTTGCTTAAAATTACGGTCGACTTGCGCTAACTTTTAATTCACGGGACCACGATTTTTCATCGAGCTAAGTATAAGAATTAGGAATGGTTCAAGTTACAGAGGTAATATTTATTGAATTGGACTTACAGAACTAACGTACAGTACAGCATTGTAAAGCGGAGAAAGCTGTATTGGGAGTGTCACTGACTCGTTTTGATCTGTGCGTTGGGCGACTTACAGAGGTCCAAAGAGAAAAATAGAGGTACACTTGGACTTATGGTGGTAAACGGAAAATTTGAATTTGACTTATCCACTCAATTTGGAGTAATAGACATAACCTTTATATCTCTCCTTTTGGAGGTAAAATATAAATGTAAAATCAATTCAGGTTATGTATCGTTATTTTTTTTACTTAGACAGGGTGTTCCACGGCGATTGAATATAATTCGAGAATATTTTCACCGAATTGAATAACTTCTTGATTAGCGTTATACGTGCTGGTACTGATATTCAGGTTGAAATAAAAAAACATCTTCCAACACTAATCGATATATTTACACTTATACTGTAATTGTTTACAAGGCGGTAAATATATATAAAAGATCTTATAATGAATATCCCGAATTGAATATTTCAAGTTATTCAGCGTGAGTAGACGGTACATAACACTCAACTTACCCATCATTGGATTTATAAGACACGCTCTCAAGAGAGGCCTTATTATCAGTAAACAAGTATCTTATCACGTTCGAGGCTGTACAATTTTTTGTGTACCTCACTGCCATCCTGAATTACTGAAATTACCAGCCTACCGTAACTGCAGCATTGAGCATGGGAAACACAATTTGTCACTGAATACAATATACTATTGAGTAGAGCTGTGCAAGGTTTCAGATTTCTAGCTCAGATCCTGGCTTAAAAATAAGTTGTATAGGAACGCACTGTGGCTTGGGTACGATCGCACCCACCAGGATGGCATTAGAATTCCATATGCGAGCGATCACTACCATACAGCCTCAAACTGTTATACAGTAGAACCTAAAAGTTTGACTCTTTATAGGCCTAGTTTGACATAGGTTCGTGACAACTTAAATGTCAGTTACCGCGGATAGTTTCCATGTTCAAAAGGTAACAAAGGTGAAAATGTAAACAAAGTGGCGAATGATTTGAATGTTGTTTATTTTGAATGTTGGTTGGTTGAATGTTGCTTTAAGTTACATACATAGGAGGCAGGCCTACCTTGAATTTGTTGGCGACCTCGTCACACTTCTTCTCCAAGTCTTGCAGACCACGTTGTAGCACCTCGATGGCTGGAGGACCGCGGGTTTGTATCCTCAGGTGCATCTTCTGTTCGGCCGGGTGCGGCACTGTGTAGCCACAAAACTCGACGTCTTCACTGCAACATCGAATTTCAACATCAACTCATAACTATACACTCAATGGCACTGTGTAGTCACAGAACGCTAAATCTTCATCGGATCTCAATTACAACTATACACTTAATGGAAAGAAGCCCCAATTGATCACATTATTTCATTACATTATCTAATTCTGACTATAATCATCTTGTTATCAACCACAGATTTCTGTTGATTCGGTTTTAATTAATTTATGTTCATATAACACGTTGTATGACCGTAGGAAATTCTTATTCACTTATTTTAAACACAAAGCAGATTTAAAAAATTTTTATATCATAAGTTAAAAAATGTTGAGTAGAAATTAAAAATTAATAAGTTTGTACATTATTTATTACCAAAAAACATAATATATATTTTATACTAATGTCTGGTTAGAAAATGAAGGTTGTAAACGAAAATATTATTTTATGATGCTTCCATTAGTTGGATGCAAACATCACCCTAAATCAAAAAAATCTACGTGACACTAAGCAATTGATTTCGAAAAACAATCGTTGAGCTAAAGCACAACTATCACATCCAGTATCTGGAGGTCAATTTAGATCTCATCTGTGATAGTCACATAAAAGGCATCGGCTAAAAGGTGAAAACCAGGACTAATATTATCACCTCACTGGACTAACCAGGGGAGCGAATACAAGTTCTACAAACCAGTGCATTGTCCCTGGTTTGCTCCACCACTCTGTACTGTGCTTCCATGTGATTGAATGGTGTGAAGTTAGAGAGATCATTTAGACGTCTAACTAAACAGGACCATGAGAGCCATTAGGCTGCGTTCACACGAGACGACTTTTCGCCGTCCGCCGTGGACGGCACGGCGCCGTGCATTCCTCGGCCTCAGCCGTGGTCACCACGGCTTGTGTCGTAAGGATTGTACGGCACGCGAAGCGCCGCGCCGTGTCGGCCGAATCGTCAATAGTAAACATAAAAAGTTGTTAGTTTAACCTCTTATAATAGTAAAATCAGAAAAAAGGTTTTGATTACAGTCCACGCATTAAATAAAGACTGCGATTATGATACTACCTAAATGAGTGGCGATACCAAAGGAAAGTTTATTAATGCATAAATTGTAATAGAATATGTTTAAGTTTTAATCATCTACTGTAAGGTGTTTACCTATATTTTGTAAGAATGGTTTTAAGAAAGGATAAAAAAGCTCCTCTCAGAAAGTCATGCAGTGCTTGGCCTGCTCACATTTTATGTCTTTATTTAAACTCCGATAAATATAAATAATAATACTATGACTTTAAGTAAAGGGAGATCAGCAATTAACTGATAGTTCTCCTCGCCTGAAATGCCTGCACTTTTTTGTTTTCTATGCAGGTGGACCAACGGCTTAACGTGACTTCCGAACCACAGGAGCGGCCGAACGATCTTTTTGTCCCCGAGCCGGGATTTGAACCCGGGCCAGCTGGGTGATAACCCAGAGCTCTGAGCTCTGATACCACTGAGCTACGCCCGCTGCTAACTCCGATAAAACTTTAACTCGGATAAAATTGAGAGAGGATTTGAATAAAATATAAAGACTTTCTTGGACTTTTTTATTCGCTTTTGAGTTTTATTATATTTTGAATCCATATTACGCTATAATGGGTCAAAGTTTAACAACTTTAGACCATCACAGTTTAATGTGGATTCTAAGTATTAAAAATTCTAAAAGCGAATCAAATAGCCCAAGTCTTATCTTTTATTTAAAAGGTCCTTTACCCCCCTTTCCCTTAAGTGTAAATAATCTATCGTTTACTTTCCTATAAGATATTTCTTTTTATATTATGCAAACTGGTTACAATAGTTGAAGTGGCAATATTAGTGCTAATACCATAGATTCAACATGTGATTGAATTGAAATGGTCGTGAATGTGCCGTGAAAGAGCCGTGGCCTCGAATTTAGCGCCGTCCACGGCCGCCGTGACGGCCGACGTGGACGGCACGGCGCCGTATTCGACGGGCGTCGTAACATGTGAACACTTCCATATACTCCAATGTAATTCAACCTCCACGGCGCCGTGCCGTCCACGGCGCACGGCGAAAAGTCGTCTCGTGTGAACGCAGCCTTAGTGGTATGGTAACTGTACATCCTTGAAGATGAAGGGATATCTGCAATTTTACTTTTAAGTTGTATTTTTTGACATTTTTAACAGGGTTACGCATGGGTAGTGAACAACAGAATCAATTTACTGTAGATTTTTATGTTTGAACATGGTGGCTTGTTAAAAAAAACCATACACAGTATCTTTACTTGTGACTGTGGCATAATTTGGAGTATTTTTATTTATTTATTATTATTATTATTTTTTTTGACATGGCCCAACTCCATCTCTTTATTGTATTATGTAAAGATTTGAGAACCATAGAATTCCACTCAATTGAGACTATCTGATGGAAGAATTCATTGAAACACATAGCTCTAGTCTTCACAATAAAAATTTAATGACTTAATGATTGACTATCAAAAAAAAGGTGACTAAAAAAAAGGGTGTTGACAATGACTTAAGTATTGGCTTAAATATTTATTCTAAGCCTATATTTAAAAGATATTAGCTTATTTTAAATAATTACTTACTATTCTGTAATGATGGACACTAGGCAGTTCCCTAAGGTGTGATTCTCATCATTGAAGATAAATGTTCTGGATTTATCACCCGAGTGTTGGTCTCCAGCTAACTGGAAAAATATGTTGCAGTAATCGGTAAAGTTTACTCTTAGTGTTTTAAAAATTCATACCTAATTTTAACATTTGAGAGTCTAACTCAGTGATTCCTGTCCCAAACTTTTTTAGCTCAGCCTAAGCTGTAGAAAAGGTTAGGGCCTAGGACTAAACTTAAACTTGCTGTTTCATTACCGGTATACTAATTCTGCTGTTGTACTGAAACCTGATATCAAGTTGTATTTGATAACAAATATTATAAATACGCTCTTTTGAATGGTAATTAAATCTATCCCATTAAACAAACCAGCCCTAGCCAAATAAAGTAGTAGAGCACAGAATATCACTTCTTGCATCCTGTTACGAAACTGTATTTAATGAGACACATGGACTTAATTTTTTTCAGTAACTCCATTTTTGAGAATACAAATAACTGACAAGGTCAATCCTCACCTCATGTCATTAGGGTTATCACGTTATATGTCCTCTTTTTCCTGGACATGACCTCTTTTTAGAACATGCGTCTGGGCTCAATAAGACTCAATAAGACTTTTATTTGCCACTAGCTGAGTACCCGTTCTTCGCACGGGGTGTGTGTACAGTTTATTAAACGAATGATATTAATGATTTCACAAATTCATAACCTTCAGTTGGTTCATTCTAACGTATCTAGATATCAAGTTTTATGCTTAATAGCTACCAGGCAAATTTGTCAAAATCTTGTTAAATCCATTTCTCATTTAGTCTAGAAGTTATTTCTATTAATGGTTTTGTTGCAGTTTGATTAAACATTTATATTCGTATGGTGATTTACTTTATAGTTCTATGAGTTTAAACTTATAGAAGATTTAAGAAAACTCAGACTTGTAAAAAATATTATAGATTCTTATGAAATCTAATATTGAATCCTTGATTGGGTGTGACGATAGCTATATGCCAAATCCAATGTATTGAACCCCTGCATCTTGTTCTACCCATGAAAGATATGTACAGACATGTACAATATTAAATCTAAATTCAAAATTAGTTAACATTTTAATTCCCAAACCAAGTAAAACAACGCAACATCTGTCAGTAACGTATAGCCACCGCACCGCAGTGTAGATATTAGGTTTACTTAATTCAATTTTTTTGTCTTTAGACTTTACCTATTTACCTAAAACCTCATGTGTTGCCAATGTATACAAAACCGAATAAATAGTGACATCCCATGTTAAAAAGTTATGTCGAAAAACGGAGAAGAATTAAGCATTGATGGTGGGATTACTTTTCCTTATTGCCACGGGAAGCGTTCTTTTTACCTTCTAAATGTCAAAATAAGTATATTTGTTTGTTTACACAAAATAAAAAACAATAACAAACTTCTGCAAATATGTTCTTAAACCATCTGATTCCATTCAACCAATCAGCATGATCCTTGAATGAAAATTACAGTGGTACTATGAGTGTTTTTTGAGCGACTTTCTCACTTCTTCATAAGAACCTACTCATTAAGCTTTTACACATTAATATTGCCCCGTCTATACCCGAACTACTTGAAAAATTGAGCAATTTATAAACCTCATTGGTTTTAACTACATGTTGTGTTTGATAAAATACACCTCTTTTTGTCAGAAAGTGCAATGAAAGCTAAATTGGGAACTAAAATTAGTTTGTAATGATAATAAGAAACATTTTAAGATTTAAGGGTCAAAACTCGTTTTGTAATAATTTCCATAAATTATTTTAATATTCATATTTAGAACCAAGAATTAGTTGACTTTATTCACTGTATTTAGGCCAGTGAAAAGTTAAAGGGTTAGATATGAAAGAGTCTGTATTTAAAATTTTAAGTGTTGCCATCTGTGGTGAAAATGACAAACTGTCTAATCCAGCTGATTAAAGAGCATAGATAAAAAGGTAGAATTAAATATTCCCATAAGATTAACATTGAATATTTCTTTTACTATGAGGGAGAGCCTTTTTGACGAACGATGCTTTAGAGCAGCTAAAATCGTTCTAATTTCAACATTTAACAATAATAAAAATTTTCATATCATTTACTAAAGCCCTTGTCGTGTGAAAAGAGATTAAAGATTGGTATTTTAGCACAACTTGGCTACTTTGACATACTATGGGGCAAAGCCCTAAGGTCGCTAAGTCAATTAAAGTTGTAATGAACCTTCACACCACTCTAGTCTATGACATGAAAAAAATTTAGACCCCTAGGTAAAGTCGTTATCCAGTGAAAAGAGGACAAAATAGGACCCATGAGCGTTACAGACAGAATGACAGAGAGAGAGACAGACAGACAGAGGGAAAGAAATTTAGATGACACCGATTTTGGATTCTGTTATGCATAAAAAGTAAAAATAACCAAAAATTTCAAAATTCTAAGCAACGTACAGACAAAACTCTAATTTTATTAATATAGATTAGATACATTTTGTACAATAGGCTCGTCATACAATTTTTGAGAAATCCTTCATTTGTCCTCCTTTTTGGAAGCAGGAAACTGAGTATCTGTCTTATGTCTTAACTAACCCATAAGACGGTTTGATATATTGTTACCTCATCAGAAAAGTAATACCATTTTTACTTTTCACTCTGTTGAAACAGAGTTTTTTACATACGGTACGTCAATGCCAGTAGCTTGGTTGTGTTGCATTGTTGTAAGCAGTATAAGTGAGCAATTTAGATTAACTTTTATCAGAGATTTCTTTTTATTCGTCCCGGCTCAGTTTGATTAACATAACCTTTATTTTTTTTAATATAGGCTAGGCTAATTTAGGGTCTGGTCAGTGTGGTGCCTTCAGAGCTGCACTTGAACCGGCAAACGGCAGCGGCAGGTAATTCGCATCCTTCAGGCCAATCTACATAGTTCCTGTGGAGCTGATAACCTTCTTGATCAGCTCGTCCGAGAACTCAGCACTGACGCGCTCCTTGTCAGCGAACAGTATTGGGACAGAGACCCAAACACTTGAATCTCCGAAAGCCTTGGTATTGCTGCATTTTAGGCGTGTAACATGCAGGATGTCTTGGTGCGGAGTCACAGACGGGGCCAAGGATTCGTCTTGGTTAGGTGTAGGAACGTGACTATCTTCAGTTGCTACCTCACCCTCAACGAGGCCGTCCAGGACTTCCGCGACAAGATAACAAGATTTGCCTAGAGGAGTGTGTTCTCGGCACCCCCAGGCAAGTCATCCTTGGTGGCGATTTCAACGAAAGGGCTGTTGAGTGGGGAATGCCCTTTACAACTCCCGGGGTAAATACATCTTGGACTTCATCGCCAGCGCTCGTCTTGTTCTACTCAACCAGGGCGACATATCTACTTTTCGGCACCTCGGGCAGAGAGACACAATCCCCGACGTCACCTTTGCGTCTGAGTCGCTTCGTCCGAGGATCTCTGGCTGGAGGGTTGTGGAGGACTACACGGGCACCGACCACCAGTTCACCGTCTTTGACCTGCTTAATCAGGCAAATCGTAGAGTTTCTGCATCTCGGGAAGGGCCGCGCTGGTGGAACACCAACAAACTGGTCATGGTAAAGTTCACCAAAGTTATCTTTCGGGGAGCGCAAGAGAATCCTGACGAGGCTGGGGCCGAGGCACTAGTTACATCCACGAACTGATTGTCTCCTGGCAACAAGGCTCCTGGCCCGGACGTGATTCCCAGCAAGGCTTTAAAGAAAGTTTTTACGCTGCAAGTATCAACTTAACTTAGTCTAAGTTAACTTATCTTAGTCTTCTACAAAAACATTTTTAACCGCCAATAGCCTTGTTAACAATTGCATTTTAAAAATCTATTAGGCCTAACTTACAGTAGGCCTACTTACCTACCTACTCAATACTGATGATATTTACGGTAATATCGCAATTGCAAAATCAACAACTTAATAGCAAAGGAGTGGGTTAATAAATTTTGGGCAAAAATTTAGAATAACATCAACCCTGAGAGAATCTTACAATAATACAATAATTTAGCTGGCTGGGTAGCTGAGTGGTTATTGTGCTCGCCTTTGAATCCAAAGGTTGCCAGTTCGATCCTGAGGAATGTTTTTTAAAGGATTTATTCCGGGCCCAGTTGCCATTTGTCATTGGGCTATTTATTAATGATGCTTTCTACTCAGATAGTAAGAAGACTGGGGTTTGGACCGTTTACCATCAAAATGTTAAAAAATGCCATTGGCGTAGATAGGCCTACACACAAAATAATCAAAACCGACAATGCCTAGGTCCACATTGAGTCAAGTTTGAGGGGTTTTACTAAGTTAACTTACTTCTCAGATGCCTTTTTCTCTATAGTTGAGGCCCAGTGATATTTGCTTTTGTTTACTAGGTGTCATCAAAGTTGCTGAAGTCTCAAATAATCTATGTCACTAAGAACATCAAAAACCCAATTTGGTGCTGGAAAATATTTAGACATAACTTTTGACAAGTGCAGGGTGTTATTCATTAAGCCTAGTTAAGTTATAACTCCTGAAAAGTAACTTACAGAGGATTTCGGAGACATCAGAAGTACGAGCATATGAGAAAAAAATAAATTGTCAACCCAAAATTGCTAGAGAACAGCCTACGATATTGTGGTATGGAGAATTGAATGTAATCAAAAATCCATGATCCATGTCAAACCATAACTTAATAGGCCTAGCCTAGCAATAAGAGTTCCTTACTTAAGTTACTTACTCCTCTGTGAATATGTTATCGACTGCCTGGAAGAAGGGGAGACCGCTACTGGAATTTTCATTGACCTAAGCAAGGCATTTGACTGCTTAGGTCATGAGCTGATCCTGTCGAAACTAAAATCCCTGGGAATTCAAGACATTGCCCTAAAGTGGTTCTCTAGCTACCTTACAAACAGGCAGCAAGTAGTTGAAATCCAACGGAAAGAAAGACATGAGTCAAAGGCAATTAGGTCCAGTCCACTTCCCATCTCAAGAGGCGTCCCACAAGGTTCAGTCTTGGGACCAGTAATGTTTATACTCTTTACAAATGACTTGCCCACCTGCGTCAGCCCATATGGACAGTGCTACATGTATGCGGATGACTCTGTCATTGTCTCCTCTAACAAGACCTTAGAAGCACTAGAACTCAACTCCTTCATCGCTCTGAATGCTGCGCTGGACTATTGTCATAACAACAACCTAGTGTTCAATCAAGACAAGACCAAGCAGATGATCTTTGGGAAGAAACCTTTTACTGGCCTACCAGATCTCAGCACCGTAAGCTCAACAACACACCTGGGGATGATCATCGATGACAGCCTTACCTGGAACCTCCACGTTGTACCCTCTGCAACAAGCTAAGCAGCGCCCTATTCGCCATTAGAAGAATCATGGCCATAAGCACGCTAGAAACAGCATGAGTCGCTTACCATGCCCTCTTTGAGAGTAACATGAACAGAGTTGGGGAAGCTACTTTTTAAAATTAGCTAGCTACAGCTACAGCTACTTTTTGTAAAAAGTAGCTTAGCTACAGCTACAGCTACATTTTCAAAAAAGTAGCTAGCTACAGCTACAGCTACATTTAAAGAGTAGCTCGCTACAATTTAAGCTACTTTCGCAATCTTGTCCTGTTTTTCTCGTGTGATGTATAACTGCCCCATTTTCCCACTTACAAATACAATATTTTTTTGTTATATATAGGCCATTAGAAATAGTTTCACTTTTACATAGTTATTTGTGACTCCATGGAGAATAGACAATCAGAATAGTGGTATGAAAATAATTGTTGAGAATAATTGAATGAAAATAATTATACATCATAGAAGTAAACAAAAATATTTATTAAGTTATCTTCACAAGTTTATAACATTTTTTGTAGGCCGGCCACGGTAGGGTTAATGCTGGCGTAGGCTATACGCAAAGAATGTGATCGTTGCGTAGGTATAGGCTACACAACAGAATAAGAAGGACCAGCCTCTTCAGTGACATCAGTTTTGTCACCAATCTCGCTATTAAGCCTACTAATTGTTGTAGTAAGATATTAGATACTACAGAAACAGAATCTAAGTATGAAGCACTCAGTAAAGTATTTAGGACAAATTTACAGAGTTCGGGAAGTAAACGCCACATCAACGTGGTTGAGGTTATGTTTTTGAGTTGTTAAGCTAGAGTAACACTTAATTAGGATATATTAGAATTCGTTGACTCGTCGCGTGGTTTCTCATTATTGCAAACATTCCTTTCCTGACCTGGCATAGTGAAATAGTTAAGTATAGTGAGGTAGTTTAGTTTCATCATTGACTATGAATACACTGGTGTAGTGTTTTCATAGTCAATGGTTTCTATAATACAGAACACTGGAATAATACCAGCGCATCTAGTGGCCAGCAAACACAACAAGAGAACGAGACTGGTTGTCGTCATATTGTGGTTATGGTACTCATTTTAGACTGGAACGTCTGGTGATGGTAATTATGGATTGAAAATAATCTTCGATTCCAACGAACGAAAAACATAACAGCTGACTAACCATACAAAGGTTTCACTCGTGTTCATTTGGAAGCCATAAATTATGTAATGTAAACACAATTATTATGTTTTATTGAAACGAAAGTAGCGAGAAAAGTAGCGAAATAATCCGCTACAACTACTGTAAAAATGTAGCTCGCTACAGCTACAAGCTACTTATTTTCAAAAGTAGCGGAGCTACACTGACGCTACGAAAAAAGTAGCGGCGCTACAGTAGCGCGCTACTCCCCAACACTGAACATGAAATACGGGATAGCGCTCTGGGGCAGCTCGTCCTGCACCAATCTGAAAAGGATTTTACTACTCCAGAAGAAAGCTCTACGAACCATGGCAAGACTAGGTCGGCGGGACAGCTGCAGAGAGACTTTCAAGGAATGGGGAATTCTCACAGTGGTAGGTGTATACGTCCTTGAGGCTGTAGATTCCGCATGCTCCAGAAGCCTCACAAGAAATGGCCATTTCCACCCTTACAACACCAGGCATGCTGGGGACTTCAACCTGCCCACTCATCACAGGAAGCTCTTTGAGAAGAAACCTGCTTACGCTGGTGCCAGGTTTTATAACCTATTGCCCGAGGAGCTGAAGTCTACGCGCCCTGACAAACTGAAGTCTCACTTGAAGCAATGGCTGTCTCAGCGTCCCTTCTACACGGTTGATGAGTTTGTGAACTGGAGAGACTATGTGCTTTGAACAAACACACACCACTTTCACCACATTGTAACAAAACCACTAGCCTGACGCCTGTCAAATCTTAATGATTTTGATTAAAAGTTATTCTCTCTCTCTCTCTCTCTTGAACCACGTAGACTCTTGTAGGAGCATGTGGCGAGTCATGTCTCTTCTAATTTAAATTACTTCCAATGTAGTGGAGTATACTAAAACTGGGTTGGCAGGTCATAGTGTTTTAGTGTTTACGTGGTTCTAAGTTAGTGTTTTGATTTGAATAAAAGCCTATAATGGGCCTAAATTGATTCATGGAATAATATAACTATTAGTTAGAACATGATAAACTGAACTCTTTGGGCCTTGAGAGATATTGGAAAATAAAAGTAGACATCGACTTACCTCTGACAAAGTATGCATTTAGGCCTATTAGTAAAATCGGTTCAATCAAACCTAACCTTAAAGTACACACTTGCAAAAGTATTTAATTGTTTTATTACTCAAACACAAGAGTAATCCTGTTGTAAGATCTTTTTTGGCCGATTTATTAATGTATTTCAAATATTTATTGTTATCTAGTTAATTGCATCTCTATTGAATTTTTCAACGATAATGATTGTGTGTGTGTGTGTGTGTGTGTGTGTATGAATTTTTTTTTGACGTTCCGCGTTATTCAGTTTCAGGGTTGCCAATTCACATATCGGCAAAATTCCCCGCTGATGGACCTCAAATTCCCCACTGGCGATCGCCACATTCTCCTCACATTCCCCGCAATCTTTTGCGAGAGTGCGAATGCAAATGCAAATGCCACTCTTGTAGCTTTTGCATTTGCCCAGGCAGGTTCTCTTTCGTCACGGCCTTGAAGATTGGGGAATCATCAGCACTTTGTGTCCTTTCAGGGATCAATAAAGTACTTTTCAAGCAATAATTATTGAGGCATGGTCTGTCAAGTAAATAAAAATGAGTCTTCTGAAAAAAAGTTTTATTGATTTATTTTAAATTGTTGGGAAAAGATTGAACAATTCACTAAGAAATGAAAAAAAAACTTACAAAACTCTAACTTATTCACAACCGAGTACTTTGTCCTCGCAATACTATCATTGGCTGTAAAGTCATAGTGTAATAGTCATTGGCTGTAATAGGCTTAGTGTTTGCTTCCAATTACTAAAAATAAATGTATTTATGTTTTAGTTCTATTTATATGTAAATACGAATTTTGTACATATTGTATTTGAAAATTTCATGGCACTGACTACTTTAATAATACATTTATTAATTGTTGGAGTAAATATATTATAATTTTTATAAAACGGAAACATTTTCAAAATATCATATCATTAATTTGATTTCATTTGTTACACAAATGCTTGAAAACATTTTAATTAAATTTTTAATGCGAATGTACGATTTATTATAGTTTTAAAAATTACTGATATTTTTTGGCTTTTCAGAGACTTTGAGTTATCAAGATTTTTCTGGTTTGTCGATTTGGTCTAATCGTGTTCATCATAAGTTAAGTCAAAACAAGTACTGCACAACAATTGTTGGGGATTGCTGTTTTATGTTTTTAGGTTCAAGGGTTAAAATTTTTAGTTTTTATCTTCCTAATATATTCATTTTTTCAAAGTTATCCTGAATTGTAATAATTTATCCAATTTTAAACGGTGAAGTGCATATTGTAATTTAGGCCTAGTTGGACAATTTTAGTTGTGTAATTGACCTCAAGGATTGGCGAGTGAAGACGACATCCTGTGAATCTACTCGTTGTACGTAAACTATTTTATTTTATTAGATTGAATTGATACCTATTACAATTATTTATGTTGATTAATATTACGTTAATATTTCATTTCTGTTTTCAGTGTAATATTTTCATATTTACTTTGGTCGTGTTTTTGGGATTTCTACTTGACAATTTCATTGGGTTCTCGAGGCCTAGGCCTCAGCTGTTTGGGTAGGGCCTAAGTAGGCCTAGGATAACTAATTTTTTACCTATATTTGTAACCGAAGGAAAGACGCTGGTGAATATCGTTAGAGATGTGTTTCCCTAGTTTCTCTGTTGGTAGGACTACCTAGCCTAGTAGGCCTAGGCCAATTTTAGCATTTTAATTTTTGGTGTAGGCCATTACCTCTAAGTATCCCCATCCATACATAGCCTTTCTGAAATGGTAGCTTAATGCAAGATTTACCCACCGAAATTTTCGCCCATATTAGGCTAAATTTGAACTCTAAATCATCTTGGTAACCTTTCGGTTTTAGTGGGTTGGGGTTTTTCCGGGGATATTTTTGGAGATACCGTATTCTCCCAGTATCGGGTAGGCTAAGACCTACTCTAATTGGCAAATATTACCCACCAACGTTTTACAGCAAAATTCCCTATCGTATGGAAGATAGTGGAAAATGGGGAAAAAATCTGAAGTTTTAAAAAATGTCCAGCAATTTTGTATAGGCCCTAACTGCACATCGTTTTATTCAAAATCAAGTGAAAATTAAATCACCCATGGACAATGTTATAAAATACTATATACTGTTATAAAACTATATTTAATGTTATAAAATGGGCTAGTATGTGGGTCATTCCATATCAAATCAACCACAAAAAAATCATTTTAACACCCAAAGTCTCAGATTTTTATGAAACTTGGTAAATTTGTTCTTTTTATATAGATAAACAACCATACCAAGTTTTATTGACTTAAGTTTATCTCTATTGGTTTTCTTTTTACAACCCTTCAAAGTTTTTACTAAAATGCCGACCGGGGCTCGCCCGAGGCCATAGACACAACGTGTTTATTTTCTCAGAAAAAATCATATCTTTAATATTTATCAATAGAACTCAATGAAAATTTGTAGTTTAACTGAATGAAACATGCTGATTTTGGAAAAAAATATCATAACACTTGAAATACCTTACCAAAAAAAATAGCCTTACCAAAAAATTACCATAAATTGTTATTTTACAAACATTTTATTTCCGGAAAGTGATTACAAGGGTTCACATTGCTGCGAATATCTACCTGAGGGTTAAAGATAATCAAACAAAACTTTTTACTAAAATTATCATCAAGATATTTTCTATCACATCCATCAATAAAATTAATGGCTTTTTTATTCCTTCACATTTAAAAACTAATATTTGTCTGAAAAACTTGATTTTGTCAAGTAATACAACACCGATATGCTTATTTATTTCCTTGGGCTTAATAGTGTGTAGTTATATATAATGTGAAGTATTGAAAAACTATTAATTGTCTCATGTAAATTTAAAAAAACATGTTAGAGATAAAATATTGGTATTATCACCTAAATAATTTGTTTAAAAACATTACATTAGGCCTAAGCCTTTCCTTTGGTCATCCAGACCATGTCACCCACCGATTTGGATTTTAATGAAACTTGGTATGGTTGATTCTTCTATACAGATTAGAAAATATACCAAGTTTCAGTGCTCTATCTCTGCTCATTTATTTTCTAGAGCTGTTTATAATTTGAATAACTGTGTCGTTTTTGAATGCCCGAGGTTTCCACGGTAATGTGCCCTGATTATGAAAAGAAATTGAAACTCTCTCATTTGCCAACCAAATAAAATGAAAATTGCAGGTATTGTCAATAAACCTACAGATTTTAGGAAAAAAAAAATACTTAATAGTACTTCCAATAAATCTATTTAAAAAAAAAGGTAAAATACAGACGTGTATATCCGTTAGGCAACCGTACAGACAACCATATATATATATATATATATATATATATATATATATATATATATATATATATATATATATATATATATATATATATATATATATATATATATATATATATATATATATATATATATATATATATATATATATATATATATATATAAGGCTTTTAGAGAAAAATTTTGTTTTACTGAAATGTAAATATTTTTGAAAGGCCCAGTGGTTTTCAAGTTGAAGGTTTTTTCAGCAATCCCAATAATATGTGCTACCGTACCTAATGATTCAATCAAATTCATGGCTTTTTCTCTGCTTTATACTTAAACAAAAATTTACACTTATTTTTTTTTTGTAAAATTTTTAGCGCCATGTTTAATATCTTTGCTATGAATTAAAACATCTGTGACCCAACTTAAAATCATAAAACTGTGTACTTTAACACGTCGCATGCTGCCGTACCCGATCGGGTACGGCGCTCGGCGCCCCTAGGGTGCGGCCGTACCCGATCGGGTACGCTCGGCAATGCCTTTCGTTTATCTCCGTATCTCTGTCAGTGTTGCTTGTATACTTCAGTCGTGCGTTGTCGCGTGGTGCGGTAGGACCTGTCTATTTTGTGTTTAGTCAGTTTCGAGTTCCCGCCATTTTCACGGTGTTAGTGACAGTCATTGTGCAACCCTTCACTGTGTCGAGTGTGTTTGTGTGTGTATATACATATGTATATATATATATATATATATATATATATATATGTAACTATTTACTTTTTAAAATTGTTATAATAAATATATTGATACATGTACATTACTTTTTTTTCCATACATATACATATATATATATATGTATATATATATGTATATGTATATATATATATATATATATATATTTATTTATTTATTTTTTTATTTTATTTGTTTTTATGCGTTTTTATGGTTTTATATTGACTTTTAGTGCAGTAATTCGGCCGTCTATACGATTTTTCGTATGCCCCGATTATGCAGAGTGCGGCCGTACCCGATCGGGTACGAAAATGGCGGCGGCCATTTTTTCAATTTTTTTATGTGAAAATTATTTTTTTTCGTTATATTTAGCTTTTTTACACATAAAAGAAAGTAAAAATAGTAAAAAGTAAATTCAGCACCTGGGGTGCCATACCGTCAAGGCCAAGGCGCAGCGAACGTGTTAATAACTTAACATTAGCAACAACCCATTTATAATATTAAAACCCTTTAGGATAAATTAAAATTTTGTTTCATAATTAATTTATGGTCATTCCATTGAAATTGTCCAAAAATGAATAACTTAAATCGCTTCTATTGGTTTTTTTATTATTAAAAAAAACTTTTATGTTATTTATACATTTAATCAAGAAATAAAATTTTGTTTTTAAATTAAATTTAGTATAATAAGTTAGTTCTCATTAGCTCATTTTCAAACATGGCGGATGCTTATTCCTGAAAAATTAATTGTTATCTGGGTAAATTTCAATATATCTTGACATTCAAAGAGATAAGTACAAATATAAAATAAAAAGAAAGTGTAGATATTACCATCTTTCAATATGATTGTCTTAAAAGTCAACCCTTTGAAAATTAATATTTAATAAATTGAATGAATTAAATATAAATTGAACAAGTGAAAATGTTTTTTTTTCAATAATATCTCAGGGAATACTCTTCAACTTTAATTAAAAAAATAAAAATGTCTTACACGTTAGACTATAAAAACTTTTAAGAATAAAATAAATATACAGAATGTTAAACTTCGTACGGTTACACTCCATACAATCCAAAATTTTAAAGTTTGATTATTACATTTGCATTACTGCAAAGTATGCATTTCTCATATGAAAAGTCCAAAAATCTGAATAGTTCCTGTATGAAGTATTCCTATGAAATAAAACTCAAGTGGTTTACTGACCACTGTGCCTTTCAAAAATATTTACATTTCATTTCAGTGAAACAAGATTTCTCTCTAAAAAAATTACTGATGTCTGTGTTGCATTTTTGTAATATCCTAGATGAATTAGAATTAATATAAACTATTTTTTCCCTGAAATTTGTATAATATTATTGGCAAGACCTGAAATTTTCATTTTATTAGGTTGGCATATAAGAGAGTTACAAATTATTTTCATAATCAATGGCACATTACCGTGGAAACCTCAGGCATGCAAAAATGACAGTTTTATATCAATTTACCAGCTCTCTAGAAAATAAATGAGTAGAGACAGAGCACTGAAACTTGGTATATTTTTTTATCTGTATAGAAGAATCAACCTTACCAAGTTTCATTAAACAGGGTGGCCACTCAACCGGGAAAACCGGGAAACCGGGAATAAGCCGGGAATTGGGAGGACCGGGGATAAACCGGGAATGAGCCGGGAATGACATCGTGGAACCAGGAATTTCGTACCTATTGAATTATTCAAATACAGTTCATGTTTTAGCCTTTTTTGTAAATCATAATCAAAAATAAGTCAAACGACAGAGGAAAAATACTGATACAACACAGTCGTCGTGAAAATTTTGATTTTAAAATGTGGTTCAGTCCTCTGCCGACGAAATAGTAAGCTTGGAACATTCGCCATTTGTTGTAAAACGGCGCGCGACGCAAAGCAATTGGTCACGATCACGAGTACTTTCTGGCACAACATTATCTTACGCATCTAGATTTTATCGCATCCGCCGCCGCCTCCCAACTATGGGATCATTGAACCGCTTTGGAATAAAATGGCGTTTTCCGTATGCCCTGAAACGCAGAATGAGTAAAATGAAACACATTTAATTTCCTTATTTATAATAAAACAGGTATTTAACTTTCAGGTGAGCCTTTTTTTTATCGTTTCACTGTAATACACACACATACCGGTTTTGAACAAATTGATTATTGTTAAGACTTTGCACATTAAAAGGGCGGTTATACTTAGGGCCGTGAAATCAGGCGGGTTGAGATTCTGCATCCTCCAGTTAAATTGTCAAATTTACAGAGCAACTCAGTGTTCATTAATATTACCTAACCATCTACATTAATAGTACGTATAAATGATAAATTTACTATTACAACCGTTTTTTTAATACAGAAAGTTTCCATTAGAATCCACCGGCCACCCGCCTAATTTCATGGCCGGCAGTATAGTTGCACTGCTGTTGTCGTGATTATGGGTGGGGTGGGGGAGGGCTGTTTCGGCTGTTGGACAACCTTCAAATATCCAAAGATTTAGTTCATTCAGCAAGAAATGCTCATGCTCGATATAATGAGCACTTAAGAAAGAAAAAACTAGAAGAGGATCAGAACAAAAAGATTGAAAACGAAAAGAAAAAAGCTCTTGAGGAAAAAAAGAAGTTAGAAGCCGAAAAAGCAAACATTCTCATCAATGCAAGAAAGAGAACGGCGGAGCTGGATGAAAGAATTTCAGAACTGAACAAAAAGAGTAAAGTTTAAGATATACGAGATAAATGCTTCACAACAAAAATTGTAAATAAGTTTTTTGCCTTAACATTTTATATTTATGAGAAATATGTTTGTTTCATTACTGAGATCTTAGAATATAGGCCTTCAATATTTGCAAGACTTGTTTTCGTTATTAAAGTGGATTTTATTTTGATGCAAGTGTTTGATAATTACATGATATAGACTATTAATTTAAAACTGGTGCGTTTCCAATATTTACTGCACATCGTGAGCTTCTTTCTACTTGTAAGTATTTTCATAATATTTTAATTTAAATAAACTTGCCTTATTCTCGACTTAATTGTAAGCACGTATATTTATATCTCTGTAAACTGTTATTGTAATTACTTAAAATACAATATTTACAGTTTTCTTTTATGATGTACTTTGCAGTTCTAATAAAATAAAATACGTCGGGACAGATAATCAAAGCTGGGTGTGAGAGGGGATGCCGTTCGTTGTGCAATGGTAACGTGTTGTCAGTTGTAAAAAATATGTGTGCCTTGCAGTGGCGCTCTGTATACTCATCTGTGACGCGCCGGCGCTTTCAATATGGCGGTGAGTGGGGAAGAGGGGCGGGTACTCGCAGACCTGTTGAAATTGCCACTCAGTAGTCACAGTCCCGGCTCGGTTATCCGTCCTAGGTCAGCCGACCGCTTTGGTTTCGCTATATCGCTTGTTTCAATCTAATGTTATTCCCAATGCAAGTTCAGTTTTTACTGTTGAATTAATCACTCACGTGATAGTATTAGTTGTATTTTTATGAAGTGTCTACCTTATTAACAAAACTGTGTAACACAGTCACGCTAAAAACAGTTATTTCGGCCGTTGTGTGCCGGGCCGACTGTGTAATCGGAGGTCCGTTCAAGGAAGTAGGACCGGGATTTGAACAGTTTTACGACCGGGAAAACCGGGAAATAACCGGGAATTGTAAAACTGGGTTTCAGTGGCCACCCTGATTAAAATCCAAATCGGTGGGTGACACGGTCTGGATGACCAACGGAAAGGCTTAATGTAATGTTTTTAAACAAATTATTTAGGTGATAATACTAATATTTTATCTCTAACTTGTTTTCTTAAGTTACATGAAATAATTAATAGTTTTTCAGTACTTCACACTATATAACTACACACCATTTTATGCCCAAGGAAATAAATAAGCATATCGGTGTTGTATTTTTTGACAAAATCAAGTTTTTCAGACAAATATTAGTTTTTAAATGTGAAGGAATGAAAAAGCCATTAATTTTATTGGTGGATGTGATAGAAAATATCTTGAAGATAATTTTAGTAAAAAGTTTTGTTTGATTATCTTTAACCCTCAGGTAGATATTGGCTGTAACGTGAACCCTTGTAATCACTTTCCGGAAATAAAATATTTGTAAAATAACAATTTATGGTAATTTTTTTGTAAGGCCTAGAGTGTTATGATATTTTTTTCCAAAATCAGCATGTTTTATTTAGTTAAACTACAAATTTTCATTGAGTTCTATTGATAAATATTAAAGATATGATTTTTTCTGAGGAAATAAACACGTTCTGTCTGTGGCCTCGGGCGAGCCCCGGCCGGCATTTTAGTTAAAACTTTGAAGGGTTGTAAAAAGAAAACCGATAGAGATAAGTCAATAAAACTTGGTATGGTTGTTTATCTATATAAAAGGAATAAATTTACCAAATTTCACAAAAATCTGTGACTTTGGGTGTTTTGCCCTGGTTGAGTTGATATGGAATGACCCATGTATAAACACAATATTTGTGGTAGGCCTATATATTTTCTATTTCCCCATTAAATCCATGGGGATGAGAGTATATAGGTTTGCCGCAATATGGGTTTTGTTGGTAAATATAGGCCTAAGTTAAACCCTTAGCAAATGTACATAGGCCTACATACCAAATTTTATCAGGTTATGGTGTTCTTTTTATTTTAAACCTCATAGGGGTGAGTACATAGGTTTGCCACCATATGGGTTACATTAGCAAATAAGTTAAACGTTTCCTAATGAATGTACATACAGTAAACTTCCTATAATCCGGCACGTTCGGGACTTGACATGTGCCGGATTACAAAATATTTATTATTAAAACAGCTTTTAAAGAATAAAAACTATTTCTACCCTAATGAAAAATACAGTACATGATTATGAAACTCAAAAGGGTACAGTTGAAACCCAATTAAGTTATCAAGGTACAGTAATTGGGACCAAGGCCATCTCGGACATGGAGAAAACTCGGATACAGTAAAATGGAATTTGTGTACTATAGACCTAGTGAACTAATCAAATCATTTAGTTAGGAGGATATTTTGTTGACTTTTGTTGTTATTTAATGAAGTTTTTGAAATGTAGGCTACAAACAGCCTCATATTAAAGAGACACACGCTAGCAGACTGAACACAAAAACAAAATGTAAACAAAGCTACAGTGACGCCAGGCTTACTCCGGAATTAAACGAAATCATCCGATATCGGCCGAAGACAACTCGTCTCCTCAGCACGCATGCAAATATGGAATACGCACAGTCTAATATAATATTGGGAGACAGTCACAACACACTTATCGAAGCTCCATGTTTGGTGTTGTCCCCTAGTCAATTAGCGCTTTAAGCAGATTTAACCGGCGTGAATAGAGCCCACGGCCGGTCTCGCTATGGGCGGGAACTTTAAATGTAACTCCAGTGAGCGGCAACCAATTCTGAAATACATTTTGGCCGTTATCATTCGGTTGGGATTTAATTTGACAATTTTTATTGTTATCAGTATTGTTTAGTCAATGGCATTATTGTCAGCTGTGTTCGTGTTGCGCTGATGGCTGCGATCACCTGTGATTGTGTTGTCAACTCGGACGCCAACCACTACGAGCGCTAGTAAATCCAAACTAGCGCTCCATGGCGAAAAGATGAAGTTCCTTGCGTTACTGAAGTTCTCAATGGTTCAGGCGGACAACCTAAGTGACGGAGTTACTGTCTCCCAATAACCAATAGCCAATGTCGGGGGTTTCCGACATGTGGAATACATCGATATACGCTTTGTAGGACACAGCGTTGCTACGCGGTGACTTTCGATCCCAAACAAACTCGATCGCTCAATTGTTATTTGTGTTTCTATCAACACAATATAATTGTTCGTAAAGTCGTGCTGGATTATCAAGCGTGCTGGATCATAGGATGCTTACTGGAAGTTTACTGTACCAAATTTTATAAAGATACGTCAATAAATAAGCAAGATAGAAGGTTTTGTTTAATTCCCATAAGAATAACATGGAAAACAGTTTCTGGTTTTCCTTCATAATAACCATATAAGCCTAGGTAAAAAATTAAAAATACTAAATTGTTTGTTTTTCTAAGCTCTTTTAAATGGTTTTAAAAATTGTTGAATTTTATAAATAAAAGTAAAAATTAAGCCAAAAAAAAAACATTTTTTACCCTATTTAAACCCCATAAAACCTTGTTCCCATGGTCCGATCATTCTGGTTCGCGAACTCATTCAAGTAGATGACGGCCTACACCCCTGTACCAAATTTCATCAAAATCGGATTTTCCGTTCAAAAGTCATCGTGTTCACGGACATATATTCAATTTGAACGAATGGTGTTTTTGGCTTCTAGGGACCTCAAAATGAAAAAGTATCTTGGTCCTGGGCTTAGGTTTTATTGTGACTACTAACGTAATAACGTATTCCCTATAGGGAAATTCGCTAAAAACAAGTGCAAATTTTAACTACCGTCAAACAAGACTACTTTGTAACAAAATTTTGGAATTTTCTTTTTAATTCCTTAATCTGTAAACATATGATAATGAAAAAAAAATACTTCTTAGCCAGATCAATAATTGCTATTTGATGATAGTATTAAGTTAATTTCTTTTATAACTTAACAGTTTTTGGAAAAAAAATTAAAAAATGGGTGTTCATTGTAGCCCCACTATGGGGCTACTTTGAAACACTGATTTTAAACCACTATAACTTCATAACCTTAATTGGTAGGGGCTTCTTTGAACATGCATTTGAATGCCTGGGTTACAATGAACACTTCAGGGGAACTTTCATTTTGATATGTTAAAAATTAAAAAAAGTTACGTAGATGATTTTTTTAAAATTTCCTTCCAACGATTTTTCAACTTTACAAAGGTTTAAAATTTAAAAGTCAGTACCAGGGGGACCGAGCTTAAGCTCGGTAAAATTATTACTTTCGTTTCTCACACAAAGCTCGCTCGCTCCGCTCACTCGCCAGGCGGAAGGTTTGCTGCACATTGGTATGATTTTCCTAAAACCACAGATTAAAGATGTAACACATTGGTTTATTTTATCTACTGTTATCAGCTGATTTTTGTTCAATTAATAAAATCTCCATAAGGATAACATGGAAACTTTGAAGGGCTTTAGCGCGAAAACCAGATTTTTCCCAGCTATGAGACCAACTCCAATCGATTTCTGGTGGCCAAAACCCCCATATTCAATAAAAAAATCAAAAATCCTTGGAGCGAAAAAAAACTTTGCCCGGACAAACGGAGCTTGTTTTAGAGTATAAGATAAGATAACACAGTCAAATAAATCAATTAGACTAAGGCAAATAATAAAAACTGAAGCTGAAAACATCTAGTTGCATTAAAAATTAAAGCAAGAAAAAAATACTCACGTAAATATTTTTGTCTTGTCTGGGAAAATGGGCTCCAGAAGTAAGGGTCGCGACACCCTTTCAGGCAGATGTTGTCATAGGTTCTTTCTAAGAAACGTTTTGCAAATATAGTTTTGAAGTACTTTAGGGCTCCGCCCACTGTACTTCCAAATTACTACCAAATTGAAATATGATGGTGGATTCCCTTTGCTCATGGGTGCTCACTAAGAAACGGTTTTGTAAATATAGTTTTTGAAGTTCTTTACGCCTCTGTCCCTCAAGACTTCAAAATTACTTTAGGGTCTCTGGGGTTGAAATTTGACATGGTCGTTCCTCTTAGCTCATAGGTAGGTTACTCACTAAGAAAAGATTTTTCAAATACTGTATATATTTTTAAATTCTTTAGGGCTTCTCCTCACAGGTCTTGAAAATTACTCTAGGCCCCACGGGGTTCTACCACGGGGCTCCACCCCACAGAACCTTAAAATTACCATAGATCCTAAGGGATTAAAATCTAACTTGGATGCTCCGTTTTACTAATAGGTGCACTTAGAAACGGTTTTGCAAATAAAG
The DNA here is from genome assembly GCA_030545055.2 of Neoaliturus tenellus. NCBI lineage: Eukaryota > Metazoa > Arthropoda > Insecta > Hemiptera > Cicadellidae > Neoaliturus > Neoaliturus tenellus. Next base: position 256,129,308 of record CM061533.1, on the reverse strand, counting down.
TTTTCGAAGTACTTTCAAATTCAAATTCAAATTCTTTATTTCCCGTAGACAATACAAATACAAAGTAATTGATTGCATAGGACACGTCAATAAGGTACATGTTACTTAGGTCTAAAAACAATAAAACATAGAAAATTCAAATACAACAGTTTGTAAAACATCACTTAGGGCGGAATTCACAAACCTCCCTCAAAGCTTCCTCAACTCAAACCTTCCTCTAACCTTCCTTAAACCTTCCTCCAACCTTCCTCTAACCTCCCTCAAGTAGTTGTGTGAGGGAGGTTAGAGGACGGTTTAAGGCCGGTTTAAGGAACAGCTGTTTACAACAAAACACAGTGAAGAAATATATTTTGAGGTTATGTTGTGTGTGTGTGTCAACAAACATTAAATTACTTGAAAGTTTGTCTTTCCTGTTATAAAAATATTTAAATTTCATGAAACTATATGGAAGGACATTTATTTACCTTGGAGTTAATTCGAAAATTATATTTTACCCTACAATTTTTTATTAAAATGACTTTTGTTCTTTATATTTTTCCTAAATAAATTATGTGGATATTATTTTATTTATGTTTTAGTGGACCTTCAAGACCATAGCATTTTGATCGAAATATTAAGCCAACATAAAAAGGGTGTAGTAAAAAAATAAAATAATTTCGTTTATGGTTGTGTAGCCGAGTGGCGGGGGCTTGTAGGCTTTGACGAAGTGCGCCGCTGCGGTTGTTAACGTTTCTCACGCATTTTGTATTAGAAAAGCGCGGGTGATCACCTCAATAGAGAAGGTGTTTTACAATTTTTTGTTATACTCCAAGGAAAAGTGTATTGAATAAAGCTGTCATTTTTGGGTATTTTAGTTACCGTCTGTCGGTCTTGTAATTAAATTTATGTTAGTTTCTAAAGATTTATTGATCCAGTAGGCCTACACAACCAAAATTTGAGCCCTGTAGGTAAAGTAGGCTTGAAATAATTGTACCAAAATATGCGTGAGTAGCCTACTTCTGGCCTCCATAGCCCTCAAAGTAGTTGTCCGAAAAAATTGTACGTCATATTTACTACATAAGAAGATACTTAAGGAAAAATATTGGAAACAAATTTTTGACTGCACAATCTTAAATCCAGCCCGGCCATGAAACCTGATTGGGCAATGCTGTACAAAAACTTGAATAAAGAAATTTTATTTTAAAGATGATTTTGTTTAAGGTCCATGAACATATAGACAACTAAAAAACAAAACAACATTTTTACGAATGCAGAACGCCATGCATTGCCGTTTGGCCGTGCGATATTCTATTAATACATAAAAACAGGCCTATAAAATTGTGTTGGCCCACTACAAATTTTAGCTTACAGTTATTGGTTGCACAAGACGTGAGACAGCCCGCAAAAATTTGTTTTAAATATGGGCAAATTGGCTCTATCTTGTGCAACATGGAGTGGATTAATTATTTTAGTGATATACGGTCGAATCAATACGAAGGTCTTCATTTCAAATTCAGGCTGTTAAACTGCTCATTTGTAGTACAAATCCTGGCGGGCTGTCTCATGTCTCGTGCAACTAACTTAACTTAGTCTGCCTCTAGTGCAATCTACCATAAAATGAATGTATTAATAGAGAAATTAACAAGTAAATAAAAAATTTACATTTAAATTTATAAATATGGGTAAAAACTAATGCACTCCCATAAACCTTGCATACAAAAACCACCGAAGATCTAAACAAAAGAATCAATTGTGGTTGATGTAATATGTTTATAACAACTAACTGTATCCTATATATGCAAGATAAAAGTAAGTAAAATAAAAATATGTTTATTTAAAATATGAGTAAAACATATTTATCTTCTTCAAATTTAAATCAAATCGTTAGAGGAGAAATACAGGCCTACGCCTGGTTTATAAATAGCAGCTTATGGACTGAAAACTACTTTACACTACCTTTGTAAACAAATATTGAGAGCACTTCTATTTCCCAAACATGTGGCATATGTGCGATGTCTACCAACTGTCTCGCATTTCCCCAAAACAATGGGTAAATTTTTAATTCACTATTTTAATTGTTAAAGAGCAGTAGTCATATAATATTAATTTTAGTTTAATGTTTTTAAAAATCAAAAGTCAATAGAAAGAGTTACAAATAGATTAGTAGTCTATTTCTGTTGATATAAAAAAAATGTTTAGGAGAATTTTGTTTTGTTCAGGTGGCAGTTCTCTTTGTGAGGAAGGTTTGAGAATTCTGTTTTTCAATTGAGGAAGGTTTGAGGCCGGTTTGAGGAAGGTCTGAGGCCGGTTTGAGGACGGTTAGAGGTGAGGAAGGTTTGAGGGAGGTTTGTGAATTCCGCCCTTAGGGCCTCCGCCCCATAGGACTTCAAAAGTAATCCAGGGGCTTCTCCCCACAAATCCTCAAAATTACCATAGATCATACGGTGTTGAAATTTAACGTTAATGTTCCGTTTTGCTAAAAGGTGTTTACTAAGAAACAGTTTTAGAAATATAGTTTTTGAATAGTCGTTCCTATTTGCTCATTTGTTTCTCATTAAGAAAAGGTTTTGAAATAATCCTTCAGAGTTCACTCATACTATTTTGTTGTTTCAATGTCATTCTCAAGGAAGAAGTTTTTATTGCTCTTTTAAAGATATTATTACCTAAAAAATAAATTCAATCACGGGCGAAGACGTAATGGGAAACAGCTGTGTCCGTCCGTGGTACTGATAACTTTTGAATGGGACCTTCGATTTTGATGAAATTTGGTATATGAAGGAGTAAGACCAGGTCTATTTTCATACCAGCGTGATCGGGTTATGGGAACAAGGTTTTATGGGGTTTCAAAGGGCTCAAAAATGGGTTTTTGGCATTTTTAGACCTAAATTTTCAAAATTAAACAATTTTAATAAAACACATTTAAAAGAGCTCAAAAAGCAAACATTTTGTATTTGAATTTTTAATTTGGCTCAACAGATTTTGGAGAAAAACCAAAATTAGGTTTCCCATGTTAATCTTAAGTGAAATCAATAAAACCTTGTATCTTGTTTATTTATTGACATAACTTGGTAAAGTTTTGTGTGTACATTCACTAGGTAGGGTTTAACTGATATTTGCTTACAACACCCATATGGCGGTGTTGTAAGCAACATACAGTACGTACCTACCCCCATATGGGTACAAAACCTATGTAGGGTTTAAGGGGAAAATTTAAAAGTGCCGAATATTGATAAGTTTTATATTTACCTTACCTAACTATTACATTATTTCCTAACAACTTACATTTTTTTTAACAACATCCCATGGCAGTAAACCTACTCATTCCTATATGGTGAGTTTATGGTGAAAATACAAAATCTCAAATTTCTTTGGAAATTCGCTGAGTACACGAACTGCTGCGATGGCGGGTATTTTTTACTTTTGCACGGTACCTGCAACTTATGTTGGATTAAGTTTTAAATTAATTTGAGATTTAAATTAATTGAACTAGGTAACACATTAAGTTTTATTTGAATAGCTTCATGATAGGGTACAAATGCATAAAATGCATAAATGCAGGGTTCACATGCATAAAATGTTCACACCTCACACATCAAGCTTAACTCATGAAAGTTCAACTATTGAAGGTTATATTAACTTGTGTCAGTGAACATTTCAAGTTAGTTATCTTTGCTTCTTGTTCACTTGATGAGTTGTAAGGAAGTTCCTCAAGGTTTATGTAAGGTTGTTTGATCATCAAAACTGTGTTTGATGTGATTCTTGTCGCTTAAATGGTGGTCTTGGCCTATATTGTATACAAGCTAGTTGATTATGTCATCAGTGCTATGTCGCATAAATGAAATTATATAAAGGATTTTGTGAACTATTGCCAGTCAAACCTTTTGTGAATTCTGATAATTATAAATTAAATTATATAAGCTACTTTTATTGAAGAAATTATATGTTTTTTCTTTAACCAGCCTGGTTTTTTTAAAAAGATACGCTGGTACCCTAAGTGTAAAAATACATTTCCGTTGTTTAATAACAGGTTTTGTTAATTTTAGTTCTATAAGTTTTTAGCCTATGAAATAAAAAAAAGTTATCATTTAGAAGCGTGATTTTTATTTAGTTACTAATTAGAACTATGAAACTAAGAAAAAAGTAGGCCCTATATAACATTATCTATATATTAATAGGCGAGCGTGTTCCTTTTCTTCCTTTTTTCTCAGCTTGTGTGCATCGTAGGAGAAATCCGCGCATACCGTTAGAAAGGTATCTTCTTGTAGATGAGCAGAATCATATTAAAATTCATATCGGTCCCCAGGGCTACGCCCTACAGGCTTTCAAAGTTTCAATGTTAATCTTATGGGAGAATGATAATTGACTGAATCGTTAGACAGCTGTTAGTGATATAATAAAAATTGTAACAAATCAGGAATAACAGATGTTTAGTTATAAACGTTTTTAACTTATTGGGTCCAAATCAACTGACATTTTTGGTCGAATTTTTACCAGTCGGCGATCTCTAGTTTATTTTATTTAATCAAGTCAACATGGTGAAATAGTGAATTTGGTGTTGGTCGTGGTCGTGTGCAGCCTTGGCTAGAATTAACTCTGCTGGGACTGCCACACTCGACTGTGATTGACCACATCAAGGCCTGCTTACTTGAGCTTCACTCTTCCTGTTACTGCTTATTGGGCTTGGGCTTGTATGTTCACATTTGAATGGTTGCTGTTCAACTTGAAATAGTATTAGTATGGTTTGTCATTAAAAATTTGAAAAAAAATAAGTTATATAGTATACAAATAGTTAAAAAAAATTAAAGGGTGTTGTTGATCATAAGAAGTAAAGCTAAATGATTCTGAAATGCCATGTTCATAGTCTAAATTTTATCATGGCTCCCCGAGGCGGTGCCTGTAACAACATTACTAAACTTACCCACATGGTCTCTGTGTACTTGTCGCAATATGAATAATTCGGAGTGCTTTTCCCTGTCCGCTTACCTCCCTGGGAATTAATATATATTTTGCATAAATCTTTCCTATTGTATCAATGTCTTCTCTTGTTTAGGCCTACTCCTCTTTTTATAGGAAACTTTTATAGTACCTAACTTTTTTCTCTGTCATTTTGTAATTTGATCTAGTTTAATTTTAAAGATATCAGAAGTTAGTACTGTAACTAAATTGAGATTATTGAAAATTGTAAGTGACCAACTTAATGAAATCCATTTTTATGGATGGATTTGGAAACCCTTATTTCTTCTTGTAGAACTTTTATGTATAAACAGGTGTGCAGCACTTCTCAAAAACAATGAGTGGAAAAAATATGTGAGGTAGAAGTATAATCCTATACTCTTCAAGTAAAGTATAAATTATTTACATGTTTGCACACTTATCTCAAAAACGGCTCAAAAGATTTTCTTCAAACTTTGCAAATAACTTAGTTCTTTGACAAAAATAATAAATACAGGTCTCTATACCATTAAAAATCTCATTTCTTTATAATCTTTAATTGAAATTTTTTAAATTTCAACATTGGTTTTATTTAGTTAAGAAATTAACACAAAGAAATAATGAAAACAGCAGACTCAACTACTGTCAAAATGCAGACCACGTGTTCCATTATAAACGTCTGGTTTTGCATTGCAGCCAACTACTAAATTATTAAATGGTATTACAGTAAACTTCCTCTAATCCGGTATGTCTTTGACTTGACACATGCCGGATTACAAAGTATTCTGGATTCCAGAATGAATGTCAGGAAAATGTAAATTAATGGAAAAAAAGGCTACATTAAATGTAGGCCTGTTAAAAATATGTTTTACTACTTACAGTACAGTATATAAACATTGCATAACATACGGTTATAAAAAATACCGTACATGATTATTGAACTAAAATGAGAGCCATACGATGTCAACCAATTTCGGATAAACATGGCTCTCTCCCCTCCACGCATTCCAAGTGCTTTGTATGACTTTTGAGTTGTCCACTTGCGGCTTCCGATCCCAAACACACTTGAACACTCATTATTATTTTTATATCTTTCAATAAAAGTTTTTCTGGAAGTTGTCCTGGATTATTAAGCGTGCCGGATCATAAGATGACGGATTAGAGGAAGTTTACTGTACTGTATGATAAAAATAATTTCTCATTTTTTTAATCGTACCTCATTCTGCTGATTAGGAATTTGGATATACAAACGTTTAGTATGATCATGTTAGAGTATAAAACAACTAATCAATATCTAGAATTGCATAAAGAATGAAAAAACAAAAGCATTAGTAAGCATTATGAAAACAGCTGTTAGCTATTTAATTAGAATGCACGTGTTACATTTTCAACATGTGTTTCAAACAAAATACACCAGAGTGGAGCACCCTTATCTTATTGAATTTTTTATCTCACTGCTAAAAAAATTAGTGCTAGTTTTTGAGATTCGTGTTCAAACATACATAGACAAATATACCTTACTCGTAGTAGAGTATATAGGATATGTACGTGAGAACCAATGAGCTCCTCTCCCTAACCTGGCAGACGAGCTCGCTCACTTTGTATATAGTAAAATAATAAATGAAAAATAACATCTATTCAAGTAGTTTAATTGAAAAGCTAGTGGAGAGTCCAGTTTATTTAAAAAAAAAAAATAAATAAATAAATAAATAAACCTATAACAATCCTCGATATTTTTCATTTATTCTTACAATATTTGAGCAAAACAGGCCATTTAACTATGTTTTCACATGATGTTGTTACAAAGTCACTTTCAATATTAGGATTAGGGTTACTGGACCATATTCTCTGGGATGAAAAAGAACACCAAGTACTTGTTGCGAGTATATGAATTTCAATAATCTGAACTCCTAACCTCCCCCCCTCCCTCCAACAAATATCAGAGTGTGAAAAACAATAAAAGTGGTTGAATTTAAAATTATTATTTTTTACCTTTTATTTTTAAATAGTTAAATTATTATTAAGATAGTTTAAAAAGGAAGTTTTGAATAGTAAAGTTAAATATTACAGCAATGAAATTATTAAGGTTTTTGTGGTGTATTTGATATAATTTTCGATAAAAAACTGACTACAATTATATGAGAGAAAAATTGTTTAAATGTCCAGAGCACGTTGTAATTACATAGGCTAATTAATGCTAAATATGCAATTAAATTTATACAAATTGTATAAACAAGCAAACATTTAAAAGTTTTTCCTTAAGGCTCATAAAGAGGAGCTCTTTTAAGATTCATCTGACATTAAAGTAAAAGTATGGTAAACATGTTGAAAACATAACCTTAGGCTACTATTTATTAATATTTGATAATGAATTGCAGTTTGTCCAATGATACCTTTGCATTTTAGTTCAAATAAATACATAACACTTGTTACTGAAGTAAAACATTCCATATTCAATCCCTCTACTAAAATATTTTTTTATCTAAAGTTATTAAGCAATCTTGTTATTCTTATTTGCCTCAAATATTAAAGTATATAATTTTTTAGATAAAAAAATTAAAGTATTAAAGTGAATTGAATTAAATGTGATATTTTTGAATGTAGAGGTTTGAAAGGCAAAACAACAAAACAAAGGAATCATGGAGCCCCGCCATATACAGTACAAAGAAAATTAAACCTGGTTGATAATATGACATCGAGCTTTAACCCTTAAGTAGGCGCGCCCCTATTTGTAACGTAAGTGAGCGCGCGGGGTCATCTAGGCCCCCAACATAAAAAACATTGTAAATAGCCCACTATTACTTTGAAAATGTTTATGGTTCGCATTGTTATTATTAAATATATGTTTAATGACAACAATTTGCCATTTCCACCATTATTTATATTTGATAATAATATTTAAATAATTTTTGTTTTATAAAATGTTGTAGGAACTATAAATTTATTTTTATTTTAAGTACTAAAGTGCAATTGTGTCATAATTTGTCACTTTACATATATATATATATATATATATTATATAGCATATATATATAATTTATATACTGAAGTAATTTATATAAGACACTACGTAATCGTAAACTAAATCTTACCTACATCCTTGATTGATAGAGGCAAACAACACTCACAAAATAAAAGGTATTCTTTTTTCACCCAGTAACTGGTAACGTATTGCTAAAAATATGAGTAAACAATGTAGAGACAGTTTTAAATTGTCAAATATATCATCGTCTTCTTCGGCTTCAAGTAAAAACCGTCTAATTTGAGCAGTTTGTGGGTCTTCTGAACTCATCACGCACTATACTTGAACTACCGTATTTCAGTATGATTTTACCCATCTACTTTAATTTTGTAATAAACTCAAAATAAAATAAAGCTCAATAAAGCACACATAAAACAAAAGTGGGCGCGTGGGGGTATAGATGACCCGACCATGCAAAGTCAGTAGGTAGAGGGGGTGCGCGCGCGGGGGTAAGAACGACCCGGGAGTGACAAGATTTATTTGAACGGACTGTACTCGACATTGTCAAAGGTCAGCGCAGAACTGATCATTGCGATCGATAAATCATAGACGTGCCGGAAGGTACATAGGCGCTCTTCAGTTTTGCCAACCTGAACAAAAATTTACAGGCATTTAAATTTGTGTGGGGTCGTTTAGGCCCCCGCGCGCGCACTTAAGGGTTAATCTTAATTTAATACAACCACAAAATTTCATAGAAACAAAACTATTAAAGGAAACTTCAAATAATTAAACAATCACATTAACAAACATAAACTGCCATATTGGAATTAAAAAAAAACTTTTTAAATTCTTCTTTAGTCACTTAGTTTTTTTTTCACCCTGACCTAATAATTGTGTGAGCAAAACACAATCAACAACTAACTGAATTTTCAAAACGCTACTCGTTCAAAGTTTTTCAGAGAATGTTCAAAGTTGTTTTATTCTAACGGGCTATGGACTTAAACAAATACGGTACATGTGTTGTGCAAAATTATCTTACTCATTAGTATCTCAACTCTTTAGGACTTGTGGATTCGTTCTATTCTCCAATACAACCTTAGGCCTTTCATCACTGCTGTTCACATGTGTTTATAATTACTTCTCGTTTACCTGATTAGGCCTTCACAATAATTAATGCTGTCTAACTGTTTAATAATGGTCATAATTAATTTTCTTAGCTAACAAGCAAACGACAATCTCATTTAGCCTCATAGATATTTTGAATAGAATTTGAATAATGAATGAATAACGCTGTTTTGCTTCTCACCTAATCTATATATTAAAAATAGTAAGGGGAAAATACCTTTGGACAGTTCACCTGAGACTTCTACTGGGCCGATTTACATGCGCATTGTACCAAAACCCGAAGGTTTTATTTGTATTTAAAAAATATTTATGTTGAATGGATCAAAAAAGAAAAATTAATTTTTCTGATGGAGATTTAACATTGTAAAAAGTTAACGATTCTATCTTATGAACAATTTGACTTTGTATGAGCTTTCCAGTAGACTGATTAACATGCAGTTTGTACCAAATAAAAGCTAGACTTATTTATATTAGCAGATTTTATTTACTTTAACATTATATTACTTTCTTAAATTAGAAGAATCTACATTTCCAAACCTTTGCAATGAATTTATTTTACAGTCTTTCAATCAGCTGATTGTAAACTCACCAAGTATTTAGTCTAAAAACTGTATAAGTGCAAACACTCAAGGAGGATTCGGTTTATTATGGCCAGCACCCAATAATGTTTGCAATTTTAATAAATTATTCTTTAAATGAAAAAAAAAAAACAATGATACAGTTTTATACCACTTAAACTATACAATCTTATAGTGGGTGGATTAAAAAAAAAAGTTTGTATAGTTAAATTGTGAAGTTCTTTTCCTAAAGTTAGGGCCTACTTAATTATGTAAAGTAGATGATCAATTGGAAGGAAATAGCAATTTAAAAAATACATTTTATCTGTCAGGGACCCAGTTGTCATTCATCATCAAGCTATTAATTATTAATGACTAGAGATTGCCCACTGATCGGAATTCAATTGAAAATTAGTTGATCTGGACCCAATTAGTAAAAAAAAAAATATGTTATAGTTGAAAAAATTTGTTATTACAACAGCTGCTTAAATTAAATGATTCAGTCATTTACCATTTGATTAAAACCGAAACTTTAAAAACCTGCAAGGGGTGGCCTTGTATGCCAATGTAAATTACGATGGATTTGTGCTCATCTTCAGGACACTGCTTTTTCAACGGTATTTGTGGATATCTCCTAGAATGCACATAAGCTAATATGAAAGGAAGTAAAGTCTTTTGCTTGCGTGTTAACATAATTAAGATACTTATCCATCAAAAGTTCTGTTAGATATAAAAAGAATACTTCAGTCTGTTCCTTATTGAAATTTTAATCAATGCTTCTGGCCTTAGAGACCAATAAAAATAATTATTTATGCATGAAGACCACTCTGGTCTCAAAGGCCTCTGGCATAATTTCTGTTTTTTTTCTGTAACACAAAGTATCAGAATAATTTATTATTTTCTTTTTTATGTACCCTTTAGTCATCATCTATTCTGCAAGGCTATGTTAGTCACACCCTTTTATATAAACAAAAATTAAATAAATATGTAGCGGGCAAGAGTGTGTCTGTTGGTGGTGCCATTATTAGAAACATAATAGGTTTATTTGTTGTGGGTCTATGAGGCCAGTGTTTCGGTTAATATTACATAAAAGGAAAATGCTCAAAAACATTTTGTCATTGAATTATTAAAGTACCGTACCATTATTAGTTTTACAGTTTAGAAATTAATAGCTCTAAATATTATAAAAATTGGTTAACTTATGAGTGCGTCACACATTGCGGGTTTTGGTGAGTGTTCATACAAATAGTATTTCAACTAGAACGTAAAATAACAAACGTGAACGTTATACATCTCTGAGCCCTTAAATATCACAAAACTTGTCCAAGATTATTAATTATAAAAATTGAGATTCTATTTACAAAATTTCTTTATGCAAACTTGTACAAGGTCACTTGAATAAAATGTGTTTTTGTAGGAAAATCCCAATTTCTTCGTTGCTTGTAGTTTGATCTTTATTAGCCTCTATGTCATTTTTGTTGATCACATAAAAGAATGTGAATAAAAATAGCATATTAGTCAATAAGGCGGTGGTTTCTCCATGCAGAAGGCTGTGGATGGGTCGGGGGAGCAGTGGGTCAGTGTGCCAAGGTTGAGCTGCATCAGTCTGCACACTGGACACCGATCCTTACTGCTCAATCCTCCATCATCGGCGACAATTTATACCTTATGTCTTAAAATACAGCCATTCAAGGTGAAAACTTACTAAACGTGAGCTGACAATAAAACGTCAGTTTTCTACACAATTAATAAAACAGAATTAATCCGTATTGGATATTTTGTTAAAACCACCAGGTTAACTGAGCCTTGCTTGTTGGTTTTTATTCATTTTTGTTATAGTATCATCATTGACTTTGTACACTACGTGAATAGACCTCTCATCCAATGCTTTTAGTTTGAGGCAAAAATTTGGAAGTTCGGTGGACGCCGCACCAGAGTCGCTCCCATCGATGTTGTTATTATTCAGCTGAATTTACAGTGCTGCAAAAACACTTTACCAAAACATAAACATAACTTTCAGTTATAAAATGTTTCCATTTGTTTGAGAAAAGTGGTAATACTGATTTATCTATCATATGTTACTTATACTTCGATGGACGCCGCACGAGATTGCACCACCGTCAATATGCTTCACAAACGCCTATGCTATGAGAAGTCTACTCACGAAGTGTACAAAGTCAATGGTATCATGGTAATAAAGCTATTAAATTTCCACCAACAACTAACTATACCTCTTCTAAAATAACAGCTGTTTCCAAAAGTCTGCTTAACATTAATGTTCCTTTATTTTTGTATAACTTTCGTTGTTATTTTGTAACCAAAATAGCAACCCATAAGACCAATGTTAAAAATTACAATTTTTAAACTTAAATTTATACAAAATTAAATTTTTCCTGGGATGAGACTTATCCAAACTTATTTTTGTGCCCAAACACTCTTAAATGCAAAGTTTAAGCAAAATCTTCCCGCTAGATTTCGAGATTGTGGAACACACATTCCTTCAGACAGTGCTCGTATTATAGTATAGGATTTCTCTGTGTATATTTTCTTTTAGGTAAAAAGAGGATTTTCATATTTATAAATAAAAGTGTTTGGGTCGGAGGGGTTGTAGAAAAAAATACAAAAGCAGTATTAACAGAGAAGCCAAAAAATGGGAGTTATTGATGATTTGGTTTTTACCAAACCTTATCATTTGTCAAAATTTTGAATAACCCGTAATCAAGCTTGACAAACGTTGATTATTGTACATTGTGGGTGTGGGCTAGAGAGAAAGTGTAATGAAGAGAAATAAATGGTTTATGATTTACTCTCTAGGGATGAGCCTGGCGTGATTTACAGTCACTTAATTTTTAAAGCACACAGTGACCGTTTTGTTGAGCCCCTCCCCCATTATTGAATAATGTGCCCATCATGCCACTACAGGCATATAGATCTATAAATTTCCTTGTTTTCTCCTTCAACACTCCATTGTTATGTCAACTCGTAACACTGCAGTGACTAGTTTTGTAACTTGCATAATACAAATACCCCAGAGTCACAGCAGACCTGGATACAGAAAAATTCCATTGAAAGTTGGTAATTTTTCTTTGTTTTACAGTAAATTCTATACAGGAAAGAGTATGTAGGTTTACTGCCATGTGGGTGTTGAATCAAATAAGTTTTAATTCCTATATAGAGAAAATACATAACCAATTTTATAAAGTTATTTTTGGTGATTTTTTAAATGATTTAAGTTGAACTAGAGATCGCCCACTGGTCGAAATTCGACCAAACATTCAGTTGATCTTGAGCCAATTATTTTAAAATATTTTATAAATGAAACATCTGTTCTTCCTTATTTGCTAGCATTTCTTATTACAACAGCTGTCTTATGATCAATTATCCTTCTCCTATAAGAATAACATTGAAACTTTGAAAGCCTGTAGGGCATAGCCCCTTGGGCCGATGTGAATTAAAATAAGATTCTGCTCATCTGCAGCACAATACCTTTGCAGCGGTATGCGCGGATTTCTCCTACGATGCACACAAGCTGAGAAAAAGGGAGGAAATGAAACATGCTTGCCTATATAGACTATATATATATATATATAGACTAGATATCGCCTCCTGATCGAAATTCAATCAAAATTTCATTTGATCTGGACCCAAGAAGCTTAAAAACATTTTAGAACTAAAACATCTGTTCTTCCTAATTTTTTGGCACTTGTTTTTACAACAGCTGTCTAATGTTTCATTCAATTATCCATCTTCCATAAGATTAACATTGGAACTTTGAAAGCCTGTGAGGCATTAGGCCTGGAGTCCGATGTGAAATAGAATGTGATTCTGCTCATCTACAGGAATATACCTTTCGAACGGTATGCTCGGATTTCTTCTACGATGTACACGACCTGAGAAAAAAGGAGGAAATGAAACATGCTTGCGTATTAATATATAGATTGGTTGAAATAAGTAAATCTAAGGTAAAAAATTAATACAAGCCATTTTTGACCATTTTGAAATCTCACATCTTATCCCCATTTTTCGACCACCTTAGTTTCTAACTGAATCTGAAGAATGCTGCTGTACGCCTTCTTACAAAATTTAATAAAAATCCAAAGTTTCTCCCTAAAATTTTTTGTTAACGGTTACACTGATATATTAATTTGAACCATCAGTGTTTTTAGCCTCTGGGGACATAAAAAAATTACATGTCCCAGAACTCCACGAATACCACCGGAATAGTGTATAACCTGATGAGGAAATCCCTTAAAATGAAAATTTCATGAAAAAGCACGTTGGTGCATTAACAAAATACACTCAATAGTTATTTATGCAACAAGTGCGTAAAGTGCCATCATGCTGAAATGTTTATGCACTCGCCTGCGGCTCGTGCGAGATAATTTGTCTCGAGTGTAGTGAAGGCACTATTCGCACGAGTTGTATATGAAATTTTTCCTACGACTTCCAAATATTTACAATATAAGTATGCATATTTATGATAGCCTATATTATGCATTTTCAACAATTAGTTAAAAATTCATTGGATTTTTCAGTAAAGAGATAATCAACGACACTGTTTTAGCAGTCTCTGCAAGATCGTCAGGGTGAATAAGTCAGTTAAATCACTAAATGTCATAGTTGATCGTTTTGTGCTCTTACACACAGTCTTACTTTGGGATTGGTTGTAGGTTATGTTTATGTCGATTCCATCGAAAATGACAACAAGGACAATAGGTCAAATGTATATATCCAGTGCTGTCAACTTAATTCCTGATTAAACCACGTTTCCTTGTTGGCTAATGGGTACTGTTTTGTGTTCTGATGTTTAAATAGTGGAGTGCACAAAGCAAATCTAGCGTGCGCAAAGTAAATCTAGCTTGTGCAAAGTAAAATTAATACGGCAATCACCTGTTTTGCTATTTGTATTGAGTCATGCGTAAACAACTGCTTTCTTGGACAGACGTAGGAAAAATAAAACAATGGTACCGTATAAAACTATTTATGAATATTTTTATTGGACTTCTTTTGGGATATGAATGTTTTTATCATCATCCCAGTCATACTTGGGATATGACTTACCAATATGAATTGGTATTAACATTTTTTTGCTCTTCACAAAAGATTATACAATGTATTAGTTTAGAAAACTCCTTATTTTAATTGCATATTTGTATTTTCCATTTAAATCTAACCCCTAAAAATTACTGATTTCCATTATATTGGTCTTAATTACTTGCCTTCATTCACTATAGTTAAGACGACGTTTATATACTTAAAATTAAAAACAATATACGACTCATCTCGGTAACTTCTTTTGTAAATTTCAAATTCTTCTGATTTAAATGCAGTACTGGGTAACCGGGCATAGTCATAGGTAGGTTACCCAGTTATTTTTTATCATAGCATCCTGCACTAAATTTCTAATACACTTTTATCGTATCATGGTAAACAAGCTAGGCTAGTAGGTTTACATACCAACAACCTTGTTTTCACAATATAAACAGCTGTGTCAAAACCCGTGAGTAATAAGGTGTGTTTTACTTTCCTTAAATTTTGTTATTCTATTACAAAAATGGCAACCTTTAAGATTTATGTAAAAACTAACACTTAAAAAAATTATTCCTGGACTATAAACAATTTTTCCTAGGAGTTGAGGTTGTTTCTTAACTTGTTTTGGGCCCAAATACAAATAATTCCCAAGTTGAAGCAAAATGTACCTGCTCGTTTTTGAGATAAAATGTAAATACGTCGCTCCAGTCACTCTATTAGAATATAGAATTTCTTCAAAAATTGCTTTTTTAATTTGACAGGGTGTCCGGCGACCGGGAATATCGGGAAAACCGGGATTTATACGGGAATTTTACGCGACCGGGAATGATGCGGGATTTATGCGGGAAATTTTCTATTATGACGCAAATATGCGGGATATTGACAAGCGCGATTTTTTCGTGGACAATATCCTCCCGATCGCCGATTTAGACGCTCGTGGCCGCCGACCGGAGACGCTCGCGATCGCCGACCAACATGCTCTTATCGCCGATTTAGACGCTCGTGGCCGCCGACCGGAGACGCTTGCGATCGCCGACCAACATCCTCCCGATCGCCGATTTAGACGCTCGTGGCCGCCGACAAGAGACGCTCGCGATCGCCGGCCAAGATGCTCCCGACCGCCGATGTAGACGCACGCGACCGCCAACCAAGATTCTCCCGACCGCCGATCTGATCAAGACGCTCGTGGCCGCCGACCGGAGACGCTTGCGATCGCCGACCAACATCCTCCCGATCGCCGATTTAGACGCTCGTGGCCGCCGACAAGAGACGCTCGCGATCGCCGGCCAAGATGCTCCCGACCGCCGATGTAGACGCACGCGACCGCCAACCAAGATTCTCCCGACCGCCGATCTGATCAAGACGCTCGTGGCCGCCGACCGGAGACGCTTGCGATCGCCGACCAACATGCTCCCGATCGCCGATTTAGGCGCTCGTGGCCGTCGACCGGAGACGCTCGCGATCGCCGGCCAAGATGCTCCCGACCGCCGATGTAGACGCACGCGACCGCCAACCAAGATTCTCCCGACCGCCGATCTGATCAAGACGCTCGTGGCTGCCGACCGGAGAAGCTCGCGACCGTCGATCTAGAGGCTTGCGACCGACGACCAAGATGCTCCCGACCGCTGATGTAGACGGGTCAATAAACAAAACAATGACCCCGGAAAAAAGCCCCGGGAAAAATTGACAAAACCTCGGGAAATATACGGGAAATATGCGGGAATTTCCTCAAGCTCAATCGCCGGACACCCTGTTTGATTTTAAATTTCTTCAAAAATTTTATTAAAATCTTTACACCCAAATAATTAAAACCTTGCTGCCCTTTCAATGAAAACCTTTACTCCTTTCAATGATGAGTTGAATCTTGGTGTACATATAATATATCACGAGGTGGCCCGTGTGCAATTTGCTCACTTTATGATTCTGTATGAGAGAAACTAACCTAAGTACATGTATGTCGGTTGTGAAGTGACAAGGGATCTATTTTTATTTACAATCTGACTTAAAAATTCGTCTGGAAGTAATAAGCTGTTAAGGGTACAATTCACATTTATTAGCATCGTACAATGAAAGTTGGTCAACATTTTAAAGCACCCTCTAGAAATAAATCAAAGGCGAGGGGGGGGGGGGGGCGAAGCCTGAAACAATATGACCTTTTTAATTACGATTCGCCCACACGCTATATCCTAAGCTAATGACAATAACCTAAGCTAATAACCTCAATCTTAAAAATTGGTTCAGTAGGTTGAGAGAAAAAGGGACGTAACGGACGAAACCCTTATAGAAATAAGAAGATAGATTATCTTGTATTTTGTGAATGTTAATTTTGTTGTTTATTCTAATTGCCTAATATTTTTATTTTCATCAATCATTGGGCCAGCCTGCTAATACTGTATTGTCAGTCACATTCATCAATTAGTTACTGTGAGGGCTGCGGATTGTCGCAGCATCAGCACGAATGTACGAGTGTGGACCAGCAGGGCCGTGCTGAGTGCATTGCTGATCTTGCCTCGGTGTTGCTGCGCATTAACTATTCACCAAGCTCACATCCTCCACTCTTGTTTGCCATTTATCTTCTGAGTGCGCTCTCCAATTTGTTATGACACACGTTGCTTGCTTTTCATATCTCTGCTGTTTTATTCCTCAGGCTTGGTTTGTTCATCAGATGCGTAGAATACAAACCTGTAACAGCCGATTTGGAATCTGTTCATCACTAAATAGAATTTTTTATTGTCCTATTTATTAAGAGTCATCTTCAACAAATAAAGGCCTTATTTATTTATTTATTTATTTATCTTCACCCCTGGGCCAGTAGCTCATTGTTGCGCAGTCGGCAATGTTAACCATACGGCTTTTAATGGAAAACATGGTATTTTATTCCACTGTTTCGGACACTGTTCTTCAACCGACTTTCTTTAAACTTGGTAAGTGTTTAGTTGAATAGTTATACTAGGCCCCTCATACCTTGAAATTTTGAAACTTTAACAAATATTACTAAGGAAAATCGAGTTATTTTGCAACGTCACAGTGAATAAATTTGTTAAATTTTCAAAATTTCGAGGTATGAGGGGCCTAATATAACTATTCAACTAAACACTTACCAAGTTTAATGAAAATCGGCTGAAAAACGTCATCGAAACAGGGGAATAAAATAGGCTACCGTGTTTTACCATAAAAGCCGTATGGTTAACATTGCCGACTGTGCAACAATGGGCTACTGGACCAGGGGTGAAGATGACTCTTAAGAACTAAAATTATTAAAATTTTGACCTCAATCATTGGCTGGGTAGCTGATTGGTCATAGAACTCGCTTTACAACTTAAATGTTGCTGGTTTGATCCTGAAGAAATGTTTGGGAGATACAGTAGGGTATTTGATAGTTCAAAACTGGATCCAGCTGCCTTTACTCATTGAATGACCCTGACATATGAACCAGATTGTCTTTGCCAGTAACCAAACTCAAGCTACAGCTCATCTGATCCATTGCACTCACCCTTCAGTAAAATTCACCCTAAAATATGCACCAAAGAGTGTGTCTGTGTCTTAAGGAATGTATCAAATCCATCGAAGCTTACATAAAGTAATTGTAATGAAAGCTGTTGAAAAAATATATGTACAATGTAAACTGGGGGTGTTGGACTTTTTTAGGGGCTTGTATGTTATTCATGCCGGTAATGATGATATGAAGATGATAACGTGTGCGTGTAGACTCCAGTTTGTATAGTTGGCTCCTCCTCCAGTAAAGGGCCTCTCTCTATTGTATCAGTAGCTGTCACTTTCCCCAGTGAAAGCCCAGTTCAGGCTCCATGAACACAGCCTAACTACCTGTGAAGAATCTCCTGCGATCCAGCTTATTTGTTACACGATCTTTATAAGGTGCTAGTTCCATTTTTCATTTCCGCATGTTTTTTATCATGCGGAAAACTAGGATTTATCGAACTAGGATTTGTTTTTCGCTTAAAACTTGACATAACTGCTTACGTTTTGCTTAAGTAGCATGATGTCATGTATCACTAATTTCTGTGAGTTAAAATTTTTATCTGTGACGATAATAATATCTAATACAGTATGTGGTTTCCCAATGACATTACACCTAAAGTGAAGGAAATAAATATATCACCTCATCCCATTTAAATTTTGCTGAGTAGGTAGACCTACAGAAATTTGCTAAATGCAGGTTTTTCATGAAGAGATTATTTTAATTAGATAAGTCAATTTGTTATGTCTAAGAATTGTCTAGCTAACTTATGTGTGTTTCCCACCATAAAAAACCAGTCTGGGTTTGTCACGTTTTAGCTATTTATTTGTATTATAAGTTAGTTCTTAAGTAAATCCTAAACAAACCAATCTCTTAATTAATTGTATTCAACAGATATGACCTGAGGGTCTCCTAATCCTAATGAAGCTAAGCTACAGTTGTTTAAACAGTTTTTGTCCATGATAAAACTTTTATATTTGAAAACATCAAAGTACCTCGTAGTTGAGCCCATTCTCCTAATATTAAATGTGCCCGTGGTGCTAATACTGACGTCTAAACCGATAATTTTTACAGTCTCTCCTCTATACTTTAGTATAAGAAGAAATAATTGTTTTTTAACACGAACTTCCAAATACATTGAGTTGATGTGCATTAAATGACTAAGTACTTCAAACTAAAAGATAAAAGAGTTTAAATTAATGTATGCTACAGTTGACTCCTTCTTATTCGGCCACCTCGGGACCATACTGTGGCCAGATAACAAATCAGCCGGTTAAAAACTGAGTTAAAAACTTGAACCTTAAAAACTAAATTATAGGTCTCCACTCCACTGTTTAAGCAGTGTTTGACCATAAACTCAGCTGGTTATTGAGCAGATATTTTGAGTTAAGATAACCGTATGGTTATAACTTTTTAAATGGCAATGCACTATAAAAAAGGAGAACACTAATAGTCATGAACGGATTATGGATCCATAGGAGATTTCATCTTCGTGACCCCATCTAAGTCATTAAAGAAACAGGTGTAGAATGATTTTTTATACTGAATATACCAAAGTCAAAATTGACTTGGATATGGCATGGTTAATACTGTATAATGGTTATTTGTCTTTAGTCAGTGAATATCGTCTGCTTTATATATTGGCTATTTATTATTTGGAGTATATATATATATCGTATGGCTCATTTAGCCAGCCACCATGGTTTAAGAATAATAAATAAATTCTGCGGTGCAGAGCACCTGAGTCAGTATAAGTAAAAATCTAAACACTAAAATAAAAATCAGATCTATCTTTATAGAGCTAAATCCAGGGCGCTAAGCCATTGCAGCCCAGCTTCACTTGAGCTATGCAGACCGGCCAATCCTTCGGGGAAGGCACTCAGTGGGCACTCTTCGACTATGTGTTCCATAGTTTGATACTCTGCTCCGCAGTCGCATGACTGGTCTTGTGTCATTCCCCATTTGTACTTCCAATAATTACATCTTCCCACTCCAGTGCGGAAACGATTGAGTATAGTCCACTGCTTCCGAGGAAGATTCATACCACCTACCGCTACGGTCGGGTCAGCTATCAAGAAGTGATTACGACCTTGAGAAGCGTCCCAGGAGGAAGTCCAGTTAGTATGGATGGTGAAGTTCGTGTCCATCAACTGGGAGGCTGTTCGTAGCGGTGGTTTTCGGGACCTCAATCGGGGGGGTGATGTTGTTCGCGTCCGCAGCATTCCATTAAAGTTGCACGTACTCCCCGGGTGGTGCTAAACGAACAACAACTTTGGCAGCTGAACTGTCACATACAGTGATCTCTCAGCTATGCCAGCTGCCAGACAAAAAATTATTTGGAGTGTAAGAGGTAAACCGTTTTGTCGATTGTTAATTTATTTTTTACTGAATCATTATCCATAAACTGCTAACATTGGATAACATCCGTTTGAGGAATATTTATTTAGGTTTTATCCTTTTTTTGTTATTTCTTTACAATGTAGTTTGTAGGGAAACAATAAACGCCATCAATCCATAAAGACGGGGAGCTATTAATGTAAACGATACTGTGGAAAAACTAACAATATATCATTCAGTGATCTACTTCATTGGCGAACAGACAAAATAGTCGATAAACAAAGTACGATGGACGTCGGTTGGGGGAAATATGGGGCACGGCGGGGGGCACAGAATTGCACGGAGGTACGGGGAGGGACGGCGGGGATGGCAGCACAGAGGATGGAGGCACAGGGAGGAACAGCAAGCATAACGGCATGAAAGCATGGAGGGTACGGTTCTGTGAGGCATAGGGGGCACTCTGGGGAGGCATGAGGATGCACTGTGGCTCCTGGTGGCCGGGGGGGGGGGGGGGGGGCGGAGGCACAAGGAGAAGTAGGGTCGGTTGCAAATGGGGTAAGATGGGCTTGGGGGTTCGGAAACATAGAGGGCCTTGGGCACCTGGCGGTGGGCGGGTGGGAAGGCACAATGTGCACTAGGGTCGTCGGTGGCACGAGGCATGGGGGCAAATGGGCATGGGTTCAGGGGGGAGGCTTGGGGGTCATAGAGGACATGGGGAACCACGGGGAAGAACGGTGGACTTGGGGGCACGAGAGCTGTCGAGGCTCTGGGGTTAGGCGGGTATGGGGATATTGGGGGCACGGGGAGGAATGGTGGGCATGGGGGCACACGGTATGGGGGCATGGGAATGGGGGCACAAGGAGTACTAGAGACGTCGGTGGCACAGATGGTGGTTGGGCATGGGGGGCATTGGGGAAGAATGAGGAACATAGAGGGCACTGGGGTCAAGGGGAAGAACTGCTGTCATGTGGGCACAGGGGCATGAGGGGGCAATGGGGTACGGGGGCATGGGTGGCACTCGGGCCCCAGGGGCATAGGGGGTACAGGAACCTCGGGTCAGGTGAGAGAACGGGGGCACGGGGAGGCATGGGGTCATGGCGAGTGTAGGGGAATGGTGTGCACAGGCAGAGGGGTCCAGGTCAAAGTAGTGGACAGTACTAATGGACTTATAATTTATTGAACTATTTTATTTACTGTAGTTACTACATCATGGACATGTTTAAGGTTAAAACTATTTTTGCCACGTTCGGTAGTAGAATAGTGCAATAATTTTTCTTCTTTCACAAAATGGACTACTGTATTTTAGTAGAGAGGAAATAATTAATAAATAACTTATTTGATACCGTCAACGAGTTTTTTCAAGTTTAGGAAATATTTTATTAGAAAACCCAAACGTGTAAATTCTCTCTACGTCATGAGAAAATACAGTACGGTAATATTGCAAGGAGGTGATAATTTGAAACTTTTTTGGAGGCAACATCACCATTTTGATTTTTAGGGGCCTTTGCCCCTACAAGCCACTAGTTGTAGTTTAATAAGTTAAGTAATAAGTGTATTCTTTCATTTAGCATGGGTGTGCATACGGAATATCATCACCACTAACTAAACTAGACAGATTTTATAACCATTACAATAACTTGTCTACAGTACTTGATGTCTATCGCATTGTAAACATGTTCAAATTAATTTTTTCGTGCTCCTTTCTTAGTTTATTCTTAGTAAACGCCCTTCGAGCATGAAATTACCACAAAATAGTTTTAAATTCTCAACCTAAACCTAATCTGAAACAAGATAATTTGTATAGTCTAATATCCTTTGTCACAATTTAAACACCTGTTTCTATAAACACTTCGTCCGGACGCGTTTCGCCGGTTGTGTTTCAAGAGCCCTTGGTCGCGGAGAGAAAACGGAACTATAGTGGGCAGCAGAAAGGCCCTCAGAGCTGGCAGAGGACGGCAACGGTCGGACGGTTTGTGTGTAACGGGAGGCGCAATCGTCAGTTTCGGCCGATGACCTCTCTGTTTTACTCTGTTTTACTACACTACGACTGCGTAGTGCTCCTTGCTCCTCCGGTGGATACACAATGTAGCGTAGCACCATTGACTATGTACACTGGTAGAACTTTCTCACAAGAAATAATTATTTGTGTATTGAGGGAGTAAAGTGGGGATCGGGGTCTTTCAGAGGGAAATTGTTGACATTTTACCAGATGGAGATATTGAACTATGCTCCTGTAATAGTAGAAAAATTTCCCCCCACTCCTGTATTAGGCCTAATCAACAAATGCACGCGGTTTTCCTAATCTCAATCTCTGTCCATCTTGGCTGCGAAGTATACTAACTCCGAAACTCGGGAATTCATAATTTTTTCACCTTATAATCAGCTGGTTTTCCGCTTCTGCTCCGGACATAGCGGCAGTGTTGCCAGTATTCACACTACTGTGTCCTGATATCAATGTTTTTATTATAGGTTTGGTTCTGCACAGGGAGACAAAGTAATACTTCACTCCTTAAAAGGAATAGTTGGGCTTTACATAAGGTGGGAGGGGGTTGGGGGATTTCCACACCGCTCAGCAGTGGGCGGTTCTCATCCCACCGATGTCTGAACCTGAACTTTAAATTCTTAAAACTTTGTAGGCCTAAAAGTACAGAAATTGCCAACAAATGGTCACTTTGTTAACCTAAGTTATTCGACTTATTCGGTTTTACATAAAGTATCAACTTTAGTCCACTATAGCTTAATATGGATTTAAAATAAAATAAAAATAAAAAAGCGAATCAAATAAGCCCGGCTTTATCTTAATTAAAAACGGCTCACACATTTAATATAAAGGCGCAAAATGAAAGCTGTGAAGCACTGCATGATGGATTTTTGATCCGCAAGACCCCCGATACTAACACGCTCTATCGGCAGGAACATTGCATGCTGAAAGTGCTGGGCGCGCAGGTTATGAACGTAGTCAATAAATAGCGTAGGTACGTATATTAATTAAAAGGCCTGCTTTCCGCGGCCGATTCTCCTCCCTTTCCATCATCTACCAGAGTCTTGGGTCTCACACGTGCTGAAGTGCAGCAGTGTTTTGTTAGCTACAATGTTTACAACGAAGCCTGGATATTGTTTCTCGCCCCCAGTTTGGTTGTGACCAATGCGTACCGTATTCAGGTAATTTCAGCAACGCCACTTAACAGCTCAGACAAAATAACAGCTCTAACCCTTTAGCCCCTTTTAGGCCTAATTAGCATAAAACGTCGATAAGCATAAACTTTTAATAGTAAAAATATAATTTACAGCAAATTTGTTACGTAGAGCGCCTTGAATTATAACTGCTTTTAAACAGTTGTATGGGAAGCCTCGTGGTAACGGCGAGGTTCAGAGAAGTGGATTCGTAATGAAACCTTTGGAAGGAAAGCTTAACAGTGTCACAAAGCACTTTTCCATCATGGTTTTGAACAACTATAGTTATTATGTAATAAGTTTCTTAAACGATATAATTGAAACCTGTCATTAATTTATTATTCGGGAGAATACTTGGTTTTATGGTAACGATTTTTTAAAGTTTGTACTGCAGTAAGCCTACAATTTAAATGAAAAATACGTGTTGGCGATATTAATTAATATCACTGGTCAGAGCATTATGAGAAATAATGCATAGCAAAGTTTTTGATGGCGGCAGCGAAATAATCGAGTTTTCCCCATATCCTTTATGAATGATCAAATATTGTAAATTAAAATTATACTACTGTGTATTGTAATGTCTATTTGCAATTAGTGTTTGGTTGCACGATAGTGTATAGTTGTTTCTGTATGTTGTCTCTTTCATTTTCTTACATTCTTTTAAACCACCTTATCGATTTATGATTAACACAGCACAATATATATTAATTTATTAATACGCTAAGGGTTTTTTGGGTAGAGAACTCCTCCTACAATTTTCAATCAATTTTCAAGTTTTTGGTGTCATTGGATAGAATTTTGTCTGTCGTTGTTTCCGCCAACGAATCTCTTTCCGCGGCCGAATCTCCAATTTTACCCAATGAAAATTGGACATAAAATAAGGGCTATATTATTCTAATTTTCCTATTAGAATAACATTGGGTTTGAGTCGCACATTTTAAACGTCTGTTACTGTACAGCTGTAAATACGTGTAGTTTTTTGTGATTAGCCTACTGATATTCACAATACTGGATTGGTCGGATGTCGTTGATTTAAAACTTAACGAGGTGACCCGTGCGCAAATTGTGCATTTTATGATTCTGTTTGAGTAAAACTCACCTATAGTACGTGAATGTTGATAATGAAGTGACAAGAGTTCTATTTTTGTTTACTATCTGGCTATTAATTCATGTTAAGGTAATCGGCTGTTAAATTACAATTCACATTTAAGAACTTGCAATAAGAGTTGGTCATCATTTTAAAGCGCCCTCTAGAAACAAATCAAAGGCGAGGGGGGGCGAAGTCCAAAACAATATGACCTTTTTAATTACGATTCGTCACTGCGGTATATCCTAAGCTTTAAAAATGATACCTCAATCTTCAAAATCGGTTCAGTAGGTCGAGAGAAATAGGGACGTAACAGACGAAACCCTTATAGAAATAAGAATATGATGTTACTTATGTATTGTATCAAAATAAATTACTCGATTTCGAGCAACAAGTAGAATAGTATTTCTAATTCATACTCGCGTGTTGTGTGACTACAATGATTCTGTGTGCAATCTGTTACGTGATCTTAATTCAGTTACGATTTGGTTGTATATTGATTGCAATCACATTTTTGTTAATCAACAAAAATGGTTTTTAACAAACTAGGACTGAGCAATCCACAGGGGAGTGTGATGGCGTTCGCTCCTGGCTCCTCAGTCAGGACAAGGGAGGTCTCGTCTATTATTCATCCTCCCGCCCGGCTCCCGCGGGATGAGTAAAGGACGTATTCTGTTCCCTCGGGGTTCGCTAATTGTTCCCTACGTCGCTATAGTAGCATTTCTAATGTCTGGTACAAAATAGTCCCTCGTAACCTTGTGATTAACTTAACCTAGTTTTGACCTTTTATAAACAGTCTTGTTTCTGATTTGCTTAAGAGTCATCTTCACCCCTGTGTCAGTAGCCCATTGTTGCGCACTCGGCAATGTTAACCATACGGCTTTTAATACAAAACATGGTATTTGATTCCCCTGTTTCGGACGCCGTTTTTCAACCAATTTTCTTTAAACTTGGTAAGTGTTTAGTTAAATAGTTATACTATGTCCCTCTTACGTCGAAATTTTGAAAATTTAACAAATATTACTTTCTGTGACGTCGCAAAGTAGCTCGACTTTTCTTAGTAATATTTCCAAATTTAGTGAAATATTCAAAATTTCGAGGTATGAGGGACATAGTAGAACTATTCAACTAAACACTTACCAAGTTTAAAGAAAATCGGTTGAAAAACGGCGTCCGAAACAGGGGAATCTAATACCATGTTTTGCATTAAAAGCCGTATAGTTAACATTGCCGACTGCGCAACAATGGGCTACTGGCCCAGGGGTGAAGATGACTCTTAAGAGTCTGCAGTACCTACGCCACTTTGGTATTTGATCCTACAATGAATTATGTTAAATACAATGAATTTAAGAACAATGTTAAATTCAAAACATTACTTTGAGTTTGTTTTTCGTCAGAAAATTTCTAACTTGATGTCATTTTTAATATTACCATGTAGTATCTTTCATTTGACATGATAGAAAATTAATAAAAAAAGTTATTTACTCAAATAAAAAATAATATATATAAATTTTAGTGAATATTATTTTTGATCTATGGGCACCTCAAAACGAAAAAGTAACATGGTCCCGGGCTTAGGTCTTACCATGAAACCTACGGCAATAGCTTAAAATTCCAATTCGCTAAAAAACCTTAGTTTTGTCCTTCGTCTATCGGAATTCTGACGTTACAACAATTTAGTTTGGCAAGTTAATAAAAACGCAATACACGAATATTTTGCTGGAGTTCCTTAACGGTTTGAAGGATGGAAATTTATTTTTTTAAATAGCGATTTGTTTTACACAAATTTTATTCGTGGTCACTGAGAATAATTGTTTTTAGTGGCGAATGCGTCGCTATTTCATAAAGCGTTTCTAACCGGTGTTTTGCATAGACTGTATTTTTCAAATTTGTATTGACTATAGATAATTCTTAGTCAATCGCTAAAATGAATTTATTCTGTTTTTAAAATACCTCATGTCAAAAAATTCTGCACGTTTATAGTCTTCTAATTAGTTTTTTAATTAGTCTTAAATCCACAGTTCAGGTGTTATAGCCTACAATGGATTTTAATTAAAATGTCATTCAAAATTTTTTAGAACCGCACTCAAATTTACCGTTTGCGGAAGTAACTTCTACGAAGTGGTTATTTGTGACCCTTACCTTGTATTAAATTTGTTAATTGGTTAACATTGCCGACTGCGCAACAATGGGCTACTGGCTCAAAGGTGAAGATGACTCTTAATGCGTGGTTAACAATGTTATACGATACAGTACATCTAGGGCAACTCTTTTTTTGAGTTGGTGGTTAGCTGTGGCGCATTGTGACTTTCCCACCCTAGCTCAACTGCCTCAGCAAAGCACTGCTGACGGCGGCGCAAGTCACTCCGCTCGCCGGTGTTTGTGTGTAGCTGGCGCGGCGAGACAGGAAGGGAGGCGAGAACCTTGACTGTCGTGTTGCCGCGCCGGGTAAATCTATCAGGCGGCGGCATTGGCGCTACACTTCCGTGCTTCTTGTCCCGCCCGGCCCGGCCTGCCGCACAGTACCATACTGTAGTTGAAATACTCCCGTGGGAAAGGTCAACAAATGTTTGTATTTTAGCTATGTCGCGAGAGTCCTTTTGAATAATTAAAATCATGCAAATCAAGTATAAATTATCGTAGTAAGGATTTAGACCTACATGATAATTTGCTCAAAAGCGATTTTGGCTATTTAGAAAAAATAGTAGCATCCTGAAGCTGAAGGAGTTTTTAGAATAGAATGATAATGTTACGCATTATGGGAGCACGATCAATCTCCCTCCATGTTGTCAGAAAAACATGTTTAACTTTAAAATAAACTGTTAAGTTATAACTAAATTTCATAGTTTTGTGTAGTACTTGTATGTGATGAGTAAAGACGGAAATACAAGAGAATGCTTGCGTGGTTAACAATGCTCCCATTTCATCTCTAAATGATTTTCGTTTCCACCCGAGTACTGACATGAATATTTGAGAATGGACGAACGGATCTTCTTTGAACTTTATAGAACTGCTACCCTTAAGCGCATACGAAATTTGTTCCATCAAAGTCAAGACTTAGCAATGGCTAATGGGTAGACTGAGTAACCGAACCGACATCCTTCACGCGGTCAGGTCGATCTGACCATGAAGAATCGTAAAATTTGGTCAGCCCATCAGTTTCAATCTTTAATTCTAAGCCCATCCAAATCTGTCTGTTAAAACAACAGTTAAAAATTTCAGTGTAGGAATACAATGCCGTACATGGTCTCTCCATTACTTTTTACTTGTAGACCTATGTCTTCTCAAAGAGCTAAAATCGTGATATAAGATTCACATTCTCTCTACCGTTTGCAACCTCCTGAAACTCTCACTATAGTCCATGATCAGTTTAGTCCATGAATATTTGTTTGATCACAATCAAAAGCTAACACTAACAGTTCAATTTTTGAAAATAATAAAACACTGACCTAAAGTCCGCATCTTTGTTTTAAAGCATGAGTAATTAATATAGTGCTGCACGAGCTAACGCGATATAAAATGACACAATCTGCGAACCTCTTTGTCAGTGACCTGGTTTAGTTGAAGAGAACCTCTAACCTAGTTTGCAAATGTGTCGCAAACGTGCGCAACAAGTTTTGCCATTGAACGTCAGATAAGGTAAATATCGCGCCAACCAATGAAATAAGCCGAAGTGCAGCTGTTAATCTCATAACTTAATTAATTGCAAATTTTCCTTAGTTTTATCGCAGTTTTTGTTTATTTTCTTTTTACATTCGTGTGTTCATAGTTCTTATCGATTTGCAGACTAAATATCGTAATCAAAGCCGTATCAAGAGTTGGCCTGTGTTAAAACTTCTGTCCGACGTGTTGAAGTTTTTTTGATTTAATTAAATGACGTTTTACTGAATGGGATATTACATGATTTATTGTGTGTGTGGTTCTGATTTGAACACGATGTTTCCTTGATCTCCCCATTGCAAAATTATTGAATTTCTACAGCTACAAGTAATTTTACTTTATTTAGCCGTAAGGTACGTTGGAAATTTAATTTTCCCCCTGAATGGCATCAAAGAATAAAAATGGTTTTAACTGCTCTGCTCTCATAATTTACAAAACTGTACATTTGTTCAGTTGTGAGAATCGTATACAGTAAACATTTCTGTTAAAATAAGACAATTTATATATTCTCATATGAAGAATTACTGAGCTTAGAAAGAAAACTTCTTTGAATCTAGTACTTATAAAGTGCCATGGTATTAAAAATCAGCTTTCGCTGTGGACAATACCAAATACTAGTTATGTTAACATTTATTATTGAGAATAATATTAGATAATCCGACAGAGCTAATGCAGTTCCAGGTGCTTGGAAACATTTTGTGAACGTTAAAATAGGCGAGGTCGAAAAGCGGCGGGAAGGCCAAAGAGTATTTCAAAATAGATCGGTTCGTCTACGTACTTCCTGGTGTATTTTGGCTGCTGAAATACCACTTAGGTTGGGCATGGGCTCAGAACACGTGCAATTGTGGGGCGCTGTTCTCTGTTGAGCGTTCGCGCATGGCGGGATGGCGTTATTGTCAACAATGCATGTGCACTCGCTGCGGCGCGTGGTACTTGAAACAGCAGTGTTGGACATGATCAATTTTTGTGAAAATTAATTACATAGCAATATTTTACTTGTAAAAACTAGATTTTGTTATAGGCCTAAGTGTACAAGCAAAGGTAATTCGTAAATTAACTTCGAAGGTATTTTCATCTTCAGTATGCTGCCGACCTAGTTTTAATTACTTCTCACTCAGATTCACTACAGAAAAAGTTCTGTTTTCTCACGGTTTTGATTTTGCCTTGCTACAGGGATCGATAAATTTCTGCTGTGTTGCCAACTTCACAAATAACTCTCGTAATAAAATTATCAACCATAATATTTTTGGTAATTTTGGTGCCTATGCATTTTGGAATATACAGAATTTCTTCATGCTTGGTTACAACGTATTTTTGTATGTTATTTCCCTGATTATTATTACATAATAGCTACAGGTAGTAACGCAAAACAGCTACGTTGAACGACCATCGACAACAAAAAGCAAACTGAATCAATTGCATCATTACATGCAATAACAAGGTTTTAAAGAATACTTTAAAGAAAAGTTTTATAGAATAAGTTGTTTTATTTTTTCGACTTCTTCGACATGTTTAGCATTTAGATCCAAAGTAAGAGGACCCATGACCCAAGGGTTATTGATCGTCCAAAAAGCATTTTACCCCTTGGCTTTGGCTTTGGTCTGTTAAGATTTTTACACGTGAATTCTCTTAACTTTGTGTTAAGTTTTGTACAACAATTTTTAATTGCACAACTTAAGCCAACAATATCGATAGTCTTTGCAAAAGCTTTTTCATACATGGTACAAAATACACTGTAGGCGCCGGCCGGCATACGTAATGAGGAGCGTGGACTGGAGAGTGCGGGGGGAGGGGGGCACGTGTACTTGCGTCTAGTGACGTCACTGAGGGTGGGGGGGGGGGGGGCAGAAAGCAACACATGACCCCCGCCCCTGCTGTCACGGGGCTTGTTTTTTCTCTCCGGTTTCCAACTGATTTCATCTCTGTTTCGCTCTCCCCCCCTCTTCTCAGCTGCGAACGCCACCCCAGACTCATTGAAATTAATTTTAATGAGTCACCTTTCGGACCTCTTGAGACTCGACTTCTCTAAAGTGCTTTATAAAGTTGAAGCACCATCGGGTGTTTTTAATTGCCGAATCAGGTGGCAATGGACTTTCCACTTGTAGAACGTCTGGTTACTCGGGGATAAGGTTTAGACATTCGTTATATTTCGCTTGCTTTTAACTTAGACACACTTTGATTTATATACTTAATCAATTAATTAATTATAGTGAGTGGGTTTGCGTCAGTGGCGAGAACTTAAGTTGAGCGTTACAATTAAATTAATACTATCGGACAGTATGGCCTAATGTTTTACAGTCAAACAGTTAAACTTTATTTGGAATTCAGAAAACATATTCAGTATCAAAATATTACAATATTAAGGCTGTTACTATCTCATTTAATATTAAGTTAATTATTTTTATTTTAAGTCAGTAAAACGTAATGAAGACGTTGGGTTGTGCTGAGCTTTGTGAGCTTTGTTGGGTGAAATTTATGACACAATTTCATGTTTATCGCAGGCTACAGTGATTCATTAAAGCTCGTTACTTTTTACAGTAAAGTATGTGTGTTTTTTTTCTTTTTTTTCTAATTTAACCACTAAAAGAGGAATAACGTTTAACATTTTAGCCTTTTATAAGTAACCTATTTTAAACCACATAAATTCTACTGTAGCAGGAAATTTAATGAAAATTGTCGCACAGTCAAAGAAATTGAAGGCCTCGGGTGTGTTGAGTTTAAGAAAACTTTAATCTTCGTTGCGGCCCTCGGGTTTTGTTTTAACGGCTGGAAAGCATACTCTAGCTGATATACACTGTCTCTCTCTCTCACATCGAAAACAGTAGGCCTAATATTTTGTAAAACGCAATATGAATTGCATATTTTTTCAATCGGGCTGTATTACCATCATTAACGCACTTTGAACACGGTATACACTTTTATCTGTAGGATTACGTAATCAAATAAAAGGATTCAGCATCCCATATACTCAATACAGTACCTCCTAAATGATAGTATAATCTAGGTGATTTTCTGTCACTAGTGTTCATTTTTAAACACCTGGCGACTTTCCTCAATTTAATGTGCAACATTATCGGTTAAATATTCATTACGAGCTGCACGAACAAGTTGATGTAGTTTCTCGGGTGTATATATTACTCTGTGTATTGGGAAATCGGAAGAAAGGTGAGTGGCGGTGGTTTCCGTTTCCGTCGTTCAACACGAGTCAGTTAATTGGGCGGAATATTCCCCACATTGCCATAATGAGCGCTGCAACCTTCCGTCTAGAAACCGTCGGGAAACAACTACGATAACTGGATAACTCTATATTGTGATCGTCTTTTAACCGACTTGAAATTAATCCAAATAGACCGTGATAGATAATATGATGTTTATGATTGACAACCCATGAGTTTATTAGATCTTGCTCCCATCAGGACAAGCTCAGGCCATTCAATCTTCCAAGCCCATATCGATCTACTTCACTGAGCGCGGAGTCTGCTCAATACATTCTTACTATCTTGACCCATTCAGCTGACAGAAAAATGTAACTTCCTTGTAAATTTTGTTTTTAAAAACCTTATAAATCTCTTATGTCTTGATTACTCGCTTGTTGAAAACTTTCGTTATAACCTTTGCTGGTCTTTCAAAAGAACATTGTTGTTAGATTTTGTTTTAGTTCAACTTGATTTTGTTCAACTAAACGCTGACCAAGTTTAAAGAAAATCGGTTGAAAAACGGCGTCCGAAACGGGGAATAAAATACCATTTTTTGCACAAAAGCCGTATGGTTAACATTGCCGACTGCGCAAAAATGGGCTACTGGCACAAGGTGAAGATGACTTTGCTGGTCTTTCAAAATAACATTGTTTTTAGATTTTGTTTTAGGCACCGTTTTAGTTTTCCTTCCACAGTAAAACTATCGCCCTCTTTCAGAATTTGTTGGCAGTCGTTGGCCACATTAATTGTTATTTATATATTTTTATTTATTACCTAACTTAACAATATATTCCAATTTCCTTTCGAAGACATTCACATTCCTGTCCTTTATTATCAGAAGACCACTGGTGCTGGTTTCTCCCGTCGTAGCTCGCATCAAGTCGCCCATAGTTGAGCTGGCCGTATACGGTGGTGTTGCGCAATCTCTGTACAGTAGTGTACAGCAGCAGCACGGTAGACGGTAGACCGTTGTGCGCGGCGCGGTCCGCCAAACGTGAGTTGCGAGCCAAATTTGCCGTACGTCACAGGTAATTCTGGCCAGGCCGTTCGCCTACCGCAGTTCCTTACCCTCTACACCGCGACCGCGGCCTTGGCTCTCACCGGCCACACGGCACATCAAGCTCGGGAGGGGTCTTGTAGGGGGCTAGGTTTGTGAGTCCCCGGTCTACCGAACAAATATGTCTTCCTCAGTGTCAGAAATTATTTTAATCAAAGTGGGAAGCGCCTCGTTGCTTCGCTTCAACACAGAATAATTGTTGATTGAGCTGTGATGGTTCCCTAATTTTGAAATTCTTTAAAAAATAGTTGACCCTCGCTAATTTTAATCTTATATACTTTAAATCTTTGGTATCTCGATTTATTTCCAAACTCCAGTTGGAGAAAGCTGTCTTAGTAGAAAAATAAACCATATTACTCGAACTAATGTTACGGCCATTTTACATTTACAAACTATGTACGAAGAGAAAAAAACTTAGGCTATAACTCGAAATTTACTTTATAATAGATTGAACTTTCATTTCACCTCCATATCTCGAAGACTTTTCCACGAACAACTGAAATTCTAACGCCCGCGCAAAACACAGATCGATTCTGTTACTAAACCGGTATGAAGGAATTTTCTGCTGTCACAATACTGTTCTGCGCCTTTCCTCAGGCTCAGAAAGTCGCATTTAACTAAAAAATACCTGTGTAACTCGAATTACAATATTCCCAAAGCCAACTAGATGTATCTCGAAAGAAAAAGACAATGTCCTAGTATTGAAGAGATTTGAGTTATCGAGAGTAGATTGTATTTCAAATCGCATTTATTTGCATTTGTGTGTGTTAGTTTAACGGTTCATTTATCGCTGAAATCCTCGCGACCATACATCGCGTGCACGCATACGTTAAAACGTTGCTAAGAAAATCGATTTACTCGTATGAATATTTCAATAACTTCTTGGACTAGGATTGCAAGTGTGTGAAACTATACCGAACTAGGGTTTGTTTGTTATATGCTCCGATTATGATTAGATTTATAAAATGTAAATTGTCTTTTTCTGCAATTAACCAAAAGATTTATGAATATCTTATATATATATTCATGGCACACAGTGTCGGCTTTACTACTTACTGTATGTAGTTGATTACTCTGATTCATGCTCATTTTAATCTTATTAGTCACACAACTTTCAGTGAGTGTGTCTCTTATCACTTTGTTTGGGAGCACTTGTACTTGTACGCTTGCTTGCTACATTTTCAAACTTGTAGTCATTCGCCCTTGGGCGAGGTGTAATATTATACAACTACGTAACAAAGTTGTGTATGTAGACAAGTCTGGTTCGGAACACCCAGCCCCACACGCCCACAACTCACCCCCCCCCCCCCCCCCCCCGGTCACCCTTACATCACGTGACTGTAGTAATGCATGAAGTCAAGTGACTCTAGCCTTCACACATCCCTGCCAGGCTGGCGACGAACACCCCTGGTTGAAAGTAAATTTGCAGGAAACGTCTGTAATTGGAATACTGGAATCCGAATCCATATATTATCCATATTAACGCCCTGTTGTTATACAGGGTGATTATAAATGATTCATCAGGTTTTAAGGCCACGTATCTTGCTTATTTCTTGTCCCATCCTAATAATTTTAACATATGCTTAAAGAAAATGTTTTTAAGTTTTATAATTAGCTGTTCAAAACTCATTCTTGCCATTTTTTGGGTGTGTGTACATCATTTTCAAAATGATTACAATTCAAGAAAAAACATTTTGTGTTTTCCATTATGACTCAAGTCCGTCTTTGATAACCGTCCAGCGTGAGTTTCGGAGGCGTTTTAGGAAGAATCCTCACACTCACCAAGGACAAGGTTTATATACCGCCAATGCCTCAAACACTTCAAGAGCTCCGTGAACGAATTAGAATTGCCATACAATCAATCAACCTCCCAATGATAGCCGGTGTTTGGGACAATTTACAGCACCGATTGGAAACGTGTTCCATGGCTAATGGACGGCATATTGAGCACTTGTAGAGGTATCTACGAAAAATTTAAGAATTTTTCTTTGTGTTGGTGTAGTTTATATACATATTTGAGTAGCATTAAGGTCAATAAAACGTTTTAAAACCTGATGATTCAGTTATAATCACCCTGTATAATGTCCCAAATTAATGCATATTTAATGTAGACTAGTGTCGAAACGAGTTATTATCTGATAAACAGATGGATAACAAAGTTTGATAATGTGTCTATGTTGTGTATAGGCCTATAGGCCTACATCTCCTAACTGTCAGGCAAAACGAATAAAAGAGCTCCGAGATAACATCATTTAAATATTTGGATCTTTGTCAAATGTCAAACTATTCGTCTTTTTTCGTGGAACTATTTTGGTGGATCTATCTTATTTTTGACAGCGAATGATTATAATATTTGTAACATATGTGGATTACAAGAAGACAATGTTTAGGATGAACTTTGAGTTGAATACTTTAGTTCTCTACTCTAAAATTGCCAACTATACGAATAATTGATATTTCACATATTTTGAGTGAATTTACTTATAGGATTTCATCTAGTTAACTGAAAGTTACTTATCAATATCACATATCAGACGTAAATGTCAGAACTCAGCAATTCACCGTAAACAGTCTTTTTATGAAGGACCCAACATCAAATTGATATCTGGGTTCAACTGAATCAGTAAAATACATGTAACTATTTACAACTCGTCTCCAGAATGAGATTTTCAACTATCTCGATAAACGCCTGGAACAATTTTACCGCGGTTCCTGCCAACCGGAAGCAGTGTTGATGAATGGGTCATTTCCTGTTATCAGTCGCCGACGGGGTGACGGCTGTCCCTTATCACCACGCGCTAGGCTGGTGCTTCGTTTCACATCGTAAATTCATCCGCCATTGAATTACACAACGTGTGTCCTTGTGCGCGTTCCTTCCAAGATTCGAGCTGTTGAGTGTAATTGTTGATGTTGATTGTTGGGCCACGAGTTTATTTTAGCAGTAGCAACAATAGCCTACCGCTCATATGTTAGGAAATGCAATGGCGCAATGCATTATTTGTTGACGCTGCAATTCCTTGTGGCTGATCTGTTGATAACAATCACGCCACATTCTCTGAACTTATCAGTGCAGTAGCTTTGTCATCCCGGTCACGGGTTATGTGTTTATTATCGGCATTGTGATAGAAATAATGGAATTCTTTACTTACACACAGTACAGTATCACATCACCCATTACATGTTTGTACTCTATTCGAATCATACATTTTAGAGCTTGCTTTATGACTAAAAGGATGCCGGTTCGGCCCTGAGCAAAGTGAGAAACTTTTTGAAGGTTCTAAACTTTACCCAGCATCGCAGCTATCCTTACAAATTATTCTGCTGGTATTTGTCAATAACAGAGCTATACCTCATCTGAACCATTACACTCACCTCTCAGTCAATACACCTCAAAATTCACAAATCAGAGTGCGCCGGTGCCTATTTGTACAGTATCTAGATTAACTTAGATGTTAGATTTTTGTCGTAATAGCATAATTTTCTGTTGTGTGTAATATTCTTACCATTAAAAAGGCACACGCCTACATATTTTGCATTTAGAGGTATTGTTGGACACTTTAAAAAATGAAAAAATAATAATCAGATACTACAGCCCTTGTCTGTAGGGTTCATTTGTTTAATTTAAACCAACGAAGTTCATTATGCCCTCCTGGGGTATTTTACGCATTTAAAAGGAGGCATGCATATCATTCCGCAGGCCACGCTCATGCCATTTCATCTGTAAATGGATAAAACTAGAATAGTATACAAATTTTTTATTCTTTGTAAATTAAACGAGGCCTTTTTAATGTTTAAAAATTTGCAGAATATAGCAAATCGCCGTTGTGGCCCAGCTGACGCCTTGGCAAAGTTGGCTCTCTGATAGTCGTAAAATTAGCATCAAGCGATAACAGGCCAGCTGCTGACGCTGACGTCATGAGAGGCCAGTCGACTGGCCAGGTGGCCAGATGGTGGCCAAGGTGCTCATTGCCGGACCCCCACGGCCCAGGTGACGGCGACGGTGATGGTGATCGCGGTGATCAGTGATTCATTCTGAGTCATCCGTGGCGTCACCGGCCCCGAGTCTTTGTCTGACACATGTTCACAGTTCCCATCATTGTTATCGACTGCATAAGCAGACATTTTTCAGTTGAAACATTATCATTGCTGAAACTGCTAAACGCTTGTTTTTATTGTGTACTAGACAATTTTCTTCGATCTGAGGATGAAGGGTTATCTCTGATTTCTATTAAATTTCTTCGCGGATATAGAAGTTTATTTTGCGTTTAATTTAATTTGGAGGGATAAAATATCGATGTTCAATAATCAGTTAATAGCTAACAAATACAAAAAATGCTATATTTATGGTTTTTCCTCCAAAAAATCTACAACATCTCCTATGTTGTTTTCATTTTCATTAGAGGTCTTCGTCGTAGCTTCGTTAGCAGTGTACACGAAGCATTTTGCATCTTCTCCCATTTTACTACTAGAATACTATCCCCTGAGGTGAATTTGAAATATGTAGTGTTGAATTAAAGTGCAATTCTTTTAAAATGATGTATAAATCCTCTAGTAGAATGTACTATGCTAATGATACATGCTCGTTATGTCGAATTTCAATGTGTTCTTATGTACTGATTGGCGTTCGTAATGTTTTCATTTGATCGAAATATGTTATGTTATGTATGAAAATCTTCCATTGATCCCTACCCAAATATCACTGCTGATGCGGATCTCCCATCTGCGGCGCCAGCGTGAGTTGAACGGATGGACATAGTAAACAGTTTGATGGATAACGTGCGACTGCCGACTGACACTGCCTGACTCCACCATGTGTCGTGACAACATTAAGAAGGCGTTGGAGTCAATCCAAATTCCGCCTTTCCCCTATAAGAGCAATGTTAAAAGGGATGTCAAATTACTCTTTTATTTATTATCAGAAAATAATGGTTTGTAGCTCTAAATAAAGGGTTCATCAAGGCGGATTTGGTTTGCGAGAAGATTTTTTTTTTAAATTAGTGTTTTTTGCTAACATGAAATAACAAAGCAAGTTTTTTTACTACTTTTAAAACATTTCCTACAGAATTTCATAAATTATTTACAAAGAATCGATCTCGCAAAAGGAACGGGGAATTTAATTGTGATTCAAACGCTATTTATTAAGAACCAATCGGACAAAAAATAAAGAAATTATATGACAAATGCCGGGGACAAGTTTAGCATTGCTCTTATGGGAAATAAATCCAACATGGCGGCACTCCAACGCCCTCTTAATCTATACGTCGCGTCGTCGCTAAGTTATTGGCGTTCCCTAGTCGCTTAGCTATAGTAGGTACACTGAACATAATCCGAAGTGATCAGTGGTAATTTTGATGATTTTTTTTGGTAAAAGTAAAACATCAGTTGAACAAACTAGCAGACAAGTTCTTGGTTTTGCCAAAGATACTCGCGGATTTACCCATGATAAAGTGATCGGAAATTACAATGAGTTGGAAAATAGACGCTCTTTTGCTCCGAACACGTGCCCGCTTATCATTTAAGTACGGTATGTAATTTGTATTAAACAAACTTGTTCTCAACATTTGGGGAACATTTTTTACAAAAATTCGATTTTAGGGGGGAAATGCTCAAAACTGCTGTATTAGGCCTACTACCAAATACAGGGTGTATCAAAATCGTCCCCTCGTTCTAGAGGTTGATTGACACATCCATATAGCTAGCATTCAGCTGCCAAACGCTCTAATCTGGTGTCCTTTCCCTCTCGTTTGGCCGTGTGAAAGCTTCATTTCTCCCGAAAACACAAGTAGGCAATAAGTGACCTACTGCCCTGGTTTAGACACCCATTGCCGGTAGATCGAAAACACTTTTTCTCATATATCCTCTCAAATTACTATTAGTACCAGGGGGACCGAGCTTAAGCTCGGTAAAATTATTACTTTCGTTCTCACACAAAGCTCGTTCGCCCCGCTCGCTTGCCCTCTTAATTTTTAAGCCAAGCTCTTTCGCTTCATTCATTCGCCAGGCCGATGGTGCTGCAATTTGGTATAACCTTTAAAGATATAACACATTGGTTTTATCAGCTGATTTTTGTTCAATTTAAAAACCTCTATAATGACAACATGGGAACTTTGAATGGCTCTAGCGCGAAAACCGGATTTTTCCCAGCTTTGGGACCAACGCCAATCGGATTCCTGGTGGCCAAAACCCCCATATTGAATCAAAAAATCATAACTCCTTGGAGCGAAAACAAACACAAGCCCGTACAAACAGAGCTGGTTTTAGAGTATAAGATGAAGATAAATAAATAAATAAGATAAGATTTGCGGGAATATGTTCGAGGAAAGCGAGTTTGTCGAGAAAGATTTCTAAATTGCATAGAGTAAAAATTATTTCGAGCAATGTATGGTTTTTTTAGGAAAAAAAAACTCGAGATGCCGTGGTTTGGAGGTTCGACTTCGCTCTACACGCATCCGATAGAGCCATTTCGATCCCCTCAGAACGTCCGGTGTCCGGTTTTGCTCCGTGTCTTTTAAAAGTCTT
Organism: Neoaliturus tenellus; assembly: GCA_030545055.2. NCBI lineage: Eukaryota > Metazoa > Arthropoda > Insecta > Hemiptera > Cicadellidae > Neoaliturus > Neoaliturus tenellus. The sequence goes on along the minus strand of CM061533.1, from coordinate 256,090,213 downwards.
CACCAATCGATTGAGCCCTTTTCGCCTACAGCTCCTGTGGCTGGAGGGTGTGAACAAAGGTCCTCACCGCCCGGTTTAAAGAGCACGTCTCCACCACATCCCCTCCTCGACGCGACGGCGACGTGGTGCTCAACTGCGAGACATGACGAAATTGCATTCGACTGGCACTGACATTATCACGTAAAAAAAAGGAGACAAGGGCTATCTGGCAGTTTATCATTGTCAACTAAATAACTAAAATGGTTTGTTTATTCTAAATGAAGCTATCCCGTTTCCAAAACAAATGAGGGACTTGGTTACGATTTTCAGCAGTTTTTGTTGTTGCCTACATAATTTTGCCTAAAATACGTGTTTGTTGCAATAGGCTATCCCTCAACCAGGAAAAGTTCACTAAGACATTAAGAATGAAAAATAGCAAGATACTTTATCAGGTCAACCGACGTACCAAAATCTATTTTTTTAATTAATTTTTATTCTGTGGGTTGGGGGTTGGGAGAGGTACGGTAGTGCTGAGTGATCTAGGCAGGCCTATAGTGTTAATGTTCTTGGGGTTTTGCACGTCATACACAGCCAGAGATTAAACAATCAACAAGCTGAATTTTTATTTCTAGAATAATTATGGCTGTGTAAGTTAGTTTAATTCCATTGTTTACAGTATGTTCAAAAGAAAACTTTGTTCAATTAATTTATTTTCACGTCGAGATTTTTATTTTTAGTGCGGTTGGTTTTTATTGGGTTTATTTGTAATTACTATTGTTAGTAGTATGTTATTTATTTATTTATTTATTGTTATGCTTTATTACAGCAAAACCCTAATATTAAATCAACACATCCAAAGTAATAAATTACACTTTCGGTTAGTAAAAATTCACTAAAGGCTACAGGAAAAAGTCGAGTAACGGAGTGACTTTTTTTTGTAAATTTTCGTAGGCTATTTCTGTTTTTTTTTATTTATTTATTTATTTTTTTTTTTTCAAAACAGGACATAGGTGTTGCATAGCTCTGAAGGCGAGTAAGTAAATATTAGTACTATATCAGTAAGGATTGTACAAAAAGACTCCATTGTGGGAGATGAAGGTCTTGTTTTAGTTTTTGCTAGTGACAGCACTGCTTCCGCCGGGCGAGGAAAGGTTGGCAACAGTTGCATGACGTCATTGTGACGTTTACTATCCGTGTTCGCCATGTGCTCTTCTGCAAGGGATTGCCTAGAATTGGAAATTTAAGTAAAATTAATACTTATGATCTATTTGAAATGTAGTATTGTTTTATTTAAAAAAAAAAATGATTACAGTAATAAACTTGTAACTTATATTTTTGTTTAAAACATAGCTTTGTAAAATTTAGTGATAACTAAATTTTTTTTCCTGAAACATAAAATTAATTGCTTTTTACTAAACCAATTTAGTACGCGTATTGCCCGACATCGATCAATTATTTTCATACAGTACAAAAGGTAGGCCTACATTTAGATTTAAATCAATACATCCGACCAATCCAATATCGTGAATATCAGTGATCACAAAAAACTACAGCTGTACGTTACCGTAACAGATGTTCAAACCAATCTCAATGTTATTCTAATGGGATTGTTTGTGGATACTGTAGCGCCTTATTTTAATTCCGATTCTCATTAATTTTTAGCGTAAACAACTTCAGGCCAAGCCCTATCCAAAGACATCAAAAACTTGAAAATTGGTTGAGAATTGTAGGAGGAGTTCTCTACAAAAAATACCCTTAGCGTATAAATAAGTATAGTTGTGAATAATGGTTGGAATCCGATTTTTATTTTATTTTGGGTGTTTCTACGCCAGTGGCATTTTTTAACGTTTTGACGGGGAACGGTCCAAAACCCCCGTCTTGCTACTATCTAACATCGACCAGTTGTTAGAAAGCATCATTAATTAATAGCCCAATGACAAATATGGCAACTGGGCCCGGAATGAAATGAAAAATAGTTTTATTCCATCAAAAATGGATGATATATTCCCGGACTTTATTTTGTACCGGTATTTATAAAGTAAAGAGAGAAACACATTGACATTTTGTATGTTATAGTCGTGGATGAAATATTCATCTGATATAGGAGCAGTAATTGTCCATGCGTTTTCTGTGATATTACGAAATCATGAAAACAATCAAGTTGTTAAATTGAGGAAGATGGCCTTGACACAAAACATTGAACTTGCTGTTCGTCTTCGGAGCCTTGACGGAATTGATTATTGTATGTATGTGCAGCCTCAGTCCTCGGCTCTTCGCAGAGACCTCTTTTGAAACGTGGAACTGGCAACTAACACAAACGCATTCTATTCTATTCTCTTGTGGTCGTTTTCGTTTCAGAGGCTCTGTATTTTTTTAAATTGGCCGCAGCAGGTGCGGTCATTTCCTTTGTGGATCTGGATGAACGTGAACGACCTTGTCCATGGTTCGCAGAGGGGAAGGGGAAGGGACGGGTCGGAATGTTTTGGAGGGGGTGATTCATCTATCCCCCCCACTTTTCTTTTGAATCGCGTCCGTGTGTGTGTGGACGTCGGACAAACAACAACTCCCAAGAACTTTTCTCTTTGATTCTCACACCGCCACACGTTTTACGAACTTTCTCAATTTAGTTGATTTAATTTATATTTATGAAATTTCGCGAACCCGGTTATGTCCAAAGTAAGTATGAGTTAAAACAATTACGGATTTATAAGTTTACCTTTTATATTGGTGTGTGTTGGTTTCCTGTACTGTGTTATGAAGTTAACTTCTGGGAATCAGCTACAATATTCAAGAAGATTGTGATTTAGGTTAGTTGTGTCACATGATTACCGAGTGAACTTTGTGCACATTTTTATCAGTAGCAGCCGACGTCATTTTATCGATCAGCGTCTAGAGGTTAGGCGTCTCGTACTCTACCGTCACTACACTTCAAAATGGCGTCTGCTCGTCCCTTCTCTTGTTCCGCTGCTCGCCGTCAGTGAAATTTCTCCTGTGGTCGAGTTATCAGTGCAGTGCGTTTCTAGTGTTTTGAATTTGAACTGAATTAAAGTTTTTAAAGTGGCAATTGAGTGGGTTACTTGTAAAATCGGTCCAAGTAAGTGTTTTACACGAGAAGAGTTTTTGCGTTCCTGTGAGGTGAATGACCTCTATTAGGCTTGGCTGTGGGAAAATCCTTTTATCCCCTGGAATTTGCATGTAAATGGGGATTCGTTGGCGATATCCTGTTTAGAGATATAACACGAATTTGAACTGAACTTCAGAAATTTTGTCAACCTCGAGTGATCAAGTTTTCTCCCCCAGAATATCTCGCCATTTTCCAGTTTTGTATGTCCCGTACCTCACTTAAAATTATTATAATTTACACGATATTGTGAAACCGTTACTTAGGCCTACATTAAATTTCTAGTTTTACTTTCTTAATAAATATCTGACGGAGAATAATGGTTGTGTAATCGCATTTGGCGCTGCGCCTGTAAAACATGGTGACAATTTTCTTTGTTTAGACTAGTCCTTTCTGCGTCATTGAAAGCAAGTTAGACACTGTTTTCCCAAAAGGTTTTGGCCCGAGTAAGGCATTGATGAATTTGGGTTCTTAGACCTACGACCATTGTGGATTTATCAGTCTAATTACCCTTATTTTATTATTAACATAACTTAGTAGGCCTATCTTGTAATGCACACAAAAATCGAAATCTTCTTTTATAACTTAGGCTTCAACTTACTTGTTAATGTTAGCAGGCCTGATCTAAAATTTGTGCATAGGCCTACTCAAGACTTACTTGAATTACAGTTTTTTAGTATAAACCTACCTCCTTAAAACAAAGAATAACATAACATTCTGTTAAGAATGTTTTAAAACAGCTCTTTAACACAATCCTCTAAAAAATGATTTTAAACAGCAAACCTGTGTATTTTTAAATGCAGTTTAGACATGAAATAAATCTAGGTCCAAGCCTATGTCAAATTAACTCATTTCTTTCATGCCTTAAATAGGTTTGTAAGAAAGTTAGCCTACTGTAAGTTATTACCTAAAGATTTTAGTTAAATCACCACCTATGTTTAACTTACTGTATTTAGCTATAAATGGTTCAGCATACCGGTACTGTAGCCTACACTCTCGTTGAATAAACAAGAGTGTAGGCTACTGTAGGCCTATGCTAAACCATAAATTAGGTAGGTGGTGATTAACCTCAAATCTCAAGGGAATAACAGCCCTATTCAAGGCATGAAAGAGATATAAGTTTACCATAGGTCCAAACCTAGGCCTAGATGTATTACCTGTTACCTCCGGTGTAGTCTCGCAAACCCTCTTCATAGGGCATAACATCTGTCATTTCCTCATCGTACTAGCTCTCATTGCGGAGTTGTCAATGAAGTTTGCTTAGTGAAGGAAAGAAGGTTTGAGCTGGGTTGGTAATGGCATATGATATAATTCAGAGGAGATAATCAGGAATTTCATAAGAACACTTTTCTATGAGATATTGTTTTAAACTTAGATTAATTTTAAAGTTGGCTGGTTTACATACTATTAAGCATTCATGGTAACTTAATTTCCATAGAGGTATATTAACTTAGCTTTTGAGTTATACTGTATCCTGACTATTAAAGCCATGTAGGTCCAATAAAAACATGATTAGTCTTTTCAGTAATTAAACTTCAGTTTTAGTTTTGAGTAATTAGTCTTTCAATGATTATTTTTTAGTAGTCTTTTAAAAAAATGATCCCCTGTTCGTTGTTGATTTTCAATCCAAGCTGGTTATGTTTGACTGGAACAAAACTAAATAGGCCTGTTCTAACATGTGTGACACGGTACGTAAACTTGGTCATAAATCTTTTTGATTCCAAAAATTATTTAAGCGTTGTAAACTAATCAGCCAAATTAAATTAACAAAATGTAAGTATGACCTTAATGAATTTTGTTTGTTTCAGCAACCCCCTCCATTACTGAGAAAACCAATATAAAACCAGTTTATTGTGTGGGCGGCAACACACAAGACACAACGGACGGCCCCAGAGGACCGGGGGGTGCTTCTCGTGTCTCGGGAGGAAGGTTAGGAGTTCTATGAAAAATTTATTTTATTGTTTAGTATAAGCTCAATGGTATAAGGGTTTTGGGGCTCCAGTAGGCCTACACTGAAACATAAATATCAACAAACTCTTCAAAATTACGAGTGCACTCAAACATGTACCTATACGTGGTGATCAAGGACCTTGTCATTTTGTCTGGCAGCAGACATAGCTGAGAGATCACCGTGCTTGTAGTTCAGCTGCCAGAGTTTTGTTTGTTTAGCACCACCTGGGGAGTACGTGCAGCTTTAATGGAATGCGGTGGATGCGAATATCACCCCTCAAATAACAAATGACTCACGACCCTCGGTGAATACTTTGAAGCTTGGAAGCTAAATCCAAACCCTACAAAAACTGAGACATAGACATAGACATTTTATTAGCACAAAACGTACAAAAATGTTCAAGGTAAATGTACATGTACTTCGTCATTTCTATAAGTGAAGATGATGAAATTGTTCATTGGTAATTGTAATCATCATTTACTTATAACCCCTAAACATAACCGAGTTAAAAAAAAAACATTTACAAGTGTTGCCAAAACAGAGAATAAATATCATCCTCAACAATCAACTACCATAATAAAATATTTAGCCTATAAGAAAAACTTAACATCGGTAACAATATTTAAAAACAGATTAAATATCATCGTAACATAGTAGGCTAAATAAATTAAAACTAATTTTAGAAAATGTAGTAATATAGACATAGACAAAAAAGTATGGTAGGTAATGTAGTTGTTTCTTGAAATTATTACAACTATAATTAAGTGAATAATTTAAGATGAATAATTTATTTGAAGACTGTTTGATTGTTACTATCAGAAACAAAGCAATACGGTAGCAAAAGTGTAGGCCTTCTTGGTTAGATTTCACTACATTTTTGGCAGGTTTGATTGTATTGGGGCTCGTCAAGGACCTTAATAATCAATCTATTAATACATACTCCTTGTAACATGCTCAATGCTAAGCCCCTTATTATAGATTTTCCTAGCATCCTTTCTTCTCTTTTACGATTTAATAATTATCTTATAGGTTTCCAGTGTTGGGTAAACTACTTTTTAAAAGTAGTTAGCTACAACTACAACTATTTTCTTCAAAAAGAAGCTAAACTACACTACAACTACTTTTAAAAAAAAGTAGCTAGCTACAACTACAACTACAAGAAAAAAGTAGCTAGCTACTTTTTCACTACTTTACAAAAAGTCATAATAGAATATTTTGTTCATGTGTTAGACAAATGTCCATCAAAACGCAAAAAATTTATGCGTACACACTAACATACTGATTGACATCAATTTATATAATACCAATGTGAATATAGGCCATACCATTATAGAACATATATTATATGCTCAAATCTTTCATTTTCTAGTACTTTATGAAGTTTGAAAAACTGGTTGTAAGCTGTCCACGGTAAAACCAACTGAGACTGCAATTTAGACAGTGCCATTGCAAATAAACTGTGTTTTTAACACTTCATTAGCATTAGGCCTACAAACTTGGTTAATAATTTTGTTATTGTAACGCAAAACAATGGCAAGATATCGGAACAACTTAACCTCAAACATCAACTCCAACTCAATGACTCAATTAGGCAGACGACAGACAACGACAACCAAACGTTTTCAAGCGTACACTTTATACTGACTGTTCGTACACAGAGTCAATAATTAATAGTGGTGAAATTGTGTTTTTCTTTGTATTCGGTAACTATTCAAAGTAGCTTAATTGGGTTATTTCGATTAGTTAAAAATTTAGGGCATTTCAATACCAAATGTAGCGTGAAGAGTAGCGTGATTCACGCTATATATTAGACTCAAAATGTAGCGACGCTACAATATTAGTTGCTACTTTGAAAAGTAGCGTCGTTACACTACAAACTACAAAAAAAGTAATGCGCTACAGTAGCACGCTACAAGTAGCGCGCTACTCCCCAACACTGTAGGTTTCACCCCATTTTAACTAGTGTGAATAGTTAATGCCTATTGATTAGCCACCAATTATAAAAATAAATCAAATTATCTTCGGATAACCTGACAGCTTCTTAATGCACTGATTTTGTTTTTATTTCTGATCAAAAGGTAAAGATTAATTTTAAATGAACCTTAAATCAAAATAATTGTGGTGCTTACTCAGGTAAAACTTTTAATTTATCCCTAATTAATTTCAATTATATATTGTTAAATGTACTTAGGCCTCAATAACCTTTAAACATACAGTTGTGAGTAGGAACGATTTTCCGAATGTTTATTTATTTGAATTAGGCTATCTATCATAGATTCTAATACTTTTTTCATTGTATTAGGGACGAATCTCGCTCCCTGCAATCGTCAAAAAGACGTTGGGTTCCTCCTTCTACTATAAGACGCGATGCTGCACAACAGTCCCCTGAAACCAGAAATGATCAGATCTTCCGCAAGGTTGGTATATAGTACTGGGTTAAATTTTAACTATCATTTATAACATTTACATTTAATAAAGAATAGCCTATGTCTAGCCTTCTTGTCAATAAATACCCCCCGTCGCAGCAGACCTGCGTACTCAGGGAATTTCCAAATTAGTAATATTAATTTTGACCAGCTAAACTTGTAAACAAAATTTCATCACGTGCTCATAAATAAATAGGGAAATAAATGTCTATTCTCCTTAAGGTAAATATAGGGAAAGAGTATGCAGGTATGCTGCCATGGGGGACACTAAAAGTAGGTTTTTAGCAGAGAAAAAATTTATTTCGACCATATAAAGCCATACAGTAAATTTCATCAATATCTGTCCATAAATAAAAGAGTTTACTTATTCTCCTTATGATTAACATGGGAAAAGAGTATGCAGGTTTGCTGCCATGATAAGTACTAAAACCAAGATTTTTTACCTTAAATGGATGAATCTCAACCAAATGAAGCTAAATACCAAGTTTCATCCAAAAATATTGGTGAATAAGTGAAATATTAACACATCCTTATTCTCCATAAGATTAACATTGGAGCCCCAAAAGACAATGTACTGTCTTTAGACTTTGTAATATCTCGGTAACCAATGGAGATAGAGCAAAGCTTCAAAATACTAAATTGTGTGTTTTTTTGAGCTAAATCCAATGGTCAAAATAAAAATTGAAAATTTTTCAAATTTACATATGAAAAATGCAAAAAACCCATTTTTGGGGTACAAAACCCCCAAAACTACCCCTTCCGGTAGGTCGATATGTCTGGTTTTCGAACTCATCCGAATAAATGTAGGATTACACATTTCTACCAAATTTGGTGTCGATCGGACCATTTTTACGAGAGTTATCGTGTCTAGGGACACATATATACATATATATATACATATATACATATATATATACATATATATATACATATATACATATATATATATATATAAAAATTTTAATGACTATTATTTTTGGTCTCTGGGCACCTCAAAACGAAAAAGTAACATGGTCCCCGGCTTAGGTCTTACCATGAGACCTACGGTAATAGCTTATTCCCTATGGGAAATTCGCTAAAAAGCAAATCACTTACTTCAAACCAAGAAGTTAACAATATTTGTCTTCCAATATGGTTTTTTAAGTTGAGCTATTCCGTTTACATCAGATGATTTGTGAGCTAGAAAGGTGATTGGACTTGGGTAACACCTTACCAGAAATATAACAAATTCCTATTAATTTTTTTAATTAATAAAAAAGTCCACCGCCACGAATTGAGTTATTTTTGTAAAGCCTACTTAAGAGTCTGCAGTTCCAGACGGCTTGAATATTTATTCCCATAAGACTTCAATTTTAAATATCAAACATCCCCTTCATCTTTAATATTGGTTGAAATAGATTCATATTTATGGGTCGATTTCACGAAACTGTCTAATTTTAAGTCACCCAAATTATAAAAGAAACATTAATGACTATGTGAGTTTAAACTTAGCCTATGAACAACAAGAGATTTTTTTCTATACAATTCATTTAATAAAACTATTAAATATGTTCATTGTTATTTTTTTTTATAACTTTTTGGCTCAATTTACCATTAAGGTCACGGTCTCCAGGAATGCGCTGCATAAATAAGTGACTTTGTTTACATGTTTAAAAATGTTATAATTACATTTAAGCACATGCACAAGGTTGTGATTAAGTTATATTAAATAAATTAGATGGTTTTAAATTAATAAGACAAATTATTTTGGTTTTATAGAAAAATGTACTTGTGTCACCAGAATTAACTCACTGAGAACAATATTTCTGTAAATGTAGAATATAGTAATTCAAATTTGTAACTTTTTAGTTTTACATATATAAATGTTCTGTAGAAATATTGGCGAACATGATTTACGCAGTTTCCTTTTTTTATATTTGACTTTTTTTCCTCAAATTTACAAAAAACTTGAGAGTTCTTTTGAGTATTATAATTATTTTCCTTCAGGTCACGCCCTTTAATTAATTAAAAAAAATAATTTATTTTGGTTTTAAAGGTAGAATCATCTGTATCAGTCATAGCTAAAACTAAATACAGGATGAAAAAGGAGGTTTTTTATTTCATTTAGATAAATTACAATAAAACATAGCGGAATTACTTTCCAGTCACACTCCTTCCTGTCACAGTTCAATTACTCTATTTATAAAAAAAGACTATTGAATATAGTTGATATATATTTGAGCAATTCATATCTAAAAATATAATTTATTTGAAGATTTATAGCAGTCAAATTATTACTGTCCAAATTGTTTAGAGTTGTATTATTATTGGTTTTAATTAAAGCGTGACCTGAAAGAAAACTTAGGTAAGAAATACATGGAGAGTGCATAAAAAAGTAATAAATAGTAAAAATTACTCATGATGTTATTTTATATATTCAATTTACTTCTGGATTATACAAAAAAAATTTATATTTAATAACTTTTAATTTTAAGTTTTTAACCTCTGAAATTGGACAGTTTCGTGAAATCGACCCTTATGTTATTTTAAAGGAAACTTAATACTCAAAAATACCTATGCAATCAATCCTGGAGCAGACATTAGCCTACGTGAAAGCATAATCACTATTATACAGCGATTATGAGATAAAACCACTGAAATAACGCTTCCATTTTCAAAGAAAATTTTTGAGAATACTTTGTAGTTTATTTGTCAAACAATCAATAATGACAACAATCAAATAATCAATAACCTTGGACTTCACAGGGCCCTAGATATTAATTTTTCTTTTAAAATTACATAAAGATGAATCTTTTTCGACCAATATTAAAGACGTAGCGGATGTCTGAAATTTAAATTTATTACCTGACCAGTTTATCATCTTTGATATAAAGTAATGATCAGAAAATTTTTTTATAAGTACAGTATATTCTCTAAATAATCATTGCCGATAGTGTGTGATTCTCATACAGACCTAACTTACTGCGTAAATTTTTGAAAACACATCTCTTTGTACAAAAATGTTGTCTTTAAAAATGGCATTAAAAATTATTGTCTGAAGAAGAGCTTTCTATGGTTATCATCTAATATCTTTCTAATATATCCTATACTGTACTTCCTTTAGCAATAATCCAAGTTTTGTGTTTTTATTTTATCAAAGCATTGTAGGCAATTTGAGAACATTTACTCCTTTTGGGAACGAACGTTTGCATAGTTGCCTTACATCAACTTCTTTCACCCATTCTTCGTTTCTCTGTTGAGGCCCAGAAGTTGTGATTGAGACAACCAAATTTGTGAATGATATTAGTTGAAATATAATTTAAATTACTTGAAACATTATGATAATTCAACGACTTGTGCAAACTTATGTTGATTTATGAAGTTTGCTGTAAGTCATTTTACGTAAGTTTACTGTCTCCACAGAAAAAAAAAAAAAAAAAAAAAAAAACGGGAATTGAATTTTTTTTTAAATACTGATGTATGTCACAGCCTAATCTTTTATTAAAGCTATATTAATTGATTCAACGTTGATTATGGAAACGTATGAAGGGTTAAAAATAATAAGGAGTAAATGTAAGAGAGTTCAGATAGGTACAATTTTAAAAGGTCTAAAGTTGACTCAATAATCTGACAGTTACGGGACTGGGATGGTGTTGGATTACAGAAAATGTTTTATTACCAAAGTTTAGTTTTATTCTACTAAATTTGAACTTCTAAAAGTTAGAAAATCAATTTTTGATGTATTATTATGTATATTCTTTGATATATCAAGGTTGGAAAATAACTAATTTTTGTATGACAACACAATGTTGATTAAAGCCCCATCTATTTCAATTGCAGCCATTAAAACATCTGAAAATTTAAACGCCATGGAACTTTGGTTCAAACAAAATGGTCTCCATCTCAATTGCTTAAAAACACCTTGTGGCTTCATTTCCATAATCCACACTTAAATTCTCAAAATTTTCCTATTATGTTAGAATTGGGAGTGCTAATTCATTCTTCAGTAAACACTAAATTTCTGGGTTTGCACATGATTGAAAATTTACAATGGACAGAACATTAATTTAAGTTGAGTAAATCTTAAGCCAAGGCTTTATTTGGGCTGAGAGTAATCTGTAAAACAGCAGGTCTAAATACTGCTACTGTTTATCTCTCCTATTGTATGTCAAGGGCTTGTTATGGCATTATTGCTTGGGGTAGCTCTCCAGTTATAGTTACATAAGTTCAACGGACCCCCGAATTAGTAGTTGTCACAAAAAAATTATGTGAATACTTAAGGATTAAATTTAAAGATCGAAAATGAAAGCTATGTTTATTCCAAGTAACATTGAGAAAGAAAAGTTTGAAAACAAATTTTGTCGCGAATAGTGGAAAACCTGTGGGTGTAAGCCTTGAAATTGTTCAAAGAAAAAAAATCACAAGATTGTGTGAAAACAGGAAAATTTCAGAAAAACCTTTGAAAACCAGGATATTCATTTCCAAAAAACAGTATACACCATGTAAAATGCTTCGTTTAGCTGCCAGCCACCGTTTTGTGTTTTGCACTTTATAATTTGTATTTCCGTAACGGATGGGTGTATTAAGTTTAAATTTGGCATGAACCTTTATCACATTGATGTTCATTTCCAAGAAAAGAATAATTTTTTCCGATCTTAATTTTCTAAATGGCAGCTTGAGAGAGAAGACTTTCTTTGATTCTAATGAAGAAGTCACTTTATGCCAGTGCATATCTTTGATTAAGATATGTAAACATAAATATTACTTCAGTGACTGACAAATTATTGTGTGTGTGTCCATAGGTCAGAGGAATCCTCAACAAGCTCACTCCAGAGAAGTTCCAGAAGCTGAGTGATGACTTGCTACAGACCGAACTCAATTCAAGTGTTATTCTCAAAGGTGTCATCTTATTGGTGAGTTTGGAATCAAGAATCTTAAGGAAAGATATGTTCTACACACATGTGGAAACGTTAGCAAGTTATTACACTCCTTTGTTTAAAGTTCATTGTTGGTGATGGTGAGTTTACGTTGTTTAGTAAATTATTGCGGACATTTTCTACCACTGATTAGTAAATTACAAATTCACGACGTTTCGGGATCTGGAATCTGATCCCGTCTTGGAAGAGGTACTTCTTCCACCTGAAGACGGGATCAGATTCCAGATCCCGAAATGTCGTGAATTTGTAATTTACTAATCAGTGATGCAAAATGTCTGCAATAATTTACTAAACAAAGTTATTACACGTTGCTTAACATTGAGTCACAAGGCTAGCCCCACATTACAAAATTGAAAAAAAAAATTTCTGCTTTGCTCAGCCATTTTACAAATAAAATTTTAGTTTAAGTGTGACTTAACACTTTTTTTTATAAATATCCTGCAACCTTACAAGTTTAATACATTTATAATTATGATCATAGACAAAAATGATCAATTTGGGATGTAAATGTATGAAGAGAGAAAATAAAACACTTCACCTCTTGCTCAAAAATCATTTATTTCAGTATTAAATTGCTAGTAAAATAGGCCTAGCAATTCGTAGATTATTTATAGGCACAGATTTTTAACGTTATTCTCGAAATACTTCGCATTTTGAAAAATCTTGAAAAAAAGTATTGTCTCGTAACAAAATTTAAAATTTCTATAAAAATTTAAGAAATTTCGAGATTTGTCCATATCTAGTTTAGTTTAAACATAAATTAAATTATCATGACTGTACATAAAAGTTATAGAAGTAGTTAAAACATGTATTTTTTTTATAAAAATAATTTTGCCTAAAGTATTATTTTATTGCCTGAAATATATTAGCTTTCAAATGTACTTTAAGGTTCAACATAAATAAACTAGAGACTACTTTTTTGTATGATTTACCTTTAAAGTATTAGTCACTAGGGGGATTTACATATGTACATTTGAATTCTATTACTATTAAAATTGTTAATGCAAGTACAAACATGTTAGGCAATTTGAGAACACCTACTTCTTTTGGAAATGTGTGTTTGCATAGTTGCCTTACATCAACTTCTTTCATCCATTCTTCGTTTCTCTGTTGAGGCCCAGAAGAAGTTGTGATCGAGACAACCAAATTTATGAATGATATCAGTTGAAATATAATTTAAATTACTTGAAACATTATGATAATTCAACGACTTGTGGAAACTTGTGTTGATTTATGAGGTTTGCAATAAGTCTTTTTACATAGGTTTATCGTCTCTACAGTTACAAAAAAACTCCAAAGAAACTGGGGAATTGCATTTTCTTTCAAATACTGATGTATGTCACAGTCAAATTTTTTACTAAAGCTATTTAAATTTATTGAATATTGATTATGGAAATGTATAAAGCAGTGTTTCTCAACCGGTGGTATGCATACCATTGGTGGTACGCAGAGCATTTCAGGTGGTACGCAAGGCTCAAAGGAGGAAATGAAAAATTAAATATATGGAAAATAAAAAATACCATTTACGACGTGACGACTGCTGTTTTGGTCAGCAAACTTCATTCTGCTTTACAACTCATTTTCACTTAGTTTTGAGAGGTAAAGCACTTTTGCCTATAGCTAAGTAATGTCGCACCAACTCAGGAAGGTAAATAATTTTTAAGACATCCGTTTGCCGAGCATATTTGTATCAATGAATAATTATTTTGTATTCAATACTCGTCTGGGTTATCCACAACCTTAATTGTTTTAAGTTCAAAATTTACTTTGAAAGTATCATTTCATTGCCTAAAATATATTAGGTTTTAAATGTACTTTAAGGTTCAACATAATAAAATAAACTAGCCTACTTGTTTGTATGATTTACCTTGAAAATATTAGTTGCTATAAGGATTTAGATAAATTCAATAAATTACATAGGCCTATGTACATTTGAATTGTAATTAAAAATTTTAATGCAAGTACAAACATATTAGGCAATTTGAGAACACCTACTTCTTTTGGAAATGTGTGTTTGCATAGTTGCCTAACATTAATACCTTTCATCCATTCTTCGTTTCTCTATTGAGACCCAGAAGAAGTTGTGATTGGAACACCTGCTCTCAATATGAGATATTTGATTTATTTTTTATTTACAACATGCTAGTAAAAACACTTATGGGTACTCATGCCTTTAGTAAAAATTATTATTATCAATTAAGACACAAGTAACCTATGTCATCTTAATTTTCTACAGTATACATACTACTATACCTGCATAGCTTAAATTTAAAATTACGAGGTGGCCCGTGCGCAAATTGCGCATTTTAATTCAATTCAAATTCAAATTCAAATTCTTTATTAGCACATAAACATTTTACATTACATCACAAGGACATAGAAAAACAGGTGCTTTGTCATATAATGAAACTTAATCTAAGCATGTTTATGATTCTGTATGAGTGAAACTCACCTACCCTAACATACGTGAATGTTGTTATGAAGTGACAGAGATCTATTTTAGTTTACTATCTGGCTTTTAAAATGCATCTGAAGGTAATCAACTGTTAAATTACAATTCACATTAAAGAACTTGCTATAAAAGTTGGTCAACATTTTAATCAATGCAACATGTAGCGCCCTCTAGAAATAAATCAAAGGCGAGGGGGGGGGAAGCCCGAAACGAAATGACCTTTTTAATTACGATTCGTTACTGCGCTACATCCTAAGCTTTAAAATGACACCTCAATCTTAAAAATCGGTTCAGTAGGTCGAGAGAAAAAGGGACGTAACAGACGAAACCCTTATAGAAATAAGAAGATAGATGTTGTTAGTGGTATCAGTATCAGTAACTGGCTGGGTAGCTGAGTGGTTAAAGAGCTCGCCTTTGAATCTGAAGGTTGCCGGTTCGATCATGAGAAAAGTTAATGCTTTTTGATGGTTCAATACTGGACCCAGCTTCCTTTGGTCATTGGGCTATTAATTTTAATGATCCTGACAAATGAAACAGCTGATATTTGTCAGTAACCAAGCTACACCTCATCTGATCCTACAATCATCACACTCACCCTTCAGTCATACTCACCTTAAAATATGCACCACTGAGTGTGTCGGTGTTTCAAATAAATTCTCTAAAACGTATGGTCAGTGGTCAGATTCATATTTCTGTGATACAATAGGTTTGAACAAGAAACAAATGCCTGGCACTTGTCGGGAGTGACTTGAACCAAACATTTATTTTCTTATTTTAAAGTTCAAACTATCAAGGATCCATTCCATTTATTGCACCTTTACGTGTTTCAGATCTTTGAAAAGGCGCTAGATGAGCCGAAGTACAGTTCTATGTACGCACAGCTGTGCAAGCGCCTGACCGAAGAAGCACCTACCTTTGATTCACCAACTGGCCCTAGCACATTCCGCGTCTTGTTGTTAAACAAGTGCAAAACTGAGTTTGAGAACCGTTCGCACGCAACTGATGCCTACCCTGATGATGCGATCCTCACCCCTGAAGAAGAGGAGCGAAAACAGAATGCCAAGCGCAAGATGCTGGGCAACATTAAGGTTAGGCTTAGCACTTACTTTATATTGGTGAAGTTTAAGTTTTGTTTATTTGACTTCACTTTGTGGAATTCTTGTTAGTCCTTATTACACCAAAAATTATGGTCAAAGAGAGGGTTTTATGTTTCTAAGAAATATGTTGCTTTTAAGAGTATAGTCTGGGTTCCGAAATCGTGAAATTATATAGTTGCATTTCGTCTTTTCAAGCTCTTGTTGTGAACCTTTGAACTGCTTTTTAGATTGTCTGTTTGAAAAATCTTGCAACAACTCTTAAAGCAGCCTTAGTTATGAATTAATAAGGACCAAACTATGAAAGACCAAGAAGAATCCAAACCTCCTGTATAAATGGGAAATAAAATCCACCTAAAAAGAGATTGAATTCAAAGAGGAATATAACTCATTGACCCCTTCTAATGAAAAAACTTCATCTGCCTGTTCGATTATATCAAAACCGATACTGGAGTCAAATAAATAGTATTATATTATGTTTAAAATACATTAGTTCTCTGTAAAATAAAAGGTGAAAAATAAAAATTGAAATTTAGATAATTGAAAGAGTATTATCAAAAATTCTTCAAAAATGTAAGGTGATAAAATCCAAATAAATTTTCCCAAAATCTGGCTGTTAAACATAAACATCCTTAACTTATTAACAATTGTCACACTACAAAGAAAGTGATTCCCTACACTCGCATAACTGTTAATTACTTTACAGTTTATCGGAGAACTTGGCAAACTGGAGATCTTGGCGGAAGGGATTCTACACCGATGCGTCCAGCAGCTGCTGGGAACGACGCATCGCAATAAGCCGATGGCCGAGGATTTGGAGTGCCTCTGTCAGATAATGAGGACTTGCGGCCGCATCCTGGACACGGAGAAAGGCTCTGTGAGTACAAAACATAAGTCTTCCAACCCTAATTGATATATTTTTTTCAGTAATTAGAAGCAAGACAGTAAATATACATGTAAGATGTAGCAGGATCCCTTCTGGCTGGTGAATTTTCTTGGTGTTATCGTTACCGTCTGCAGATTACTCTTCTCTAGCGTAACCAGTCATCTAAACTAACCTTACCTAAAGATTTTAATTTTAAAAAGTTATTGTGGAGAAATGTTACAACCAGAAAAGTTACAAGCCAGAAGGCTTCCTGTTGTAGCAATGGTGATCGATTTTGACCATCACATCGGTCATCATTAGGATATGCCTGTTTTATTATGTTAACCTGCATAATGGCACAAACTTATATATAGGGTGTCTATAAAAAAACCTTTACAACTTTACCATTCTCCCATCCTCTTTCCATGTAACATACAAGTTTTCTAAAAACACTACATGAAACAGTGGCTCATAAAGTTTTAATCTGTAGCAGTTTTATCTGCTGATTGGTTTATACTGTTGTTTGGTTAACAATAACAAATACTTTGTGAGTCCCATAAGAATCGCAAGGGATGTTCGTGTTAAAGCGCAGTGTGTGGAGTGGTTTATAGGAACTAAGTCTGATGTTGTTGTTCAACGAAGATTTTGGACAAAATACAATAGGAATCCTCCTTCAAGACCAACAATTAGGGCTTGGTTTCAATAAACAACTCCACACACTGCACTTTAATACGAACATCCTTTGTGATTCTTATGGGACTCACAAATAATTTGTTATTGTCTACCAAGCAACAATATAAACCAATCAGCTGATAAAACTGTTACTGATTAAAACTTTTTGAGCCACTCTTTCATGTGATGTTTTTAGAAAACTTGTATGTTGCATGGAAAGAGGATGGGAGGGTGGTAAAGTTGTAAAGGTTTTTTATAGATACCCTGTATTGTAATGCTAATGAAAAAGTTGTCTTAAATAATGATAACAGCATTTAAGCATTTAGATTCTTTGTCTACCAGCATCATACAAAACAAAATAGTGTTGGCTTTTAAAGGTTAAAACAGTGCCCACTAGAATTGTAACAATACAGTAAATCCTTGTAAGCAATTTATATTAATTAATGGAGCAATTAATGGAGAGTATTAAAATAAAAAATGAAACCTGACATCCTCAAAAAAGAAAAGTCAATATGATTATGAACCACTGTATGTTTCAGAATCTGATGGAGCAATACTTTAACCGCATGCAGAACCTTGCGAAGAACGAGGAACTGCCCTCTCGCATCCGCTTCATGTTGCGAGACGTGATAGAATTGCGGCGAGACAAGTGGGTCCCACGAAAAGCCACCAACACCGAGGGTCCCATGCCCATGAATCAGGTGAGTCTTTTTAATTCATCATGAATCTGATTGAAAATTGTCTTATAAATGTTTACTTGCAATTTTGGGTAACTGATGTGTTGCTTTTTTCTTATGTCTCACATTGTTACACATAAGTTACTGAGTACAAAGTATCGTGTTGTTGGTGTATATATTGAATTCTCAGTTACACCTTATCAAGAATGTATATTTGGGTGCTGCTAACGCGACCTAATATAGATGTGGCCTATTAAGGGTGGCCAAATTTGTTAAATTGCCAGATTTTTTTTTTTTTTTTTTTTGGAAAAGTGTTAAAAATGGCAAATCATTTTTTTCATCATAAAATACTTTGATTTATTATACGCTGTAACTTACTCATTTAATATAAAAGTTTAGTTTGCTAGGGAGATTGGCTGGCTGAAGTTTGGCTGATTGGGTTTACAAAATAAGAGAAAGGATTCAGCTAGCTTACCTGAGAAAATTGTGTTCAAGCAGATATATGAAATACACATTTTCACTAATATATTGGTACCTATGAGGGACTTTTTCAGAGGAGAAGAGAAAGTGAAGTCGCTTTTCCTTATTTTGTAAACCCTTTTTTATTTTGTAAACCCTCATTTAAAATTAATTTGTAAAGTTTAACTAACCCGTGGCAAGCTTTCTTTAGCCCTAACTAAGAGACAATGGGATTTTCCATCCTGCCAGGGAGATGCCAGGTTATTTGTAATGCCAAGAAGATCGAATCTAGCAGAGTTTGTGGGACACTCACTAGTGTTTCAATGATTTTGACTTATTTCCTTAAGAGACTTTACATTATCTTTTTACAATGTATTAAAACACACTTCTCTTAAAATAGTTTTGTATATTTTTATCAGCTATGCGAAGAAGACAATGGGCACCGCAACAATTTCCCAAGAGACTCAGACCGGCGGCAGAACATGAACAACGAGTTTTTCAAACGTGGGCTCAAAACCCGAGGCGGGTTTGATGACATGCTCGGTGGACCTTTGGCGCCCCTTCACTCCAGCCCTCTGCACCCCCATTCTGACAAGTTCAACTCGTAAGTTAATTTTGAAAGTTTTCAACTATCTCAGGAAACCAAACTTCAGAGCTTACCACATTATGTTTTGTTTACAATGTAATCCTCATTAAAGGAAATATAACTAAACCATGGTGTTAATTTTGAAACCTAAATTAATTTTGAAGATAACATAATCGGTGAGCTATTAACTCTTTGTTAAAATTTTTAAAAGAACTAATTGCTTTTTATCATAAATTGGGCATTGCCCACTGGTCAAAACTCGACCATAAATTCAGTTGATCTCAAGCCAATTAGTTTTAAAAATGTTTTATTATTGATACGTCTGTTCTTCCCGACTTGCTAGCATTTGTTATTACAACAGCTGTTATCCTTCCCCCATATGATTAACATTGGAACTGTGAAAGCCTGTAGGGCGCAGCCCAGGGGGTTGATGTGAATTATAATGGGATTCTGCTCATCTACAGGACACTACCTTTCTAACAGTATGCGCAAATTTCTCCTACAATGCACACAATCTGAGGAAAGAAACATACTTCCCTATTAATACATAGATATTTTCCATCTCACCCTTTTTGAAAATTCTTATATAAAAAAACAATGTTTTCACAAGAAAATAGATTAGGAAAAATAAAACCCAAAGTAACAAGATGTTTGTTTCATTTGTTATTTTTTAAATAGTATTGTTGCTGAACTCCATTCAGTTACGGTATTGTAATTCATGTATTCATATGCAAAATAATAGAAATAAATCAATTATTTGTAAATTTATTTTTCATCATTAAAAATCAATTTTTTAAGTCTCAATATCAAATTGATAATAAAGTAAAATTACATTATAACTTATCAAAGCCCATCATCATTAGCAAGTAAGGGTAGTAGTGGTCGTCTAGCATCCACCATCACAACCCATGACCACGATATCCATACCCCATCCCACCACCATATCCCATCCGAGCCCCTGGTGTGTGTTGCAGTCCCTATCCTTGTATTGATGCCCGGTTGTGGTTGTGTGCTGCAGTTACAACGGTTACCAGTCCGGTTACCGCCAGAACTCGCGTCAGAACCACCACCAGCAGAACCAGCAACAGTTCTACCAGCAGAACAACCATCGCTACAACAACCAGCATAACAACAACTCCAACAACAATTCCGGTAACCACTTGACTGTGTTTTACATGATTGCTAATCAGCATGATTGGTTTTGAAAGTGACTAGGCGGCAAGATTTTTTGTAGGCGATTGTAATCTCTTACATTGTGATATCTTATTGTTGTTGGTAGGCCTATTGCTACACTTGGAGGATATTAAACATCTTACCAAAGATGAATAATCCAATATTTTAGTAGTTTAACACTGCTCTGTATATCAATGCCGCCTAATTACTGTAGTCCAGAAAAGAAATCAATTTTTCTGCTATAAAATTTATTATAAACTGGGAAGACAGGCAAATAATCTCGGCATGCTTTCCTTAGCTGGCATTTCATGAACTTAGTTCTTAATGGAGCACATTTTTTGCTTGTCAAGTTAAAGTTCTCAAACATCCATCCAAATATTTTTTTCTTTTCCAGAAATTGGCAAAACTTAAGTAATATCAGCTTAAAAATTTAATTCTTTCCATCCAGCTCAACAATTAGCATTGTATGAATTCTATAGGATGGGTTTGATACTTGAAACGGCCTCGTAAGTTGGATTTATATGGTCGGTTTTTATTTTTAAAGCATTAAATAAAGGGAATACAACCATGACAGTAAAAAATGTCAATATTATAGGAATGACAACAAATTTTAATTAATTTTTGTTAATTTTGTTTAAATAAGTCATCTGATAGTTATTTTATAAAGTGCCTTGTTTTGCCATTAAAAAATAATAAAATTCTGTGGATATGTTTGTTTTTCTGCAGGCGTGAAAGAGCTGGCACCGAGATTCAAGAAGATGATGAATCATCAGCCGGCGGCCACCAACCTGGATGAGATATCGCTCAGACCTCCGAGCAACTCCATGGTCTTCAAACCCCTCAACACCAAGCCGCAAATCAACACCATGCAAACACCAGGTAAACAGTCTCAAACTGTGATTAACGTACTCTTTCTCATGTATCTACTGGTTTTGATAGTTATCCTCTCAAAACAAAACAGACACTTTTCAACATGAGTTCTTGATGAATATCTTTGTGTAGGAAAAGTCTTTCATAAGCTTGGACAGGTACTAGTCAGTTAAATAGATGGTGAATCAGGAAAAGAGCCCTGATTAATGTTTTTATAATCAGTCCAAGTCTTTTCTGTCAGTACAAATAACTCATCTATTTCTATTTACTTATGGATTTGTAATTTATTTTTCAGTTGGGTTTCTCCTTATTTTCCCCCCTCCAGAGGTGATCATAATCATTTAAGAATCAAAATAAATTTTATAATTTTTAATTTAACAAAATAGTATTTTAAGCTAGTCTTGATAAAATAAAAATGTATCTATTCTTGGTCGTCTGAAACTAAAGTAACCTCACTTCAAAATACAAAACTTCACAAAATACAATAACATGGCAATAAAACTTGCCTCTTTAATTTCGTGTTATATAAAAACACAACTGTCATTGACAGAACAACTTACCAATTTGTTAACTGCTTAGCTAAACTAAATGGACATTAAATTATCAAGGAAATTAGTATCCTCAATTTAAATATCTTTTCTTTTTGTACTTGTCTTGATATGCAATGTTGTCACTAGTTTTTTTTAAAGTACCACAACCTCAAAATACTTTAAAGTTATGATTTCAAAAAAATTAATCACCTGCTAAAAACTTGTTATAAAAGCCTGGAATGCTCAAGACAGCTAAAAACACTCCTAAGTACACCACCAACAATAGTTTATCGTCAACCCCCAAATCTGTGCAATCATCTTGTACGGCCCAAACTCACAGATCCCTCAACAGTGATTTGTAAAAACCCCCATCTGGTTTATTTCTCTGCAACAAAACTAAATGCAAAACCTGTAAAATCAACCCCCCTTCTGAAACTTTCTTCAGCAGCTCAAACCACAAATAATACCCCATCAAAGGTTACCAAACCTGCAGCACCGAAAACCTATACAACTCCAATGTAACCTCTGCCAAGCTCAGTATGTAGGCCGAATTGCTTAGGAAACGAATGAATGGCCATAGACATGATACAAAAATCATAAACTCAAACCAGTTGCTCAACATGCTTGAAAAACAACTTAGAGTTTGATGACTGCCTCAAAAGTAAAGCTATAAGATTTTGTCCTAAAGAAACTTGCAACTCAACTCAACTCAGGAGGTGAGAGTTGGCCAACCAATACCTACTGACTTGATAAATCCCCCCAAGCTCAAAAACCCCAACCTCAAAATCCCCCCAAAAAAGCCCAACCCCAACCTCATATAACCCACCTCTCATCCTACCTTCCAACATCCTAACTAACATTACAAAAATAAATCAAGGACGTAAGTGGGTACAGTTACTAAAATGGTTACAACAAGTTTTTCTTAAAGTGTTTTTCTTATAGTATTGTGCTAGTTTGTATATATGGACTTTATGGGAAAAATGTGCTAAGTTGGCAACACTGGCTGGAGAGAGAATTCAAAAACTATTGTATAGGCCTAACTGCCACTTCTCTCTGTGTTTGAAAAAGACTACACAGTTAGTGTTTTTTTGATTTTTTTTTTTTTTTTGTGTGTCAAGCTCATTACTTTTCAAGGTGAGTTAGCTGTGTCCTATCCTTCCCTAAAAAAAATTAAGTTATGATTGTATTTATTTTTTTTCTGTCAACTATTGTATTTTTATCTTTTTCAGTCAACAATCACATGCCAACTCCTCATCCTGTGAAGGAGAATGTGGTTGTCATTAAACCTGCGCCGGTTGAGAAAAACAAAAGCAACAAAAAAGAAAAGGTGAGGAACATCTTTTGGGCATCTCATGCAATTCCAACCCTGCAACACTTACAATTGATTTCTTCCTTTAATACCTTGCTGAATACGTATTGGTATTAGTTAATGTTTTGTGTACTGTCAACTCTTACTACAAAATCAATAACTCATAATTTTCAATATAATCTCCATGAAAAAACCATCCCTGTCGAATAAAAAACTATACGTAATCATTTTGTGAATAATTTTACAATTAAATTGACCTCTGTAAGTCGAAGATATACAAAAAATTAAATCTATAACTCATAACTTAGCCTAAAGTTGTCATAAACAATTTCATGTTTTTTTTTTTTTTTTTTTTTTTTTAACAGCATGGTCATTATTTAGCCTTATACACCAACTTAAAGCTCAAAACTCATAACGTTGTTCCTGTCCAAGCATTTCTGCATACGATGCTCCAACTTTTGTATACCCAATGTAGAATTCTACCTCCAACGCTATCAGGAATTAGGGATGGACGGGTCTCGAAATTACGAGAAATTTTCGAGAAATTTTTAATCTCGTTCACCGAAACGAGATTTTATTTTGATCGAGATTTTTTGAGACGAGAAATAATTCGTGAATAACGATAAAAACGGGTATAAATAATCTACGAATTGCTAGGCCTATTTTACTATCAATTTAATACTGAAAAATAAATTATTTTGAAGCAATGTGTTTTATTTTTCCTATCATCCTCACAACTACAAACTTAATTTGCCATCATAAACTGTTAAACTACGGTTGGACTTCCAAGACTTGGACTGGACTGGAGACGTCTGCATCTGCAGCTGCACGGACAAACGGAGTGGTAGTTAGTCAACATAACTACTGATATATAAAATAATTAATTTGTTTGATAAATCTTTAGAACATTGGAAAAACTTTATAAACAATAAACAATCATAATTTGACATTTAATTGCTTCAAGATGATTATATAAAACTAATTCAAATAATTTTTGGCAAATTTAAGAGCTGTTTTGACATTATCAGTAATAGTAGTGACAATTCAGATGAATGACAAGGTGGCCAATCAGATTTAATAATGGCTAACCTCAAATATCCCACGAAATACAATTTAATTTCCTTTCACACTCTTTGCAGAGTTCAGCTATTTTAAGCAAAAAATGCTTAAAATTGGCTGATGGTTGATTTTATTTAAAGGTTGGGATACTAAAAAAACTGAATAGGCCTATTAACAATAATTGTTGAATAGCAATAAATAGGTTGTGTTGAATATATAGAAAATCAATGGTCTTAAAAGAACCATTCAGGCTTCATGGCTATACTAATGCTTGCCTTTATTCAGTTAGGAGCAAAATAAAAACCTTACCACTAGCAGACGAAAAATCAAGGAAATTACGTGAGTTCCAAAACAGTGAAAGTTTAAAGTTATGTATACAGGACTTGAATATTTTTTAGAAATGACAATGAATAGCAAACAAAATGAGAGCTCAAGATTTTCTTATGGACAAAGACAAAGAAGAAGAGAGAGTTGAAAATTAAAATTTAAATCCACCAATTACAAGGGATTTCTTGTTAGCCTCTCCCGGCCTCTAGTCGTATGACTCAAAGTTTGTGAGCCTATGCCTATTACAAAAACTGTGAGTGAGGAAAATGTCTTATTTGGAAACATTTTATTAAAGTAAGTTAATAGTAAAAAGTGTGATACATGAAAGTGAAAAGTGAACAAATTAACTGTAACAGAGGATTCTCTTTTAATGTTTTATTAAACATAGGACATAGGTCGATAGGGTTTATGGTTATATCTTCTCAATCTTTTTATTGGGTACATTCCTTTATAGGCCTAGACCATTTGTTAAGAAAGCGACTTTTCTAACTTCAGTTTATTAACATAATCAGCATTATACAAAGTAATATTTGTTCTTTCACATAAATCAGGATTTAACAATGTTAAAAAATCAGATTAAAATCCAGAACGCACATGTCTTGTAATGTACGAGAAGGAAAATCTCGTCTCGAAATTTTATGAGAATTAAAAATTCTCGTCTCGTCTCGAACTAAAAATCCAATCTCGTCCATCCCTATCAGGAATCAAGTAAAATCTGTTCCTTCACTTCATTGTTGGTGTTGAAGTGCATTCCACATAAGTGATCCTTTAAATTAGGGAATAAAAGTGATAATTACTTGGGGGGCTAAGAGAGAGTAAAGGGTTAGTCCATGACAGTCCTGGTTTCGAGCAGAGACGTGAGGCCGAGCATTGTATATAGTTTTCTGTATCATCCCCAGTACTCACCGAGCAATGGACTGCATGAGAAAGCTGCAGTAGGGAAGGGGAGAGTTGCTACGTGCCCCATTGTTGCCAGATTTCACCTGGCTACGCGCACTTTTCGTTCAGTGTAAATGTTTACGAACTTTGTTTTAGTAATAACCCTTGTAGGCTTAATTTATAATCTTACTTGAAAGTTACATTGACAAGACCATTAGGGAGTTATAGGAATCACATATGTGGGTTTCAGACAGCACAACGTAGCTGATAACCAAAATCATTGGTAACATTTTGAGATGACCATTGCAGGGCCCCAGCAAGGAGGAGATGCTGCGCAAGGTGGGCGCAATCGCTGAGGAGCTGCTGAAGGAGCGGTCGGTTGAGGCAGCGGTGTCGGCGTGGCGGGAGCTGCGGCTGCCGGAGCGGCTGGTGGCTGAGGCGCTGGTGACCGTCCTCAACGCTATGCTGGACAAAGCGGAGGCCGACCGCCAGCTGGTCGTCACGTTCGTGGCCGCCCTGCGCAAGGAGGGTGCCGCGAATAACAACCAGGTAAACTCTCAAATATTTTGATACTTCATCAGTGCCTTCTGTCGAGATAAGTCGTGAAAATGTCAGGAATTTAGTGAGGGCAGGAAAAGTAAAGAATTTTGGTTCTTGGTCAAAAAACAATCATTAAAAAAATACAAGAGTTTTTACATACGAATTACATACATAACAATTACAAATATACGGTGGGTGGTGAGGCTGTTTTTTTGGTCGGGAGTTTCTTGAAAAGAATATTATTTTTGAAATTCGGTAGATTGTTTTTGAGACACCAACAAAACAAAATTTGGTGTGCATTTTAAAGTGAAATATCATAAAATTCTGTCAAATATATGTGCACTATTTTTCAATTGCAAATCCAGTCCTATCTTGATAATTCGAACCTAGGTAACTTGAAGTCTTTGGTAATTTTAAATTACTTTTGACAAACTTACCTAAGTCAAATAAAAACCATATAACTTGAAATCATTTTACCATTACATTTTACTTCTGGAAGACACAGATATACAGTCACTGAACTGTACTTTACTGCTGTTAGTCAAATTTAATAAAAAAATCTACCTCATGGATATTTCCCTGACTATTGTTAGTTAGAAAGAAAAATCTTGGACCTGTAAAATTTATTTAGCAAAAAGCAATTGTGGATCATTAAAATGTTGAAAACATCATTTTTCTAAAAAAATAAAATAAAATTAAAAAACAGTAGACATTTTTTGGTAAGTAATTGAGACATGGATGATTGCCTCCACCATAAAATCCTATGCTTCTCTTTTAAAATCCGACTCTCCATTATTCAAAATACTCCCGTTTAGATCTAACTCTGGTTTTCAATTTCACTTCCAACTTTATTTCCATCAAACCACTTTAAAATATATTTTTTAGATTTTTTTTAATTCTGATTGGCCAAAATTGCAACATTGCTTTTATGGGATTTAGCTTTCCTGTTGAAGACTATAGTAATAATCATCTTGAATGTTGTATGACTGAGCCTGTGTTTGTGTAGGTGGTGGATTGTCTGCGCAACGTGGTCAACTCCATCCCGGAGAAGGAGGCGGCAGTGCCCAAGATCCATAGCGTGGTGGCCGGCATGGCCGCGACGGCCGTGTCCGAGACTCTGGTGTCGCTGGCAGAGGTGGCAGAGCTTAGCGATGGCGGTAACCACTACCCGCTGTTCATGCTCACACTGCAGAACCTGCACCGCTCGCTCGGCAAGCAGCAGCTCACCCAGCTCTTCAACCAGAGCAAGGTAACAACCGTTATCTTGATATATTCTAGAGGTGTGCGGATAGTGAAATTTGACTTCGGATCGGATTCGGATCGGATAGTTTAATTTCGGATCGGATTCGGATCGGATAGTAAGGGGTTCGGATCGGATATTATTCGGATTCGGATACTCGCACGGACAGAGTGAACTGTTATATTACTCAGAATTAAAATACAAATTAATTAACAGTAAAATCTTAGCACTTTATTCCTAGGAATGCATGAAAACTGTTTATTTTATTTTTGTTTAATATAGAAATGTAGGCATTTATTGATTTTTTTGTTAAGTATTTGTTCAAAACTAGATTTATAATTTACATTTTTGACAAATACTTTACAATGACATATAAAGAATTTTATTGTGTTTTTAGTGTGCATGTTTGATGTTGTCCAAGTTGAGTTGTATATATTATGTTAAGTATGATGCCATTTCATATTTGTATGATTTTGTGTATTAGGCCTATAGGCCTATTATAATATATCATAGCCTATATAATATAATATCATATATTCTGCTAACTACAGTAGGTCTCATCCAAAATAAATTCACTACAAGGCTATCGGTATCAAACCAAGTTAAGGTAGGCCTATTGTTTAGCTCTAAAGGGAGCGCGGAACTGGCTAACTCGGAATCCGCTAACCCAATGTTAAAATCCCTATCTCCAAAAACTTAACGATTACGGAATTCACTAACTTTGTCGTCGCCGGAATTGCCTAACCCGGAATCCGCTAACCCAGGTTAGGAGAAAGTTAGCGGATTCCGAGATCGACACTGTACGGCGGCGGAACTCGCTAACTTGTCTACGGCTGGAACTCGCTAACTACCAATCAGAGGCGTCGATCCCTCACCAATCAGAATGCCTGGCGGTCGGGAATGAGTCGCGCTGCTCAGTGCTGCCACGTGCCGTACAAATAATTATGTGCCGATACCATAATATGGTATGGTACACTGTAAATACTTTATTTGCTATTACAATGATTGTGGAATTAGAATGTAGAATATACCTAATGACGAATAAAGATGTGATTTATCATAATGGTTTTGAAATCAAGTGCGCTTAGGCGTGCAGAAAAATTAATACTGTAGATTTTTTAACAGAACATATACAAAAAATGTGGTCGTTAAAATAATTAGATATCAATGGTGTTACTTTAGAGTAACTAGAAATCAACTTTTAAACCCAATTTTATCAATTACTTACTTTTTTGTTATCAATTTCTGTTCTTTTTCATTACATGAAAAACTGCAGTTGTCATAAAAAGTTTGTCCACATTTCAAAGTTTTAATTTGTTTAAAGTTAACCTAATGGCAACGTCCAATGATTAGTTTGTTCTGATGTTTTATATTTTTAATTTTTATGATATTTTTATTATTAAGACATTTGTATAATCTTGCAAGTTCATGTATAATCATGCGTGGTTTTAAAGTGTAAATGGTTTTAGCTTGATGTGAAGGCGAGGGCCCTCGTGATGAACCAGCTGGACCTGGACCTCGTCTTCTTTCTTGAGACGAATTTCACACGGAAATTTTTACTTTGAAATTTAATGATAAATTAGCGGCAGACCGACTCGTAACGATTATTATTAATTAAGATTATCTGGGTCAATAAGTTGCCTTTTACAAAAATATTTTGAAGCCTCGTTCACACAGCATTATGTAGTAGTTTATGTACGGTTATACTATAATACGAGCAATGTCTGAAGGGATGTGCGTGTTTCACGATCTCGAAATCTAGCGGGTAGATTTTGCTTGAACTTTGCATTGAAGAGTATTTTGGTCCAAAAATAAGTTTAGAAACACCCTCAATCCCAGAAAAAATCTAATTTGGTCTAAATTTAAGTTTAAAAATCGTAATTTTAACATTAGTCTTATGGGTTGCTATTTTGGTAACGAAATAACAAAAAGTTAACAAAAATAAAGAAACATTAATTTTAAGCAGTTTTTAACATCTGTTATCTGTGAAGAGTCTGGTGTACATTTAATAGCTTGATTATCATGACACTATAACAAAAGTGAATTAAAACCAACGAGCAAGGCTCGGTTAACCTGGTACTGTAAATTTTATGGAACGTAAAATAATATATGATGGGAAAATATTTAAAAGGATAGACTAAGATATTTTTTCTGCTGGGGCATGTTTGTCTAAACGAAAATGTTCAGAGATATTTGAGTTGAAATTTTGTTCCATGTTCTTCTTACGGAAAAATCAAAATTTCAATTGCCATTATGTCCTCAACCATTAGGATTTCGTTAAAAGTTAAAATATAAAGAAGTTTAATATTACGTGTATATTCTAAAAATGTCACACAAAGTGGGGATTTGTGTTTAAAATTAGTGACTACCGGTCTGGGAAGGTGACTTTCTGGTACACCCCGTACATTTAAATTAGTGTCAATTGATAAAACAGAACCGATTTACCTATAATGGCACAGTTGGTTTTTGTTAAAAATAGTTCTGTAAGTTTTAAACATTCCATTATAAGCTACGGTAAGTATTATTAAATTACATAATCATAAAATTATAATTGAAAATAGGTCTACAACATTTACGTTATCATTTCTCATTGTCCAACATTTACAATTAATAATAAAAAAATAAAAAAACAAGATTAAATAAACGTAAAGGTGATTTAAATACGTTAGGATGCACCATTATTAATTGTGGTGCGGTTGGCAACGTCGTGTGTGGCGCCACTAGCGGCGAAAGGCGGAGGCTGCCGCGCCTGGTTAGGGAATTCCGAGTTAGTGAATTCCGCCGGGCGACAGTTAGCCAATTCCACCCTACACGCATTGGAATCCACTAACTGGCGGTTAGGCAGTTCCTGGTTAGCCAGTTCCGGCTCGTAACACGAGTTAGGGAGTTCCGAGTTAGCCAATTCCATCGTCTCGCTCTAAAGTCGGTCAATCAATAGGCTACATTTGTAACTATTTGTTTTTGGTGAGATAATCTTTTTCTATATTTATTTACAAATTTGCTTAAAACCTAGATAAATTTTTCTCTTTTTGAGTTAGGTATTTTTCACGCTCATTTTTTATTTGATTACTACATTGATAGTAATATTTTGAGTAATAACTTAGGGTTATGATCAAAAAAGGTTTATTTCATTCATTAGGCCTAGGCTATATGCAAGTTTTGATATCTTTTTCAAGTTTTCGAGAGAGATGATAATAATTTGTTGAGTCGTGTTTTAATCTAACATTGTATTCATACCTAGAACAAACGCGATCGTCAGTATCATTCCAAAAATGTAGTTTTTGGGGGGTTTAAAGGATTTTAATGATTTTATGCTCATATACACTATCTATCCGAAAAAATCGGATATTTTTCGGATCGTATCCGACGCCTGTTGTACATTCGGATCGGATCGGATATCCGAATCCGATCCGGTTTTTCGGATATCCGCACACCTCTAGTATATTCCTGATTCCGACTATCTCAGCTTTACCAGAGCAGAACTTGTTCAGCTTGTTGACCAGACCTAGCTGATTAGATTGCCTTAGCCAAAGTGGTCTGCAATGGTCTTGCCAAGTGTGTACCGAGATATATTTATGCCCGGATATTCCCCAGGGCTATTATTCATAAGAAACCTCATTGCAATAAAAATCATTGCCCTCGACACATAGTGTCTTTAACACAAGTGTCTAACGCTGATCAGGGGAAGCCCTACTGCTAAGTAATAATCATTATAAAAAATCACTATCCTGTCTACTGATTTGAACAATATTGGGGACAATTAATGGGAAAGTATGGGAAAAATACAGAGTGTTTCAGAACTACCTACCAATATTTTAGGACATTGTTTCTGGGATAGAAACATATCTAAATATCATATTTAAATTGTCCGGAAGTATTTAGTTACTCACACAGCCACCATTTAGTTTTTTTCACGTAGTAATTTTTATTTCCATAACGGATGGTTGTATTAAATTCATATTTAGCATGAATCTTTATTATACCAATGTACATTTCCAAGAAAAAAATTAATGTTTTCCGCTGTTTTTAAAATGGCGGCCATTTTAAATTTTCTAATACGCAAATATCTCAAAATCGAAAAATTTTATAAAAATTTTTCAAGACACAAAAAAGTTGACAAATTAAATTATCTAACCAATGGTACCAAGTTTGTAAGGATCTGACAATAAATAACGGAGTTATTGCGATTTTTCGCCATGAAAACATTGATTTTGCATTAAAATCAATGCAAATTAATGCCATTTAACAGCAAAACTAATGTTTTCATGGCGAAAATCGCAATAACTCCGTTATTTATTGTCAGATCCTTACAAAATTCGTACCATTGGTTAGATAATTTAATTTGTCAACTTTTTTGTGACTTGTAACATTTTTATAAAATTTACCGATTTTGAGATATTTGCGTTTGAAAATTTAAAATGGCTGCCATTTTGAAAATATACTATAGAGCGGAAAAAAATTAATTTTCTTCTCGGAAATGTACATTGGTATGATAAAGATTCATGCCAAATATGAATTTAATACAACCATCTCTTACAGAAATAAAAATTATCATGTGATAAAATAAAATGTCGTCTGTGTGAGTAACTAAAGACTGGCGGACAATTTAAATATGATATTTAGATATGTTTCTAACCCAGAAACAATGCCCTAAAATATTAGTAGGGGGTTCTGAAACACCCTGTATATAGGAGTTGTATGCATTGCATTTTGTGGGCATACTGCTTTTGGGCAAGGTTCTGCTTTGAAGCTAAAATGTTGTGTAGAAACTCATTAATGTTTTGTTTTGGAAGGTTAATACAGATATTAAAATGTTTTCTTGCATCAAAATGGTATTGTTTGGTGTGCTTAACGCGAAGTAGTGTCTAAGTCTATAAGGAGACAAAGTAACACTGTTATTTCTCTTGAGAGACAAAGTGATTTTTGCTCTTTAGGGCAACAAAGTAACACTTTAAACTCTAGGGTGACAAAGTAACACTTTACGCTCAGTTTTCAAGGAGTATAACTTAACATAGCATGTGGGGGGGGCCCCCCCCCACATTTGCCCCCCCGCAAATGTTTTCATGTTCCTAACTGTCATCAATCTCATCCTGTATGGTGTGTGCACAGGTTAATCTGCTGCAAACGCTGCCGGAGGGGGACCGCACCAAGGAGCGGTTGTCGGAGCTGCTGGACGACCGCGGCCTCGGCTTCCTGTGTCCGCTGCTGCGCATACAGGCCGAGCTGTGGAAGCAGCTGGAGGCCGATCAGAACCCGTCGGCGCTGTACAAGTGGATTAAGGAAAACTTGGAGCCGGCGCACCACACCGACACCGGCTTCATATCTGCGCTGGTCACTGTCATCGTCAAGTACATTCATCAGGTAGGCGACATCATATTGCTGCACAGTTTGTTTGAATAGAGAGACTTTAAAAATTAGATAGGAAAGCAGCACAGAAGCTGAAGAGAGTACATAAAACGCATAAAAATCACCATCATGGCAGTTAAATATATCAAATCACTTTGGATTTTCCATCAGGAACTCGGAGAAGAGTCAAGTCGTGCTTCTTTAAACTTTGTTTTTACAAGTTCTTAATGAAGTTATTAGTTAATTTGAAATTCTTAACTTTGTCATGTCATTTTTAGTGTAGGCCTATTCTCTTCATCTTCACATTTAGGAGCAACATCTTTTCCATTACCAATGTGAAAAAAGTCAGTAGGCCAATGGGTCTATTAGGTCATCCTGAAAGGTCAGGATGACCTTTTCAGGTAATAATAGATTAGAGAAAAAAATACATATAAAAAATAAAAGCTATAATCACAGTACATGCTGTAGTTACTAACTTTGAACTCCCTCACTCATCACCCTCAAGCCCTAACACCAATTAAAATATTATGTGACTTGATCCTGACCTATTACCTATTCTACCCATATGTCTTTCATCGTCTCATTTTTTAGATAACAATGATTAAAAGACAAACTTTGCAAAGAAGTTTTTTCCCAAGTGCAATCAACAACCTCCGCCTTAGATTCACGACTGTGTATTGTGTTGTTCCAGGAGGCCAGTGGCACAGACAAGGTGCAGGAGCGAGAAAAGTCACTGCTGGAAAAGTTCAAGCCAGTGTTGGAACATTTCCTCAACAACCGCACTGACTTGCAGGTGGTGGCGGTGTACGCCCTGCAGACCTACTGCTTCTCTCTTGAATTTCCTAAAGGTAAATAATAGATAAAGCATTTACCATGCTTAAGCAGGTTAGGTAGGCCTACATTTTAAACCGATTGGCAAAATCATAAATTTTAAGGTTGAGAACTAGTTAACTGGTTATTTTTCCCCCTCTCTTGCTCTCTTATTACAGATTATTCGAATATATCAATTTTAAGGTTGAGAACTAGTTAACTGGTTATTTTTCCCCCTCTCTTGCTCTCTTATTACAGATTATTCGGATATTGCCAATTTCTGATTACATCGGTTGCATGTATATAGCAATCAAATTGATTTTATATTTTTCCAACCGTATTTGGTTTTGTAAAAAAATATTTTTAGCACTAATCGTATAACTTACAAATATACAAATTATTTTTACAGGAATGCTACTTCGGTGGTTTGTCTATTTGTACGACTTGGAAGTGATTGAAGAAGATGCTTTCCTGAAATGGCGTGAAGACATAACAGATGCCTATCCAGGAAAAGGAAAAGCACTCTTCCAGGTAAATCATTTTTTTTATTTTTCAGCTCGTATTTATAAATTTAATTTGAATAAAAAATGATTTTTTTGCAGTTTAACATATATTAACACTTTGAACCCTGGGCGCTGATTTGCCGTTTTAAGTGCGTTACTGGCCAATTTTGGGGTTAAAATTAAAATTCGTAGCTTGCTATACATATTTTTTACCCATATAAATTATATATCAAAATAAAGAGAAAAATATAACCTTTCTAATGATATAACTTTTAATAAAATTACAAAAAAAAATTTTTTAGGATTCCACATAAAATTTACCAGAAAAATTGAAGAAAATAAAAATTGCGACGGTGCGTACACTTATGTTTAGAACATAGTTTAATATTTACTGTGAATCTAAAAGCTAATTTACAGTCTAAACACTTATAATATAACAGTAAAACTACACTTTATTTGTCACGAAAATGAACGTAAACAAAGTCAGCCATTACTGCAGACAACAACACTGCGTCGTCAGCTGGCGACGCAAAACATCGGCTGCAGGCATTTGGATTTATTTTTCTGCTACAAAACAGATGGCTTTTTGTGAGACTTGAGGATACTATAATCAATGCCAGATGATCAAGGAAGCGTTCCGTAGCAATGAATAGCGCATATAAGCCGAATACAGGTTGCTATGGAATTTTATTTCGAGGCCCGACCTATACTCGGGCTTCGTTTGCGGTGACATACGCTATGCCCCGAGCTATACTCGGGCTCAGGGTTCAAAGTGTTAAAGTTTATTTAGAGTTTTGAGAAGATATTAGACATAATAAAGCATTATTTTAGGTCTAAGGAAATGAGTCTAAAAATTTTTCTAAAATGAGTAAAAGTACAATTAAGGAAGTAGATGAAGTTAAAAGCAGTATTTTTAAAAGCAAGAATAAAAAAGAATAAGTTTATAGAAATACAAAATATTTTTTAAAATTTTGATAATTTTCATAAAGATAAGTGGATAGAAACCGTATGGGATGTTAATTAATTGGTAAGGGCAGATAGTCACAATAAGGCACTCATTCACTACTAAAGTTAACATAACTTTGATACTGCTACTAATGTTTTATATACATTTAAAAAATCAATTTTACTTTGGTAGCATGTTTATTTAAAAATCTGATGTTTCATTATTAATGCTTTGGCTGCCAGAAGTCAATGAAATCGGCTCTGTACTTTGACACGAGAACTGTCAGAGACGAATCTCATCAGCCAGACGCTCAGATTGATAAGTTGTCTTAGCAGACGAGTATTCGGATAGTTTTCTTCCATTTAACAACATTGTGTTGAAAGGAGCGAGAATCAATATATTGTTTGTTTGATACAGAAATATTGCAAAATATACTTTTTCAATATTTTAAACTACAAAATCGGCAAAAACTGTCTGGCACTCATGGGACATACTTGAAGAAAATATCCG
This sequence comes from Neoaliturus tenellus, assembly GCA_030545055.2. Taxonomy (NCBI): domain Eukaryota; kingdom Metazoa; phylum Arthropoda; class Insecta; order Hemiptera; family Cicadellidae; genus Neoaliturus; species Neoaliturus tenellus. The sequence continues at coordinate 256,054,973 of CM061533.1, read as the reverse complement.
GCTCTTTCAGATAAGCAATTCAAAATGGCTTTTGGCAGCCAAACGGTCAACAGGAATCTCTTCTTGGTAAACAGTTCCGATTACTTTATTAAAGGGCTTCAGTATTTGGATGGGTATTGGCTGATTAAACCGACCATGCATAGTCATGAGGAGTTGACGAAGCTTCAGTGTGTGTTATTTGTAGACTAAAACTAAGGAGTAAGTTGATGTTCCAGGTGAACTCTTGGCTGACCTGGCTGGAGACGGTCTCCTCAGAGGAAGAAGACGAGGAGGACGCTTAAAACTTGAAAGCATGGCAGTATTAATTATTAAAAATAAATGATGGAGTATGAAAATAAATAGAACAACCACTCATTTTTATAAAAAAAACTTATTATGTATTAATTTTATATAGTTGTTATATCTTTAATTATACAAATAATTTTAATTTTTTTTCTATATATTGTTGTACCGATTAGTGTCTCCGATTGTAGTTCTGTATACAGTAATCAATAAACCGTTTTAATTGTGACTTCTAGGTTACAAGTTTTATTTCTGTGATTTGTTACTAAATGATCTTGGATTTTTTCTGAAATATCGAGTCTTTTTTTGTAACTTTTTTAAGGTGAATTTCTGATTAGTGTGCGGTTGAGTGCATTTTGTTGGTGTTGTCTTGTATGAACTTGAAGTCTGTTTCTAAAAATTGTTTTCCTCTCGTAATTTATTATTCTTTGTAAACTAAACTTTGCTGATTGATTCGGTTAAATGTAGGTGAATTTCAATTCCTAAGCAACGTGTGTTAAGTTTCTTACTACGTATTTTGGATGTATGCTAGAAAATATAACGAATTTATTGATAAAATAATAAAAATTCAAAAAAATCGTAAAAACTTGAGTTTAATTCCCCAATCTACACAATTTCCATAATATCTTTAATTGGGGTGGCGGAATTCTACCCCCATAAAAAAACCTTCATCTTTTGACGTCACAGGTGTGGGGATAGTATTCCGGCTGCAAACTTTTGGAGAGAATACATTATTCTTCTTCGATCGATGGTTACACACTTGTATAATGTATTTCTATAGTAAAAAATTTAAGGAACATTTTGTAAGTTTATTAGGGCCGGAAAACTCCCCCCGAATTCTACCTTTAGCAAACTACCCCCAGAAAACTATCCAGGAATGCCACCCCCCAGCAAAACTTCCCCCAAAAAATCGAACGTGTTTCCACGATTAAGTTAATGTGACATTGTTGACTCAGTTAACTAATCTTCACCTTAACTTTATAAAAATGTTTGTACTAGGCTACCTCATTTTATGGTAGTAGCCACCAGGGGTGCAGAAAATGTATTGCATCATCTTGTTGTGTGTGAAAAAGGATGTGTTGTCTGCAAAAATTGTCAGAGATTCTGAAAAATTTGAGATGTTGAGGTGGATCAGGAACAGAGCTGGGCCTAATATTGAGCCTTGAGGCACGCCTGCAGAAACTGGAGCTACATCAAAACAAAATTGTTTTTAGAACCCGACTTGGAAGTGAAGGTGATTGAAGTTTGTTGTTTTTGGTTTTTTAGGTAAGACAAAAATCAGCCCAGTGCCCTGTTCCCAACACCCAAAAACGCCAACTTCTTAAACAACAATTCATGATTAACGCAATGAAATGCCTTAGAGAGGTTGATAGAGCAGCTTACCGCAGTATTGCCATTCTCCAAGGCATTGCAAGGCACTTGCTAACGAAATCTCTCAGGGCAAGGTTTGTTGATTTGTTTTGTCCATGAGTCTATTATAGACTACGTTCTTTAAAATATTGAAAATTGTTGATAAAAGTGAGATCTGAAGATGGTTCTGAGGCAGAAGTCTGCTTTCCTTTTTGTGCAAGAGCCTAACTCTCGTGAGCTTCCCACTTTACGGAAACAAACCATGGGAAAGGACGCATTCACCAAAGTGGTTTATTCAAAGTTAGAATATTTGGTACACCCCTACTAAATATTTTGAGTATAAAAGTTTTACCCCAGTATTCTCACAAGGTCCAGGAGAACGTAAATTATATGTAATACACATTGATGTGCACTAACTGTTATTATCCAAAAAGCACAATGTGCACAATCAGGAAATTCATAGTAGAAGAATTAATAAGTTTGGTATATCGGCCATTACTGGAAATTTGGTTTACTAATACATAAAAAGGAAATGACTCAGGTACATATGCTTTATATACATGACATTTATTACAAATCAATCATTATGTACAAAGTTTACATGATAACCTGAATCACATCATTCGTTGATTTTCACTTAGGCTACAGCAAAATACACCTGGTAAGTTATGACTAGCATAGTATTAACACTACTTAAACTTTAAAGGAACAAAATATATAAAATATAATTTAAAAAATTATAGAAAAAACACTTTAACACAGGTAAATTACAGTATAACCAAATAAATGCATTTAATTTACTTATTATTAATAGTACATTACCTGGAATGAACTAAATATTTTTTATATTCAAACATTAATCATCGTGAGAAAAGAGTTAGATACACACTTGGATATCTAGAAATGAAGTTATAATATTCTAGTTCTAAATCTGTAACACACTTGAGTAATACAATGCAATGCACAGAAATGCAGCGCAACTAACATTTATTTGCTTACATAAAATAAGTATTAATGAATATGAAATAATCTAATAAAAGATTCCATTGGAACATAATTTTGAAACAAAATAAGCTATTTTTTATTTCAATTTCTGATACTGTTATAAAGTTATCACTTCTTATTCTATTGATTGACAAGGATTTATAAAAATATATTTTTTTAGATACTTGAAGCGACAAACTAGTATAATAATACGACTGGTAAATTGTGCAGTGCTAAATTGTGCCTGATTACAATTTGAATAATTATGATATAGATCTAAATGAATAAGACACTTTGTTTGATCATTACAGGAGTTATAAACAATATAAATAAAAATAAAAAACAAAACACAATCGACAAAAAGATTCTGAAAAGTATTGGATAGCTTTTCTAGAACTGGAATCGTAGGCACATGAAGAATATTGAGTAAAACAATTTGTAAAAATTCATGTTCATGACATTTCTGTAAGATTACTATGAGTTATTTTTATATGGGCTTTTAAGTTATAAACAATTTAAAGAAGTTCACTCTTAGGACACTCAGTACGTCTAGTGGCTGAACTTAAAATTACATGTGTAGGCCACGACACGCTCCTGTATTGATGTCCCCTGTGGTCTTTCTTCTCTCACAAACTGACCGGTAGCTTCCGCCGGCCATGATAAATGTGATTAGGCTCAGGGAAAGAGTCTAGTCAAGAACGTGCAGGACTGATTCCCAACACCGCCCTGTGTGTTGGTAAGAATCTTATCCTAGATTATGCTTGCATTTTCTGCCGGCCTGCGTTGGCCACCCACTTATTGAGTAGTAATATTTTAGATTATTGGGAGAGATTTTTAATAGTTTTGCAAAACAAACCATGGTTAAATCTGCCATGAATGAAATAAACTAATATCAATTAAAATTAACATTACTGATAAATTAGAAAAGATTTCATAAAGTTGAATCCAATATTTCATGGTAAATTAATACTTAACAGATATTATGAATCACAAAGTAAGGTTATTTTTGCCATCACAATATTACTGCAGAGTTTCAAACTCAGCTAGGTCTTGACTCTTCTCTCCATCTTGAAGCCTGTCGTTGCTCGGCTGTTCTTTACTCCGTTGCGTGCATCGCCATTGGTCATTTTGTTTGATTTTCTGCTTTCAAATAATATATCTGAGTCCGACTCACTTTCTGACACCATCACTTTACCTAGAGGCACTGAACAAATATTTGTTGATTAGTACAACATTTTGATTGACTAAAGTTGATATTAAATTAATTTTGTGTAGCCCTGAACTGTAATATTACAAAAACATATGCGTTGAATTACTTTTTTCCCATTAGCAGTTTATTTTTTGAAACGTCACATTTAGTTTAGTCAAACCGAAGCATATATCAACATATAATCTGCTGATGGAAAAAATTTATAGTATAAAGTTAATATCAAAGGTGTAAAGAGAATGTGCACCTTTAAAATTGTCTGTTTTCAGTTTTAATAGAGATAGACACTTGGTATTCACCAGTTATCACCAGCATTTTGGTTTATATTCTTACTAGAAACACTGGTGAACAACTCCATGCTTTACCACAGAAGTTTGAGCAGAAAAATAATTAAATTTTAAACAATAATGTTAAGGCGAGCTCATTCGCCTCCAAAATAATCTCGTTTACTTAACTCATTCGGCCCCAGGATGAGTTCACTCTCCCGGTTCATAAGTTACTGAGAACAGTGTTTCACCTGTATATTAATACAAAGGATAGTAGAATTAAAAAAACTAAAATCCCATTAAACCATTCACCTTGATGCAAAATTGTGTGCATAAAAAAATACAAAAACCATTACCATCAATCTGCTATTAGTTTAGAACACCTCTGGTCTAGTTCAAACAAATTTCCGAACACTTTCCCCTTTGAAACATTGCAATAGCTCATAAGTATAAAAAATTCTGAGAAATAGCAAATCAACAGTAAGCTACTGGAAGATTTTAAGAGCCAGTAACTTACACCGGGAGTCTTCATTATTGTCTAGTAAGGCATATCGTTGTCGCTTGGAAGGGCGCTGACAGCAGAAACAGAGTCTGGAGCAGACGCAGATGAGGCCCCAGACGCAGCCCACCAAGCACACGAAACTTGTGAACAGAGCAATCACCACGTACAGGATGCTCCAGTCTGTAACATGAAACACAACAGTATAGGTGAGCAACTCTCTGATACACAAGTCGTTTAATTGTTTAAAGTTTAAAAGCTACTTAAGTTCTTTTTTTGAACAATTTTTGAAAGTTTGTGTGATTACATCACCGGATTATTTTGGAATATTTACTTCAGATCTTATATTACTATTAGGTTTTCATCTTAACAAAATCTAACTAAATATAATTAAAATTATGAACTGAAAACACAGTGATGGAGTTTCAGTAAACGGTAATCAAGTAAAGATTTGTTAGGGGATTTTAGGCATCTCCTGTGATAAACACATCCTTCCTCCATCCTTATCTCAGCAGGAATTGGTTTGGCCTTTGATATTATACGGTACTAGAACATTTGTATTTTATGGGGCTAAGTGGAAAGATAAATCCCTTTTAACCTTTAACAATCAAAATGAAAGTAGCCTTACTCGTAAATGGAAACTTAAGAGTGAAATAATTGTTTAGAATATAAATCTAGTTTTTAGGCTTCCAACAAAAATTTGTGTGTGAAAGATTAAATAGAAACATTATTTGTGCCTAGTACAAATGGTGAATAAAATTGAAAACTACCAGACTTAAAACAAAAAAAAACATTTTTCTTAATTTTTCTTGTGGTTGAATTAAAATACAGAACCAGGGGGACCAAGCTTACTCTCGGTAAAATTGTTACTTTCTTTTATCACACAAAGCTCGTTCACTCCGCTCACCGCCCTCTTCCTTTTTAAGACGAGCTCATTCGCTTCGCTCACTCGGCAGGCTAAAGGGGGCTGCATTTTGGTATGATTTTCCTAATCCACAGGTTAAAGATGTAATGCATTGGTTTATATCTACCGTTATCAGCTGCTTTTTTTTCAATCTTAAAAATTTCCAAAAGAATAACATGAAAAATTTGAAGGGTTCTAGGATGAAAACCAGATTTTTCCCAGCCATGGGACCAGTTCCAGTCTATTTCTGTGGTTAAAATCCTCATATTTAACAAAAAAATAAAAAATCCTTGGAGCAGAAAAAAATTTCGCCTGTACAAACATTGCTTGTTTTAGAGAATAAGAATATTCTTTCTTCATTGCCAAATATCCTACCATAAAATGAACTTGTATTATTTTTATTCTACATTCAAATAGATTTTACCGTACAACAGCAACTTACCACAATTAGAGTCGCCATCTCCGAAGTGTTTTCGGAACAAATCCTGCATCCAGAAGGCCTCGCACATGCACTGCTGTGTGGCCTGGTCACACACTCCGTGCCCTGCGACATACAACACAAAATGACGATGAGTTGAGAGTCACCACATTTTCCGGGTGCTTTAGAATTCAAATTAAATTTCAGAATTTCAAATTTGTAAAACCTAACAAACTCAACACTCTTAGTAACTCGATACTCTAAATAACTCAACTTCTTTAATAATAATAAAAAATAACTTAAATAACCGTTTTGCCTACAGTTCTTGACAGTGCCGCCCATGATTTGTTAATTGCTAGCCTATTTTTGTGGTTTTATTCGCTCAATCATCCGTATTGCATGGAATGATCGGCCACTAAACGCTATTCTGTTGCTACTGCTACTCCATGTTGCTGTTGCTTTTCTGCAGTTCAATTGTCAATTAGAGCCAATATCAAACGGTCTCACAGAGAAGATGAGGGGAGAAGGGTCGGCTCCAGAACTCGACACTCACCAAACTCAATCGTCCCTAAGTCCAGATTGAGTCAATTCTATCTAATATCATACAACAGATTCTCATAAAATCGTAATGCGGTATTTATTAAAAAAAAGAAATTAAATGCTAATAATAAGGGACAAAACCTGCAGTACATTGAATAAAACACATTTCAAAATGTGACGTCCCTTTGTGTTACGTGTTTAAATGTGATTTTAAACATACCTCAAGACAACAACACTGATTTTGACAACCGTATTGACAAGGATTTGAAAATGGGACTGTAGTCCCCTATTTTTAATAGTCTGAAATTGAACTGAGAGGCAAAAATTTTTTAACCATTTTCATGGTGCAATTATCATACACCATGCTATTTAAAACCAAAATAAAACCGCAATAAAAAAGCTTAAAGAATATCCTAAATTAGTGTAAATAAAACTGAAACAGTGACAGAATGAATCTTGTTTATAAAACTGGAAAATAACTTCAATATTTAATATTTGCTTAGCAACCGTAATCAGTTTAAATTTTACAATTTATGTAAATAGCACGGAAGACTCTGATCCCTGAATTTAACACTATAAAAACAAAAACATACCCTAAGAATTTCCTATGTACAAAAAACTTTTTTCAAGAGGCGAATATAAAGCACTCTAATACTAGGAAGTAAGAAATCATGATAGTTTACTAGAAATTAAAAATGGAAACATAACAATGGGAAACCAGTTCTTTCCTGAAAGCACACTGAAGCGAACTCCTTCAATAGTAAACTAACTTGGTACAGTAACCTTAGAGGGTGGTGTAATAAAATACATCTTCAAACACAGCAGAAGTAATGTTAATAAAGATATATTTTATAACATCCTCTATAAATGTAACAAAACACATGATATATGCTATTCCAGATATTCTTCAACCAAAGTACAGATTTTCCAAGCATCAAGGGATATTCAAGGTAAGCATAACTATTTTAAAATATAATATTTACAATATGTGAGCTATTTTGTACTTATCCTAAAATATTTCTTTGTTTAAACTTATTTGTTGGAGATGGTAATTGGTGTTGTTTAATAAATAATTGCAAACATTTTGCAGCGCTAAGTAGTAAAAAAAGACCACAATGAGCGCGACGAGGAATTTGTCACGTGATAGGCAAAAACTTAAACAAACCGCTTTGCGGTAGATGATTATGAACGCGCTGAATGTCTCAGTGACTGAAACTTGGGAACTTTATTATACTACTTGTTATAGCAGTTAGGTAAATAAACTACATTAAAATCAAACTTTTTTTACTAAAATTTGTTTGAGAATCTTTTTTGCTGACCATGCATTACAAATATACAGGGTGAACCAGAACCTACCCAATTTGTACAACAACAATAGAACTGTTTCATATTTGACCAGTTCCTGAAAGTAATACCTACTTAAGTAATAGGTGAATTTAAATATTTTATTGTATTCTTTGCGAATTTTGTTACTTGACAAAGAAAAGTGATTAATCAAGTTGATTGACTAGTCGAGCCCAAAAATCCCAGACCAGGCTTTGTAAATGAAAATTTAACAAAATACATTAGACTCTTGCTAACTCGAACTTTGATAACTCAAAATTCTCGCTGTCCCAAATTATTTTCTATCCCCCAGCAAAAACCAGATTAAATTTATGAAATCCATACAAAACTGGAAATAAATTTATGGTTATATTTAACCTCTATAGTTAAAAAGTTACATAAATTACCTCTATAACTCAAATTCCAGTACACAAGTCAAATTCAATTTACAATTTACCTCCACAAATCGAAGTTTACCTTTGAATCCCAAAGTTATTTTAATTGACCTCAGTAAGTTGAATCTCTCAGTCAAGCATCTGTCTGCTCTCATATATGCTATACTATAGTGTAACATAATGTAACAGAATGCCGTCGAACCTCTGTAAATCAAATTTAATTTAAAATCATTTCTGTTACTCCAACTATTCCTAAGTCTAACACGAAGAAAAAATTATAGTCAGTCCAATAAATTATGAGTTAGCGAGAGTTGATTCTACAATGAGAACCATTAAGCCTTTGCTCAAAGTACAATGAACATAAAGAAAAAAAAATATTATTTCCTATTGGGAAAATTTACTAAAAAGCTAAGACCACTTAGCAAAACCACTTAAGATCAACCAAAGACCAAGTAACATTTAGTGTAACACCCTCAAGGTAAATAAAACCTTGAGCGTGGACTCTACCTTTGTAGGAAATCCATCAATTAGCTACATCAGTATTGAAATCAACTATAAAGTGTTTTTATGGATCTGTGTTCGTGTATGCCATATTATTTTTTCTGTGTGATATGTGCACGTCTTGTGTGAAATTATTTATTGATATTTTTAAAACTTTGGGGTTCTTCATGAGAGGAGCATCTTCCGATCTTTGTTAGAAGCCCGAATGTGAGTCAAAATTAGTTGGTGAATGCAATAATTAGATTATCATGAATCAGGTATTCAAACATTAATTGTAAACAAAACATTGACCGACCGGAGCAGTTGTTCTGGCAGACGGTGGTCTGAATGTTGGCCACACTGAGCTGCAGCAGCACCGAGTCCTGGGCGAGCTTGTGGCGGAGCGTCCGCACAACGGAGGGGCCAGGCAGCGCGCCGTGCGAGGTTGTCACGTAGAACACGAGCACCGCGCGACCCGTGGCCGCCTGCAACAGGGGGGACACGTTACACTCGGTAAAGAAGAGGGGTGGGTGAGAAGAGAGAGAGAGAGATTAAAAGTGACTGACTGAGATTAAAAGTCCAAGACTGGATCTTGTACTGTCTTGGGTGTCTAGTGTTTTTACCGTCACCGTCGTGATAACAACCATGTAGGTCTACATAAGAGTCCCGTTATTCCGAACCGCACTATTCTGAAAATCCACCTAATCCGTTTACACTTTGCAAAAAAATTACATTCCTTCTTTACTAAAAAATTTGGGAAATCCCAACTTTTGATATTACATGGAATTGGGTTTGATTGTGTCGGTACCTCCGTCTGCAGTGCGCGGACGACAAGGCTGGCCGCGTCTCGCAGCAACAGTCCCAGCTTCATCACCACAGAGTCACTGCGTGACTTGGTCAGCTGCGTGGCCTCGATGTTGAGTGTTAGCTCCACCAGGTGGTACAGGTGCGGGTCTGTCAATCAAAAACATAACCTCTCATGAACATTGTAGAGGAGAAACCTCTTAAGTGACATTTGTGGATAATATTTAATACAGTTGACCAATTCTAAACTATATAGCTTAAATCTTTGTAACTCACCCAACAATTTTCACCCAATATTCATGATTTTGGTGTCAAATAGGGCTTGGTCTGATGTTGTTTCTGCCAAAAATTCATGAGAATTGGCCCCCAGGGCAACCTACGCCTTGTAGCCTTTACAATAGGCCTTATAGCAGTGTTTCTCAACCGGTGGTACGCGTACCACTGATGGTACGCAAGACCGTTTCTGGTGGTACGCGAGAGACAAAGGAAGAAAAAAATTAAATGCACGAAAAACAAAAAAAGCACTTTTGAACTACGTCATGCCGACAGCCGTTTTGGTCAGCTCAGTTCTGCGTTACAACGCTTTTAATCATAATTTGAGAGACTCCAAAAGGTAGCTTTACTTCTTCCTTACGAAAGAAATTTCCTACCAACTTATCAAATTAAATTATTTAAAGTTAAGACTCGTTTTTCCGAGCAAATTTTTTCTAATGAATAATGATTTTGTGTACAGTACCTTGTACTATTTGAAGTTACAAGACATACTCCGCAGAAACAATGAAATGCGAGGGAAAATTAATTTTGTCATATACACGAAGAATATGAAGTTCATCACTTGGTAACCCTGGAACACATTCTGTGTATTCCAACGAGGTTAAACCAACCCCGTTGGCAGTTGGTGTATTGTTTGGTAAAGCCAAAATCCAGTCAAGACAAAATAGTTTGTGTCGTGAACGTTATTTTTGCATGTGTAAAATTAGTCCTGATTATTAATCAGTCCTCTGAAAGAGATTATTTCCTGAGCAAGAAATAACAGCAAATTTACTTTTTCCCTCAGACTACTGATTGAAAAGGATTAAAGGTTATAATGAAATATGTTAAAAGGAAAACAATAACCTAGGCTCTCTTTGGCTATATTTGTAAGGCTGAAGGGGGGGGGGGGATATGTATGAGTTTGGGTGGTACACCAAAAAACTGAAAAGCCTCAGGTGGTACGCGGGCACCAAAAGGTTGGGAAACACTGCCTTATAGGATTAACTTACAATGTTAATCTTATGGAAGAAGCGTAATTGATCAAATTATTAGATAGTTATGTACAAATGCCATCAGATCAGGAAGATCAGATGTTTTAGTCATAAAATATTTCAAAAACCTAATTGGGTTAAGATGGTCCAAAAAACTGAAATTTTGGTTGAATTTTGACGGAAGGGCGTTCTTTAGTTATTTTAAATTCCCTTAGAAAACCCACCTACGTAGAATAAAAACCAAATTAAAATCAAATGTAAAATATCTTTATTTCACTTAAGAATGTTTTACAATTTGTATAAGCCTTTTATTACTTATTCTAATCTACTAAACATACAATTATAACTAGTAGACATTTGAGTGCAACTAGTCCTCACAAAGGCTTCATTCCTGTCCGTGAATATGAGTCACAATAGTAAGTAAGTTATCGTAAGAGAAATAAACGGTATCAGTTAACTGACACATACTTTCTCCCAACAATATATAAAAAGGTGTTAAAAGCTCCAAACATTAATGTCTTGATGACTCAGTCGGATAGCTACCAGCTGAGCAGCGCTCGTTTGACCCTACGCGCGTCTGTGACTTTTAACAACGTACTGCGTTTACCGCTAAACGAAAAATTGAATTTTCTCCGCAACCACTTGACGTAGAGCAATAATTTAAAATACTGGATTATTTAGTTTTTTAAGCTTGATTTAATGGTGATGAGTAAAATTTATTTCGAGACAACAGCTATTTTGAAAATTCAAAAAATTGATTTTTGAAACACTTTTTACTCCATAACTTTTGAACGCGCATTTTCCCGGAGATGCGGGTGGTGTCATTTTATTCACCATTTTAAGCTTAATAAACCACAAAATTTTAATCAAAATCGTTAGAGCCGTTTTTGAGAAATTTTGATTTTTGACGATTTTTGAGGGTTTTTGGGGGTAAACTACCCTTAAAAATAAAAAATTCAAAAAAATGAAAAAAACGCCTGGAATTATCGTGGGTTTGGACCTACCTACCAAATTTCATCAAAATCGGACCATTGGGGCATTCTCTAGCTCTGTTTACATCCTGACACACATACACACACACACACACACACACACACACAGACATCACTCCGAAAACCACTTTTTTGGACTCAGGGGGAACCAAAATGGATAAATCCACCAACAACTCAAATTCGAAAATTTTGACGAAAACAATACTTTCTCCATATACTATGGTATAGGGGGAGAAAGTAAAAATGTATTGATGTAAAAAATACTGAGAAGTTATAATGGTTTGAATGGTATGGACTTCAACAATTTTCTGTATTTTGATTGAGTGCGCATTGGGGTTGCATGTGTTGACTGCAAACCCATTCCAACCTAAAGTTGATGCTTCTCTAATCCAGACAGAATAATTATTGACTCTGAAATAAGTCTTCTTAAAGAGAATATCATTGATGAAAGTAGATCCCCATGGCGTGTCCCAATCGTTGTAGTGAAAAAGGAAAAAAACAGGAAACATATGTTTATGGTTATTTTATTTTTATTATACTTGATTCAGGAAGCAACATTAAAATATTTCTGTACAACACTTCAAATTGTGTTCATACTTCCTCAAAATTAATTCATCTCTAATGTGTTAAAACAGAATCAGCATTAAGTATGCTGTATGCACTTCCTGTGGGAAAATTAAAAATAAATATGTTACCATGGAAATCATTTGGAAACAACTAATGCAGATTACGAACAACTAATGCAGCAAACAAAAGTTTATTTAGATAAACTGAATTAGAATTTAAATGTAAAACAAACAAACCCCACTTGACGGTATAGTTGATTTTTAGTATAGTTTGTATCCTAAATCTTTAAAAACTAAGTTGTTTAATCATGAATATTAAAGTATTTTAGTGAACATCAAATTAGTTTTTTTTACATTGGAGACTTTTGTGGATTTTGAGACATTAAAAATACTAACATGATGAACAATGATTAAAAAAATACATATGAATCAAAAAAATACAAAAGAATGATTATAAAAATAGATTTCCTTTGAATATTTTAGTGAATTAACGATATGTATGTTTTGTAAGAACCTTTTAGTAAACTGGATTCTTTACTTAAATGTAATTTAAATATATATACCTTTAAAGTACAGCCAGAAAATATAATTTTACTGGGATGACGTATGATGCTCTGATTGAGGCTGTGAAATTGATTTTGGGATAAAATATTGTTCTTAATAAAGCTAAACACCCTCCCCACAAGCAAGGCAATATATGGGGTTGGGGGGGGGGCTTGGTGTCAGTTGTTTTCCAGTTTAGTAAACTTCATAGAACAAATTTAACTATGAAGTACTTACACTTTGTTTAAATTCTATTTTAGCCCCTGAACTGTTGTATAGACTTAAATTTGCTGGTTCTCGCGTACCTTTGTCCAAACAGTATATGCGTGTTACTATACCAAGATTAGTTTCGCTGCAACGGCAACATATACAGGATTTTACTACACAAATTTTATACAAGAAGGCTCTGTCTCATAATGAAGCCTTCTTGGATGAAATTTTTGTGGTAACCACTTGAAGCTGAAGATGCTGCCATAGCAGCAAAACTAGTCATGATATAGTAACACAATGAACTGATTGGACTGTATGCCTATTTAAGTCCTTAAAATTTTTTGATGGCTGTTGTGTTGAAATTAAAAATCTCCAAAATTATTGAGCTTAAATACTAAAGATGATTGTTCAAACACATACCGTAGTTATTTAAACAGAAATCAATTCTCACCTGGTTTGACAATGACAGAGACAGTGTCTTCGTCCCACTCGCCTTGGTCATCCGTCACTCTGAGTCGAAATAAATAACGTCCAGCAACCACATTCGTCAACTGGTGGACAAAACACGTTCAATCACTGTCAGTTTCGGACACATTGAACAACATCAAAGGTAACAACACTGTTTATATCTGATTAAAATTCCATAGGGAAGTAGAAGTAGTTAGTAGCGCCCACAAAATCAGGCGGGTGTGTGAAAATATTATGTTGCTACATATGGAATCAGGCAAGCGACGGAAAGTCGAGAATCCCCCCCCCCCCTTTATCTTGGAATTTTTATTTTGAATTATAGAGTACAGCGAGTCCTACCAACCTCCAAGTCTTACTGATTGGTTCCTAAAGATTTTAATCTAACTAACGCTGGAACTCGCATGCCTCTACCTTAATCTGTAACATCACCATATAAAAACGGAACTTACTTTCAGAACAGCCCTGTATTATGTTATCACTGACCATGAGGACGGGTGACGTGTCGGTGCCGGCGATGATGGTGCCGATGGCCAGACTGGTCGGCTCGCGGGTCCACAGCCACTTGGCGATGGCGAGGTCGTCCCGCGACTGTGACCCGTTCAGCACCAGCACGTCCACAGGTAACTCCACCGTGTGGTCGCCCCCAGCGTTGGCCTTGGGTGGCGAGTTGCTGTCTGCAACAACGCCAAGCACAACTGTCAATGATTCGGGGACTTCAAAAGTGTTAAATTTTCAACACATTCTCCCACCAATGTATTAGTTCAACATGTGAATTATTTTCAGTTTTTAAAAGCATTTAGCTTAATTATTCGCCTACTTTAACAAGTCTATCTTGGTTAGCCTCTAAGACAATAACGAAAACTTCAATGAAGTACTCTCGTCAGGTGAGAACGCTAGTAGTTGCAGCTATTCCCAATAGGTACATAGTGGAAGACTTATGGTTTCTACAATAAACTGCATTGTTTATACTACAATTTTATTGTATTTGTAGACAATCCTCGTGTTTAAAATTTAATTTATAACGTAAACTAACTAGTGCAAGTTTTAAGGTTGTCTTTACAATGGGGTGTGGCCTTGTGGCTTGTGGTCAAGTGATATTGATAGATTTATTGATAACTGCAACACTGCAACTTATCATTGAATAAAGAGGATAGTGAAGCTGATTTTGTAGACCAAGTGATAGTTTAAAGATTCAAAGTGACCAAGATTCCAATCCAGAAAGTGCCAGAAAAATGGAATTCCTGGAGGTTACAATACACTAAAAAAATTTAGGGAAATGGGTTAATTTCTATAACTTCAGTTTTAGTTCAAATATTTAAATGGAATTTCAACAGGTTTGGCTGTTATCCCAATAACAACCTCAATTTTAATATATTTTAATAATAATAATAATAATAATAAAAAAAAAAAAAAAAAAAAAAAAAAATACTAGGTTGTGAAACCAGCTTAAATCACAGCTCAAGAGCAGAGATAGAAAAAGTCCATTGAAGAAGTGATCAAATGAATTTACTAACATAAAAAACAATTAACTCCATGAGGGCTTTTCAGAAAGTAAATAATGTTCAAGTATGGTAAAGGGAGGAGGAGAACAGAGACATTAAAGTATAAAATTTTAATTAATAGTCTCATGAAAAAATCTTTCAATAAGTGAAAAGGTCTGTAAGGCTAAACTAAACACTAAAATTCTAAATAAAGTGACCACTATGAGTTAAAATTCTGTAAGCATCTCCACTGATATTGTCAGACTGGTTAACCTCTGTCAGAATTAAACATGTGGATTTTTCGTGCTCACATTCGTTTATTTTTTGAGGGTGAACATACAAAAGAGATATAATGCTCTCTATTTCCTGTTTTTGTAAACTTTATCAATGGTTTCACCAACAAGAATGTTGGTTATCACCCAGTGGCGCACTACACAGCAACTCTTTCCTTCATTGTATATGATTAAGAGATAGCACAATTTTACATTAGTGCATATTCTCAAGCAACCTGCACTGATGATTGGATCATAAAATGCAATAACGCTCATTGTGTGTTCTCCATACACTTGAGAGAACACAATTAACCATGGATATTCACAACTTTAATTTTTTCCCAGAGAAATTAGGTAGAGTTTATTAAAATGATTAACAGGAGGCGTAGCTAGTTTTATTTTCAATTGCAGAGCCCAGAGCGACCTAACCGACCTCCACAACTGAAAAAATCCTTAATCAGTCTCAATCAGACTCAACATAGGCCTTCCAACCCTTACTTTCTTTACATCAGATATCAACAGATCATAGATTCCAAACAGACCTCATAAGTTTATCTAATTTAGAGGGAAATGACCAAGTGTAATGAGTTTTGAAGTATTAGACAGATTTTAAGTCTCTACAACAATTATCAAATTTTGTCAATAAAGATTTGATTTTTCAAGTATTACATGGGAAAAAATCTTTCCACAAAAATACAAAGTATAAAATCTTGTTAAAGTATCGTTATTAAACTCTTGAACATTTTCATGTGCTGTCATGCTTGTACACTAGAGTATTTACTTGTACTGGACTCACTCTGTGTGACTGTGACGCCGACAGTGTCGGTAGCTACGTTGCCGTTGCCGTCGGTGACCGTCAGCCTGAACACGTACTGGCCCTTGGTGAGGCCGGTCACGTTGGTCACACTCTCGTTATGGCCACCGAACTCCACCTTGCCCGGCCCACTGTCACAACAGACATCTCACTGCACTGTCAGATCTAACAACTTAAAAGTACACGTTCAAGCTTCACTTACACAAGTTACACTGACACTTCACCAATGTAGGGAAATGCTTAAAATACAAATTATTGGTTGCAGTAAGGTTAAAAAAACTTTGAAAACAAAATAAATAGGATATTTCTTATGGAAGGTTTTTTTAGAATAGGTTACTGAGGATTGCATTCATGAAAAGGAATCTCTCTGCTATTTCTGTCCAAAAATTTTGTTAATTTTGTGAAATAGAGTAGCCACCAACTACTTAGATCTGAAAACCTATATTTAATAAACAAACCTCCTATTAGTTTTATAAAAATTTTATTTTATATTTTAATAGTATTTGTTAACATGAAATTATGATAGCCTACGTGTAATGGCTGCTCATTTAAGATTTGTATGAGTACGCCATTTAAATCAGTCGAACATAACGCTCACACTGACAATAAATGAAAATCTCATTAGCTTTATATCTTATCTATACTTATTTCATATGCTTAGGATTTTTTTTTGTAATTGGAACTCCTCCTATAATTTTTGACTGATTTTCAAGTTTTCAGTGTTTTTAGATAGGACTCGGTCAGTAGTCGTTTCCAAAAATCGTAACTTATGACAATCGGACTTAAAATAAAGGCGCTATCCATCATTGAAATTTGAAGTTTTTCCATTAGAATAAGTTGAGAATTTTAAACATCCGTAAATGTACAGCTGTGATTACTGATAATCACAATATAGGATTGGTCGGTTGTAATTGATTTAGAAATAAATGTATAAATGTGTTTTAGCAATGGCATGTAATAGTCCAAATTATATTGCTCAAATTCGAGCAATAATTACACTAGTGTCAAATAATTTAAAAAGAATATTTATTTGAAGATGGCAGCTTGATGACCATCTTATCTATCAAGGGCACATATTTTTTGTTAGGAATTGATATCTCTTTGACTGATAGATAAGATATAGTTTTTTTTCACTTTGTTATTTAATCATATTAAAGAGCAACAGGCTAATAGGATCATGAGCAATAAGAACATACCTGACCATTTCCCAATTCCATGAGACAATTTTTATGTCATCAGAACTTTTGCTTCCATCCAACAAGACCGTTGTTTGGGGTAAGGAGACTGTCATGTTCTTACCAGCATTTGCTACAAAAAGACATAAAAGAGGAATACATTTAACGATTTAACTTGATGCACAGTAAAACCAAACACCTACTGACAAAGTGTAATATTAAAAGTTCAAATAAAAAATCAATAAGTCATAAATAGTATATGTAAAACACAACCTTATT
Organism: Neoaliturus tenellus; assembly: GCA_030545055.2. Classification (NCBI taxonomy): domain Eukaryota; kingdom Metazoa; phylum Arthropoda; class Insecta; order Hemiptera; family Cicadellidae; genus Neoaliturus; species Neoaliturus tenellus. The sequence goes on along the minus strand of CM061533.1, from coordinate 256,037,477 downwards.
TGGTTAGTTAATATTATTCATTCATCACTCAGTTCTATTTATATATTTATTTTTTAGCATAAAAATTGGGTTGGGTTAGTTATGCGATATCACAGTTAAATTTGTTATTAAAACTAGGACATCATGTAGGACTTAAAATAAGCAACCTGTGACTCATGAACTCTACCTGTCAATATGGCACAAAAAACAATTCATCACTTATTACACGTTCGAAGCTGAAAAAAACTGTCCATAAACATTTTCCAGTTAGGTTACACCACGCAAGGCTTTACTCCACTGGGTGAAAAAAGGTCCATTGTAGAAATCCATTGTATAAGATGTGAGAAAAGCACGTCCCCACAAAAAACAGATGCATAATGAAAGTTCCCAAAGAGCTAAGTTGTCCCATTTACAAAACCTAACAGCGCTGTTCCGTGACTAGCTCCTAGCACCATCGTACTTTGACGTTCCAGAATGTATTTACGGTGAATATTGAATGAAGCAAACAATATTAAATAAATACTAGGGGTACCAGGGCAGTGCAATGTGCCACATTAATGTGATTGGGTTGAAATGTCAGCAGGTAGTTTTATTGCTTTTATTAGGTGCAATTTAATAAAAATTGTATATAATAAACTTATGGACAAAAACAAACTTTAAGGGCTAATGGTGAGAGTACAAAAACCCATAACCTTATTGCAACATTATTAAGTTGAATTTTTTGAAACCTCAAACATTAAAATTGGTCCAGAAATAAGGAAAGAGTTCTGTAAAAAAAAAAAAAAAAAAAAAAAAATGGCTTCAAGTATATATAAGAGTTATTGCTACCACAGTTCACTCCCCATGTTACGGTTGATAACTTCCAACAGTTGAAGTTATTGATAAAAAATAATTCAAGTAACTTTAATAAACTAAGACAGGTAAGACGATAAACTAAGACGCGAGTGGGTGTTGGTTGCGTGACGCAAACTCACCAGAGGGAGGCTTGTTGGTGGGGGGTTTGACGAAGACATGAACCGTGGATGTGTCTGACTGGTCTGCCTCATCCGTCACTTTCAGGATGAACGTATACATGCCCTCCTCCAGGTTGGAAAGCTCCAGGTATGGCGTGCGAGTTTTCTGCAAAAAATTATTTTTCACAAATCTTAGAACTACGGACTAAGATAAGATAACTAATGAATGAATTAAAAAAATGAAAATGAATTAAAGTAGAGAAAAATTCAAACGAATAGTGATTTTTACAGAAGAAGAAATGCAATTAATTTACATTTTTTAAACTGTAAAAAACCTTTTACGACTAAAATATGAGGGATGTCGCGAAAAAGAATGATTTTTAGGTATGGTGTGGCAGTGGGCAGGGTTAATGCCACCATTTCGGTGTCAGAGTGTTCCTTCACTCAGTGCTTTATAAGCCAGTAGTGGTAGTGTGTGCATCCTGCCAGAGATACATTGTATACAGTGGGATGTAAAAGTAAGAGCTGAATTCCATCAGTTGTGAGGACAAGCTGTGTTAAGATTCTTTTGGGGAAAATTAATTTACAAATTGATTATGACTTATTGCCAAACTTGTGAGGTATTGCAAGAATCTCAGACAACCAACTGCGCTACAGGGCAATACAAAAAAAATTTGAGGAAAATTCAGCAAAAGAGTTTTGTTTATCCATGATAGCGCTCAAACACACAGCCAATTGTACCCATGAATTTTTGGACTTATAAATATAAAAATTTCAACTATTCACCATACAATCCAGGATGTAGCAACTACCACCTGTTCCCAGCGACAAAGATGTGGCTCGCTAAGCAAAACTTTAACACTTACGCTACACTACACGCTGTTATATAAAAGTGGTTGGTCCTACAAGTGACAGATTTATATTCCTACAGAAAGAGTGTTGAAAAGTTTCTATAACATTAAAATAAACAGCTTAATTTGAATGGTGATAATGTACAACAACTGACAAAGTGGTTAGATTTAAAATATGAATTATAAACAAGTTTTTCTTTTTGTTTATTATAAGTAGACAAAGTAAGTATTCACCAAGGGCTAGTGGTGTTTTCATTGCCTCAGATACCTGCATGTCCACGGCCTTGTCCTGGTCGGAAGGACTCTTGGTCCACTCCCAGCTGACGATGGCCTTGTCGTCAGAGCTGAGGCTGCCGTTGAGTGTGACGTTGTTGTGTGGCAGGTAAAGTATCACGTCCTGTATTCAGCTAGGCCTACCTGCATGTCCACGGCCTAGTCCTGGTCGGAGGGACTCTTGGTCCACTCCCAGCTTATGATGGCCTTGTCGTCATAGCTGAGGCTGCCGTTGAGTGTGACGTTGTTGTGTGGCAGGTAAAGTATCACGTCCTGTATTCAGCTAGGCCTACCTGCATGTCCACGGCCTAGTCCTGGACGGAAGGACTCTTGGTCCACTCCCATCTGACGATGGCCTTGTCGTCAGAGCTGAGGCTGCCGTTGAGTGTGACGTTGTTGTGGGGTAGGTACAGTATCACGTCCTGTATTCAGCTAGGCCTACCTACATGTCCACTGCCTTGTCCTGGTCGGAGAGACTCTTGGTCCACTCCCAGCTGACGATGGCCTTGTCGTCAGAGCTAAGGCTGCCGTTGAGTGTGACGTTGTTGTGTGGTAGGTACAGTATCATGTCCTGTATTCAGCTAGGCCTACCTGCATGTCCACTGCCTTGTCCTGATCGGAGGGACTTTTGGTCCACTCCCAGCTGACGATGGCCTTGTTGTCAGAGCTAAGGCTGATTTTGAGTTTGACGTTGTTGTGTGGCAGGTACAGTATCACATCTTGTATTCAGCTAGGCCTACCTGCATGTCCACTGCCTTTTCCTGGTCGGAGGGACTCATGGTCCACTCCCAGCTGACGATGGCCTTGTCGTCAGAGCTAAGGTTGCCGTTGAGTGTGACGTTGTTGTGTGGTAGGTACAGTATCACGTCTTGTATTCAGCTAGGCCTACCTGCATGTCCACTGCCTTTTCCTGGTCGGAGGGACTCTTGGTCCACTCCCAGCTGACGATGGCCTTGTCTTCAGAGCTAAGGCTGCCGTTGAGTGTGACGTTGTTGTGTGGCAGGTACAGTATAAAATCCTGTATTCAGCTAGGCCTACCTGCATGTCCACGGCCTTGTCCTGGTCGGAGGGACTCTTGGTCCACTCCCAGCTTATGATGGCCTTGTCGTCATAGCTAAGGCTGCCGTTGAGTGTGACGTTGTTGTGTGGCAGGTACAGTATCACGTCCTGTATTCAGCTACGCCTACCTGCATGTCCACTGCCTTGTCCTGATCGGAGGGACTCTTGGTCCACTCCCAGCTGACGATGGCCTTGTCGTCAGAGCTAAGGCTGCCGTTGAGTGTGACGTTGTTGTGTGGTAGGTACAGTATCATGTCCTGTATTCAGCTAGGCCTACCTGCATGTCCACTGCCTTGTCCTGATCGGAGGGACTCTTGGTCCACTCCCAGCTGACGATGGCCTTGTCGTCAGAGCTAAGGCTGCCGTTGAGTGTGACGTTGTTGTGTGGTAGGTACAGTATCATGTCCTGTATTCAGCTACGCCTACCTGCATGTCCACTGCCTTGTCCTGATCGGAGGGACTCTTGGTCCACTCCCAGCTGACGATGGCCTTGTCGTCAGAGCTAAGGCTGCCGTTGAGTGTGATGTTGTTGTGTGGCAGGTACAGTATCACATCTTGTATTCAGCTAGGCCTACCTGCATGTCCACTGCCTTGTCCTGGTCGGAGGGACTCTTGGTCCACTCCCAGCTGACGATGGCCTTGTCGTCAGAGCTAAGGCTGCCGTTGAGTGTGACGTTGTTGTGTGGCAGGTACAGTATCACGTCCTGCCCTGCATTGGCCACCGGAGGGTAGTCAGGCATCTGCAGCACCGTAATGTTGGCCACTGTCGAGTTCTTCTCATGGTCGGAGTCCTCCACAGTCAACCTGCAACACAAAAACACCATTGACAGTCAAACAGATTATTAATATTAAAATTTTAACTATTGGATTTGTTTATAAAGTCCATGTTGTTTATTGGAGAGTGTAAATTATAATGGACCATGCTGCGGTTTAGGCTCAAGTAGAATGATATGCAGTGAAATCCTTCTTAACCGGCCCCACTTTTACTGTCCATCCGATAATCTGCCCTGCTCTTATTAAAGATGCACTTCCACTTGTGCAACAGATTTTCTTAGGTCATACCAAAACCAAAGAAATAATTTTAGAAAAAGTCAATATAACATCCTTCCAGAAAAACATTAAATATTTAAGAATATGTATTGACTTGTTTGTCATTCTTATGCCACTAGTAACTAGTTATTGATATATTATTAATAACTGTTATTGAAGGTTACTTTTACTTGAACCATAAAAGAAACGGATGAATCAGAGGAAGAGTATTCTATGAACAGTGTATAAAAAATTACACCATTCAAAGTTGAATGATTTTTGAGTTCTGACTCCCAAAAGGCAGTCATGTCCCCTCGGCAAATGGATATCTGCCCACTGCCACGACCCTTGCCCTACACATACTCAGACAAGTCAACACCGTCTACAGCGGTTCGGTTACATACGTTATTGCTGAATATGTAAAAAAAAATTTCAAATGTTATTCACAGAGAATAAAGCACTTGCATTAGATCACTCACCAAATCAACCATAGCTTCCAAGTGGCGAAAGGAATGACCAGTATTTTATTGCTGTCGCAACGGTTGGAATTAAGTTTCATCACTAAAACATGACTTGTAGGAAGTGTATTTCATCAAATTGAGAAATAAATTACCTTATCTAACCACCACAGCATGCTGGAAACTAATGGCACCCACATAACAAATGAGTAACGGTCATTGTATGATCACAAAAGTGAAGAACTGTCTCCTCAGAATCTAAAACACATATTGGCCAGAAGAATTACTAATAAACTGTTGATGAGAAAAGCAAGTAAAAATCCTGTTGGTGACGTCAAGAAAAAGAAGTTTGCTTGGTAAGGGCACACTGTAAAAAAGCGAAACAATAGCCATCAAGCCTCAGAAAGGAACCCCAAAGGAAACAGAAAATGGAAAAGCCTGAAGACAACTTAAAGGAGGACGATTGTCAAAAAATAAAAGAAAGGAGGTAAGAGTTGGCGAGAGGTGAAACATCTCAGAATTGTGTACGATGGAAGGGGGGGGGGGGGGGGTTCATTCTATTACTTGTCAGTAAACAAAACATTTTGGAAACTGATGAAACCTTAACTACCTGTTAAAGAACTAAAACATCAAAGACTCAAAGACTGTTCTGTTAAACACAAAACGTTTAGCCATTATACTTATACATTTTTTTACTGTGACCACATTCATTCTCACAATCATTCCAAGGTATTCATAACATTCCAGGTATTTGTTAGGCCTTTCTGTTATCTACCCAAGGTCAATTAAGAGCTAAGCTTTTGCAGTAAAATGCTCTTTGGTATTGGTAGCCTACAGGAAGAACCAAATTTTAATATTTATTTGTTTAATCTAGTTACTAACTTGAATTAATTAACTTTTGATTACCTATTAAAAAACTTGGCAACAGAGAAGTTGTTAGCTCTAAAAAGAGGCGTGTTTTTATTAAGTTTTAAATCTATGTTGCACATTTTACTTTAAACAGTTTTACATTCAATATGAAAAATACAGTAGTAAAAAGACTAAAATTTACCTTAGAGATTTTTTTTTCAATATTTCTCTTACCAAAAACATTTATTTAATAGAACAGGTAAGATAATTGCAAAGCAATCAATTTTTTCTTCGCATGGTTGCAAACTTTTTTAAGTTACATGTTAGTTGTAATGTTTGTTAAATGTATTTGTGTGCTACGTGTTATTTTAAATGGTTCTTTAGAAAATAAATAATGTCTTATTTTTAAAATCAATATTAAAATTAATAATTGCTACACTAAAATAATTAGATAGATTATTTTACATTGATAATAATTTAAACACATCAAATATCTACGGTTTTGTTTTATTTATGAATGCTATAATCTGTTTTGCCACTAAAGAATCAAGCAAAGCTTTGACATAATCTTGTATTGTAAAAGTAAAGTTGATAGGAAATTGTTTGAAAAAAATATAATGTAATTAATTTAACAATCACTACAACTTCACAATTTCAATATGATTCATCATTTAGCCCTTAAACCTAATAAACAGCATCTAAATACACTAAACTTAACTCGGCAAAGAACTCAAAACTGGTCAGTCATGCTTGTTTACATACAATGCCGACTGTCTTATCTAATCAAGCATTGGTCATCTTTCCCATGATGCACCTGACTATACATGATCAGCTAATTTCAATCACTAACAAAATACCACAGGGTAACAAATTTATCATTCACTTACAAACATGTACTGAGATCGTGTTGTTATTTTACAAAGTGGCAATAGTTTTTCCCCGATGAAATTTTTTTACTGTAATGTACTAAGTGGTCTTGATGGAATATGTTTTCTTACAATACAATATTGCATTTTATATTAGTTTGGTTACCATTAGTGCTGTGTAAATCTCCTATGGTAAAAACAAACTATGGATTATTGTCCGGAAAATACATGACATCTAGAAGTGGGAGAACATTCGAAGCATTTCTGGGAATCCCCTATGCTGCACCACCGATAGGGAAACTCCGATTTAAACCGCCAGTGCCACCATCTAAGTGGGAAGGTGTTAGGAACGCAACAAAAGAAGAAAACATCTGTTCGCAAGGAAAATATGGAGGCGAAGAAGATTGTCTTTATCTCAATGTGTTCAGCCACAGTGGGAAGGGAGTGAAATTAATGCCTGTAATGTTTTACATCCATGGTGGCGCATTTTACATGAGTTCTCCCCAGATGGGAATTACTGGCCCTGAATTTTTCATGGATAGGGATGTAGTTTTAGTGACCGTACAATATCGCCTGGGGCCGTTTGGGTTTTTGAGCGCCGGGGATTCTGTGATTGCTGGAAACATGGGTTTAAAGGACCAGGTGAAAGCGCTTGAATGGGTTCAAGAAAATGTAAAGTATTTTGGAGGAGATCCCAAAGAGGTGACTCTGTTTGGCTGCAGCGCTGGGGCTTCGGCGGTCCACTTACATATGAAATCACCAATGAGCCAACCTTTATTCAAAAGAGGAATTTCCCAAAGTGGAACCGCGCTAAGTGCTTTTGCTTTGACTGCAAGAGGTTCTGCAAGAAAGTCCATGTCACAGTTTGCCAAACATCTCAACTGCACAACAGGAAACTCCACTGAACTTTTGGACTGTTTACAAACCAAATCGACAAAAGATATTGAAGATGCCCATTCGAGTTTACAAAACTCCAGACATGCTATGATTAAGAGTATTTTCCGTCCAGTTGTTGAAGTACATCTTGAAAATGCTTTCATCCCCGAAAACCCGTTTTACTTACCGACTCTAAAACCTTGGCTCGCAGGTATCACAGCTAACGAAGGGGTATTAGCCATAAGAACCAAATATTTGAATTACACTATTAATCAAATTAAAAACGATTTTGATCAATTTATCCCTAAGTTATTGCTCTTCGAAGATCTAATTTCTAATGAGCAAACACAAATTTTAAGAAAAATATATGATTTTTATTTTAAGACCTCAACTACAGAAAACGAAATGATCAGATCGCTTGAAAAACTGCACACTGACTGGTGGTACCTGTGGCCACTCCACCAAGCTACCAACATGCACAACAGCTCTTTATACTTCTATGTGTACGACCATCTCGGGGAGCACTCTTACGTGGACATCTACGACAGCCCGAGAGGTATCGGTGTGAGCCACCTCGATGACCTGATATCATTGTTTGGACATTCAAAATTTTTCCAAACCTTAAATCCAAATGACACAAACATTTCTAAGCTAATGATAAATTTCTGGGTTGATTTTGCAACTTACGGAGATCCTACTCCTTTAAATATCAGCAATGATCCGCAATCAGAGATCAACAAAGACTTTAGATGGGATAAATTTGATGTCAATATTTTTCACCCGCATAAAATAAGTCCAAAGTATATTCATATCCAAACAAATTTGCTTTCTAATAAAGAGAATATTTATCCAAAAAGATTACAGTTCTGGAGTAGTCTCTTATTAAATTATAATATTGACACTGTTGGATTCCAGCATGTATTAGAAGAATAAATGATTTTTGTAAAGTAATTTGATGTAATGAGTATATTATTGCCCTTGTTATTCAAAATTTGAAAAGATTTTATTTTATTCGAAGTTTCCAGGTGGGGATTAACGTCCGCACTCCATAAAGATCATCCTCATAATTAGACCAATTCGTATATGGGATGTTGAAATTGTGGTTCGGATCCCACGTTAAACTGTAGGTCCCTAAAATACCATTGGCTGTTGGGCTATTAATTAACAGTCCTGTTTAAGGAGAATGTCGGCCTTACTACAACTATTGATGAAACGTTGGATGCACTAGAATTTAACAAAATGAAACTAGTTTTTTTTTGTGTGAACAATTGTTCGAAAATAGAATCCACTGGAAGTCACTGGAGCTTACTAGTATTTAATAAATGCGATGGAACATACTATCACCTAGACAGTAAACCTGGGTTAAACATAGGTCATGCCAAAAAAATTAAAAAAGAATCTAGACAAATCGAATAGCAATGATTTTATAGAACTAGCTTGCCTTGAACAGACATCCAATTTTGAATGTGGGTTGCACACACTAATCAATATGAAATATATTATTGATTGTGTTTTGCATGAGGATGTTTATGCAAACCTGTCTACAGTTTTCAAAAATAAAATTAGTATAAATGGTTGTAATACAGCACCGGAATGCTTTGAAGATCTGGAACATACAAAAACAAAAGAAGATGTCTTGTCAGGAAATGATTTAATGTTAACAAACCTGAAAGAAACAAAAGTAATCTCAAATTCTTTAAACACAGTTAAAAGTAAAAGGAAAAGTAAAAAAGAATTCTCAAAAACAAAACCTCAAGAAACTGTCAAAGAAGATAAGCTTGGTTATATTGTCTGTAACAATAGGTTTTCTCCATTAGAATCTTTTACTAAAAGTGAATCCAATATAAAAGATAGGGAAACACTAAATGAAAACTTGCCAGTAGAAGATTCAAAGGGTAAAAATGTTCAATCATTAAAATATAAGAAACCTCCAAATGCAATGGTTAAAAGTAAAGTAGTAAAGTATTCTTCTGTCGTTAGACAAATCTCATCACCGCGTCATCCAAACAAACCCCATAATTCCCTTATCTTACCTACTGAAAATGGGTGCATAGACATGATTGATGAAAAACTTAAAAATAATGCAAGTAAACATGATACCAGTAAACCTATTTGTGATGTTACTCAAAATCTATCCGATACTACAGCTTCGGGAAATGTATGCTATGAAAAAATGAATTCTACATTGAAAAGGCATAGAATAAGAATCCTAGCAGACAGTCATGGCAGACATATTAGAACCTTAATTAACTGAAAACTTAAACATGACTCAAAATACAAAATATACAGTACTGTAACTCCAAATGGAAAAATGTGCCAAATTTTGGACAGTAAAAATAATTTTGATGTAAGTGAAAAAACTTTGAATAAAAACGATTTAATATTTATCATATGTGGAACAAATGATATTAGTTTGGAACTGGATACTGAACAGTTTGTTGAAGAATTTGAAGTAAGGTTAAAGAAGTTATCATACACAAATATTAAGATTTTTAGTCTACCATTCCGATATGATATGCCATTCCTAAATAAGAAAATTTCAGTTATAAATGACAAACTTCAAAGACTATCAATGAAGTACAGTCATATCACATTTGTAAATTGTTCATATCTTTCACGTGCATGTTACACATCCCATGGGCTTCATTTTAATAGGATGGGTAAATTCAAGATTACTGAAATGATAACCGATATAATACTCCTAAATGAGACGAAAAAAGAATATATTAATGCTATACCGGTTAGAATAACCGAAAGAAGTAATTTTTTAGACAAAATTCAAAGGCAAAAAAGAGTAACATGACCCATATAACTATTCCTCATTTATCTAAAAATATAAAGCCAAAAAATCTTAAAGTTATGCATCAAAATGTTGATGGTCTATTATCGAAAATTGATATTCTTGAAATTGTATTGCAAGAAGAACATCCTGATGTGCTTGTTATTTCAGAACACCACTTAAAAAAGCATCAAATAACCATTTTATCTTTAAATGGATACATGTATGCTTCTTCACTCTGTAGAGAGTCAAAAAACAAAGGTGGAGTGTGTATATTTATAAAAGAAGGCCTGAAATGCATTGAACTAAATGTATCGCGCTATTGTGTAGATACTGAATGTGAATTAGCAGCAATTAAGTTGACTACTGCAGAAGGAACTTTACTAATAATGGGTATATATAGACCGCCAACAAAAAACTATAACATCTTTTTTTCACAAATAAAAGAGTGTTTTAATAAAATAATAAGCTCTAAACAAGACACAATTATTGTTGGGGATTTTAACATCAACTATTGCTCAGAGAAAATTGAAAAGAAAGAGTTATCTTATATTATGTCTAGTTTTGGGATGAAAGACACTATATCAACATTTACTCGTGAATTCAAAAATTCTAAATCAAGAATAGACAATATATTTACAAATATAGACAATATTGATAGTCATGTCATCATTACAGCAATATCAGATCATCATGGACAAATAGCTTTGATTAAGGATTCATGTTTCAACCCTGTTCAACATCCGGTCATTTATAAATATCGTAGATTTTTTTCTGAAGATAATATTTTGCAGTTTAAAAAATTATTGAAAAACGAAAATTGGCTATCAATCTACACAACTGGTGATTCAATAAATGACAAGTATGAATCATTTAACTCTATTTTAGTAAATTATTTCAAAACAGTATTCCCGTTAAAGAAATGTAAAGTTCCTCATTATTATCATCGAATTAATCTGCCCCCTGAAACAGTAACTCTCAGGAATGAAATGAAAATATTGTATACATTGACAAAAAATGTTGATTCTACACATGAACTGAGAAGAATATATTTGAAAAAGAAAAAGGAATATAGAATCTCTATTAGGAAATTAAAGTCATCAAATATCCATAATAAGCTAAATGATTCCAAATACCCCCCAAGAGAAGTATGGAAAGTAGTAAATAAAAATAGAAATAAATTTAAATCATTTATTCACACCGACTTCAAAACTTAAAACATCAAATGGAGTCCTAGAAGATCCTAATTTAATTGCTGAGGAATTCAATAAGTTTTTTATAAGTGTTGGACAAAATTACTCTACCAAAGCAAATACCTCAAATGACTTGATACCTTCTAATACAATTTTAAATTCTATATTTTTACATGAAACAACTGAAAAAGAAGTTATAAGTACCATTACTTCATTAAAGTCATCTAATTCTTTTGGATTTGATGAGATATCTTCTACACTCCTTAAAGCTTGCTCCACTGAACTGTCTTCACCGCTGACATATTTAATAAATTCATCAATTACTGCTGGAGAATTTCCCCAAATTTTAAAAATGTCAAAAGTCATCCCAATTTTCAAAAATGAAGATCCACAAAATCCAAGTAATTTTAGGCCGATATCTATACTTTCGACGTTTAGTAAAGTATTTGAAAAAATAATTCTTCAAAGACTATTATCATTTTTGGAACAAAATGAAATCTTATCAAAAAATCAATTTGGATTCCAAAAAAATATCTCTACTATAAATGCTATGTTTGATGTCATCAACTACATTACATATCATCTAGACAATAAGGAAAATGTGATGGCTCTATTTTTAGATTTAAAAAAAGCATTTGATAATGTTTGTCATGAGCATCTGTTAAGTAAACTGTATCATATTGGAATAAGAGGAATTGCCCTTGATTGGTTTTCATCTTACCTTTGTAACAGGCAGCAATCAGTGCAAATCCCATACATAGATAGTAAAAATTGTATAAATTACTCTGAGTCAAAAAAAACTACAGATAAGGTCAGGCGTTCCTCAAGGTTCTGTCCTTGGCCCAATTTTATTCATCATATATGTAAATGACATTGCATCAACTAAAAATCTTTCCAAAATTACTTTATTTGCTGATGACACAACATTATTAGTCTCAAGTCAAAATCGAAACCAATTAGAAGTTCAAGCTTTTCAAGAATCAAATATTTTAGCACAATGTTTCTCAGACAATTATTTTGAAATAAATCTCTCAAAAACAAAATTTATGGAATTTTACATACGAGAAAAAGCAGAACATGATTTCAACTTAAACGTTATCATTGAAAATCAAAATATAACAAATGAAAAATCAACAAAATTTTTGGGACTTGTAGTAGATGAAAATTTGAATTTCAACGTCCATATTGACAATATATGTAAAAAACTCTCTCAAATTATTTTCCTTTTAAGAAGATTATCAACATTCTGTGATAGAGAAGTACTTTTCACAGCATATTATTCATTATTTGTATCTAATATGAGATATGCCATTCCCATTTGGGGTATGGCCTCATCGAGAACAATTCAAGTATTTAAATTACAGAAATCTGCATTAAGAACAATATTTAAATTAAGAAAAAATGAATCATGCCAAGAGATATTTAAAAATTATGATCTGATGACATATTATTCTTTATATATATATGAAACATTAAATTTTGTAAAAAATAACCTGGATAAATTCGACATAAATAAACAAAGAAAATTCATGAATTATAATTTAAGAAGAGAAAACAAATTATCTTCAAGTTTTCACAGGACAACTTTTTTTGAAAAACATTTATTTTACAATGGAAGAAAACTTTATAATCACTTACCAAACTATATTAAAAATTTGGAAAATAAAGACTTCAAGAGGGAATTAAAATTACTGTTAACGGAAGTTCCAATATACTCAATTGAAGAATTTTATAAGAAAAATTATAATTCTAAAAACACAATTAATTATAAGAATTATTGAATATTTTTGTAATGTCGATGCAATTTATATTGTCAAGACAAATAAATATTATTATTATTATTATTATTATAGTCAGTAACAAGACTACAGGATCGCGCCACAATCATCCTACACTCATCTCTCATTCATATTTAGGTTAAAATACCCACTATGTGAGGTCCGTGTCTCATATTATTGATTTAGTGATTTAGTTTTGGCATCATAACTGAAAAATAATGAATTAAGTAATAATATTGCTCATAACATTAAATTCATTTGTATATTAGGACCATCAAAACAATGTGTGTGGTAGGAGTGAAAAAATTAAAACTTGTATATTTGTGACAAAGACAAAGACAAAATTATCTTTGTTTACATAAATAGAGTACGAGTACAGTAATGGAATCAAAATTTCAGTTTCATCAGTTAGGTTGACTTCTTCGCTCCAGGTATTCTTCAACAGAGTAGAACTCTCCCTGCAGCAGCCAGTCAAGTAGAGATTCTTTGAAACTCCTGTTGCCTTTCTGTTGTTTCAGTTCAGGTGGAAGGATGTTGAAAAGTTTTGCTCCAAAGAAGGTAGATTTTTTTTCTCTTAGGCAGTTAGATGATGTGTGAATAGAATGACTGTAAGTCTGTAATTTATTTTTTTCCTGGTGTTATAAGAGTAAGCCTCTGAAAATTTGGTGAGTCCTTTGTTGGCTACATACATTATTACCTCCGTCAATGTACAGGTTAGCTATTGTTTGCAGTTTCAGCCTTTGAATACTAATTGGCAAGAGTCATGAAAACCTAAGTTTGCAATAATGTCTCACCATAAGAGAACAGAAGTAAGAGATGTAAACAAAGCATTTCCTCATGTATATGCCATACAAATTAAGAACCAGGCAAATTAAAAATGTACAATTGCCAACAATTAATAAGGTACCTACAATAGCTGAATGTATGACTTAAGACTTGAATGATTTTTTTCAAATATGTGGTATTGTAAACCTCTTTTAAAGCTTTGTTTTTTCACTTCTTAATTAAAAATCAAACCCAAAACTGATTACATGTCATTAGTGTCTAACCTGATTACACATGATACTAATTATCATTTGAAATTCCTCGGGGTGACAATTGTGTAGTGAATATTGAAACAGTGAAGCAGTTGGTTATAACCAATTAGTGTGCTAAGAACTTACCTTTTAAAGTGTTGGCAAAATAAGAAATGCTAAAATTGTTAGTTTTGATTTTATACTTTTTAAATGTTGAGAGTGAAACAAGCCCTGATGCAAGTTTGGTTGTTCAAACTCTTCATGGTTCAATAAGAGGACAGTTTATGACATCTTGTGAAGGAAAAGTTTTCCGAGCATTCCTAGGGATTCCATTTGCGGCCCCACCCATCGGTTTGCTTCGTTTCATGCCGCCGACACCGCCAGGGAACTGGGAAGGTATTCGGGATGCAACATTAGAGGGCAAGGAGTGTGTTCAACTAAAACCGGGAGGAAATGAGGACTGTTTATATCTTAATGTCTTTACTAGAGGTACAACACATGATAATCATTCTCTTCCAGTGATGGTTTTTATACATGGTGGAGGGTTTTACGGAGGATCCGCTTCTGTTGATGTTTATGGTCCTGAATTCTTTATGGACAAGGAAATTGTTCTGGTGACAATCCAATATCGTCTTGGGGTGTTTGGATTTATGAGTTATGAGGATGACATTATTTCTGGTAACCAAGGACTTAAGGATCAACAAATGGCTCTCCAATGGGTTCAAGGGAATATTGCGTATTTCGGAGGAGATCCGTCCAAAGTTACCATTTTTGGCAACAGCGCAGGTGCTGCTTCCGTTCATTTACACATGCTTTCTTCCAAGAGCAAAAATTTATTTGCAAGAGCTATCTCCCAAAGTGGAACAGCCTTCAGTGCATTTGCTTTCATTGGGAAAGGAACTTCTAAAAATATAACTAGTCTGTTGGCTGAAAAATTTAAATGTTCAACAAACACGTCAACAGAAATATTACAATGTCTCCAAAACCAGAGTGCAGAAGCATTACAACAAGAATATTGCCGACTTCAACATGAAGGGTACTCAATGAGGAAAGTTTTATTTAGGCCCATTGTTGAGCCTGAAAGCGAACATGCATTTTTAACGGAAAACCCTCTAACCAAAACTTCTGACAAACCGTGGCTTGTAGGAATTGTGCAAAATGAAGGACTATGGAAGATACACATCCCAACACTAAATCAAACAAAACATTTGATTCAAACAGAGTATTCCAGATTCTTACCAAGCATTTTATTTTTTGAAGACATCTCTTCCAATCCTGGGGAAATAGCAGAAAAAATTTACAACTTTTATTTCAGAAATATTTCTACTGAAAATGAAACAATAACCTCGTTAGAGCAAGTTATATCAGATTCGTACTTTTTCTGGCCAACCTTTCAAGCACTTTCACACCATAGCGGTTTGGCATATTGTTACTTGTTTGACCACAGTGGGGAACACTCATACACAGAACTTTTTGATGCTCCAAAAGGTTTTGGAGTAAGTCATATGGATGAACTGCTGTACTTGTTTCCCCACAAAAGACTTTTCCCGGGGATAAAGAATGACGTAGACACCAATATCTCCAAGCTTTTGATAGACCTATGGGTAAACTTTGCGAGAGACGGCAACCCTACTCCTATGGCAATTAGTAAGAATCCTCAAGTGAGGGGAGGTGAAGAAATCAAATGGGAACCATCAGATTATAATAATCTTACGTTCTTAAAAATAAAAACTGATGCATTATCAATGGTAGAAAATATTTTTTCACATAGAATGGACTTTTGGAAACATTTAACTATAAGAAATAAAAGAAAATAATTATGTAATTTTGACATCTTAAGGCTGTTTTAAGTAAGTAGAACCATTGTAGAATAGTTGTACAACATAGGTGTCAAGGCTGATTAAGATATTAAGATATTAAAAGAAAATAAGTACCAAAATGATTAGTTAAGAAAACTAATCTGAGTGAAGGAGACTATTAATGAGAGAAGGATGGTATTTGTTTTCTGTGTAACATCATTGTTTACAATTAATATAATCACTTTAGAATTGTGAGAATGTGTCATAAGCAACAAAAGTTTCTCTTAAAATATTGTACACAGTTTCTAATAAAAATAATCCAGCATGAACTTAAATATAATTACTTTCGATTCCATTCATTCCATTTAATTTTCAGAATAGAGTGTAACTATTGCATGATAAGCTCCAAATTATTTTTTTATGAAAGATAAAAAAATAGTTTTTGTCAAAAATCTCAAAATCTTTTATTATTATTTATTTATTTGTCGCTAAGAAACAAATTTAATGACAAATTTAAATTTTAGGTATTTCAAAAATTGTTTATATATAGGGTGAGCCAGACAGGGAGTGAGCGTAGCAAACGAGCTAAACCTGAGGGCAGTGAGTATGACGGTAAGTGAGCGTAGCGGAGGAACTTATTCTGATAGTGGGCGAGCCTGACGGCAAGTGGGCGGAGCAAGCGAGCTAGACCTGAGGGCGGTGAGTATGACGGTAAGTGAGCGTAGCGGAGGAACTTATTCTGATAGTGGGCGAGCCTGACGGCAAGTGGGCGGAGCAAGCAAGCTAGACCTGAGGGCGGTGAGTATAATGGTAAGTGAGCGTAGCGGAGGAACTTATTCTGATAGTGGGCGAGCCTGACGGCAAGTGGGCGGAGCAAGCGAGCTAGACCTGAGGGCGGTGAGTATGACGGTAAGTGAGCGTAGCGGAGGAACTTATTCTGATAGTGGGCGAGCCTGACGCTGAGAGGGCGTAGCAAGCGAGGTAGACCTGACTGCGGGTAATGCGAGCGAAACCGCGGGAAAAAGCTAGTAACTTATAAGCCTTAAACCTTGTTGACAGAAGACCAGTATTATTGTCTGTTAAGCGCAGGTTCATCGCTAGCAACCGTTTCCGATCGTCATTTCGGCACTACAACGCCTGAGAGGGAGCAAATCATGATGGATAAAAAGTTGATACATAGCATTGATTGGGCAAGTATGATACCCTTCATTGTTAAATACATCAATAGTTGATTGTTGGAACACACATATAATACAGGTATCTGTTTAGCCCATTTAATAAACCACCAGTTAATCTGGCCTTTTTGAAATCCTGCCGGTGGTCTGGTCTCGAGGTAACTGTTTTTGAGGGCTTCTACTGTATAATTTAATTAAAATTTTTTTTTCAATGTCTTCCGCTGCATGGTGCGCAGGACAAATTATTCAGTTCATGGGTATGCTCCAAACATTGCTGGGGAGGAATCATCTCATAGAGACAAATTTCCAAAATTTCCCTCTTAGTCTATTACATGAGTTAATATTTCAGTTGATTCATCATAATAATCTTCAGTTTTAATTTTTTTTTTTGTCCTTGAATGGCCTTTCAAATAAATGAAGGTCCTCAAATCTTCAGAGCAAATGTGTATGGTTTGTAGTAAATTTGGTATTTATGTATTATTATTATTTGTTTTAAACTTATCTAATCAAGAAGATTTATTCATTACTTTGTTAGCTAAAGATATCTAAAAATAACTAAAAATACCAGTTTTAATTATATGTCTGTTGAATTTAAAGACCAAATATAACAAAATTTTTAGGGTAAAATTAAACTATTTGCCAGAATCAGTTAAGATCGTTCCCATATGGCAATTCAAATCTATAGTTGAGCAGCCTATACTCTGTAGAAGAATACTTTCAAACCCCCCTCACCAACATTTTAGAGCTTGCGACTGGGGAAATTGCATTCTACATTCTACATTTTACATTTATGTTTATAAGTGTATTTAAAGGAAGTTAATGTATGAAAATGAAACTGACCGAATCATGCAGAAATGGGTTTCGACCAAGGATCTGGTAATGGTATGATTTAGTGTAGCGTTAAAGATAATAGTGGTTTGTCATATTTTACTCGTATAATTTATTAAAAGCGCACCTGCAGTATTTGTTGAGCCCTAACTTTGTTATGTTTTAAAGGACTTATTCTGAAGTTTAAAAAGTTCACCAAAATAATACCTTATCGGACAGAATGCCATATGAAATATTGATATGAACAAGGCCATATAAGGCCAATGTAAGCAAAAATTCTGAGCAATATTAGGACAAACTCATTAGCAAAAATATATGTTGATAAAACCTAAAAAAAAAAAAAAAAAAAATACTGAAATGTCAGTGCCAATTTTAATCAAATTTTTACATGACAATTTTGCTAAGTTAATAACTTCATTACTGTTCAAATTTATGTCATTAACAAACTGGATGAGATATACAGTAAGTCTAGTAAGTAAAATATATACGTGTTCAGCTTTTCAGCACAGCTTTTGACACATGATTTGGGCATCTGAACTAATAAAACTCAACTACAGTAAATTCCACAAACTTGACATTGAAATACTGGAAAACTTTGTTTGTCCGTACAAGCTCCACTGTGTGCCATGCAATTTACAAATCAATATTTTCAGCGGTTTTTAGCGGTTAGTTTGTCAAAATTACACAGCTTTATGGTCATAAGAATGGGATGGGTCTACCGTACCTGAATGCTGATGATGTATGTCAAACTATGTTTTTATTCCTCTCTTTTTTGTTTTAGCCCTAGTTAAAAATATATATTATTAAATTACATGAGAATAGTTTCAACATGAACCACACTGACAATATCAAATGCAAAATGTAATGTGCCTATTGATAATAAATATTTGATTCTTGATTCTTGATTCTTGATTACATTAGTAGTGCGGCTACTTATACGAGCCATACGATACATACATACTTTTCCGAAGTCCGTTCGTCATTTACAGCAGATATTTAATGACATCAGGACTAATGTTGGCTCAGGACATTCAACAGTGTTGAAGTCCACTTTAAGTCAAGTTTGTGGGATTATTTTAAAAAATTATTATTTTTTTACTTATTTTAAATGTTTTAATAACTTTTTGATTATCATCGCATACGTGTTGTTATAAGCACTAAATAAAAAACACAATTTACGTCATACAACACTTTATTGATTGAAATTTCCATATTGGTAATATATTTCAGTGATCTATGTCACATAGATTCAGTGAAGATGGTGACATAGATCACTGAAATATATTACCAATATGTAAATTTCAATCAATAAAGTGTTGTATGACGTAAATTGTGTTTTTTATTTAAATGTTTTAAATCTACACAAATCCGGGATTGGCTATTGCATATTCACATTCTATAAGTAAAATGTAATCCAAAGTTTTCAGTAAATACTTTTTTAGTTCAGCTTTGTAAAAAGCCTAAGCTGCTATCTGCCATTTTGTTTTTTTTTTCAAGTTAATTTTTATTTCTGTGAGGAATTGCTATACAGAAGAACCTTGCTGCGTAGAGGCAAATTTGGATAATTTTAATGTGTCATAAATTAAACTGTTCCAAAAGACTAGGTGCTACTTTGGTTGAATACAATGTCAATTACCATGAGTTCAACTAATTATGTAGGCCAATCTATATATATAATTCCGTAAGCGAATCGGTCCCCACGAAATATCTCGAGTTAGAAGAAAGATAGGGTAACGTATGATGGCTCATTTTAAAGTTTTTGGGCCAAGGATAATTTTTGGGCAGAATTATCAAAAGTTACCTAGGCTTCGCCCCATTGGACCTTGAAGTTCCAATGTTAATCTAATGGGAAGACGATTTTTAGGTCTGCACGTGTAGTTACGCAGATGTTAAAGTAAATATTTTGTATCATAAACTCAGCTGTTTATTGAGCAGATATTTTGAGTTAAGATAACCATACAATTATAACTTAAACAAATTGGCAGTACACTATAAAAAAGGAGAACACTGATAGTCATGGGCAAATTACTGATTCACAACGGTTGTCTTCTTCGTCTATGTCTTTAAGGAGACAGGAGTAGAATGATTTTGTATATGCTTATATACCACGATTAAAAGTGGTTTAGATGTTTCATGATTGATATAATTGTTAAATATATATTGTTTTTAATCAGTGAATTTCGTTTAGTTATTACATTAATGTATTTATTAATTAATGTATTAATGTATTATGTACATTTATATATTGGATATTTAGAGTAGTTAGAGTTGAATCGTTTTATTGAGTGTTTGTTTATTTTCGACTGAATCATATTATGTAAACTACTAACATTGGATAACCTCCGAATGAGGAATATTTTGTTTTGGTTTGATCCCTTCTCTGCTTATTTCTTTACGTAGTTCGTGGGGAAAACAATAAACGCCCGTTAATCCATAAAGACGGGGAGCTTTTCATGAAAATAATCGGACAACACAGTGTATCAATCAATGTTATACTTAATTGACCGAATAGAACAAAATAGACTACAATCATAGCACGAGGACGTCGGTGGCACGGGGGGTAAGGGAGCATTGGGGCACGGGGGAAATGGCGGGCACTGCGGAGGGCACAGGACGGTACGGGAAGGACGGCGGGGATGGCGATACGGGACCATGGAGAGCACAACATGTTCGAGATATGGGAGCATAGAAGGCACGAGGGGGGCATGGGGGCATAGGGGGTATGGGGAGGAACACATGAAGGCATGTGGCGGCGGGGGGGAGGGGGGTGTGGGGGCACAAGGTGCGTTAGATGGTTATGGGGTGGCACGCGGGAGGCATGGGGGGCATCGGGACCACAGGGAAGAAGGGTGGGCATGTGGGCACAGGGCACCGTGGGTGCAGGGGTATGGGGGGCACGAGGGGTGTAGGTGGCACAGGGGTTTAGGGGGCACTGGCGCCAAGATTGATGCATGAGTGACATGGCGGGCACGGGGTGAAATGGTGAGCATGGAGGCACTGGCATATGAGGCATGAGGCACAAGGGACGCTAGACATGTCAGTGGCACGAAAGCTGACATGGTGGGCACGGGGTGAAATGGTGAGCATGGAGGCACTGTCATATGAGGCATGGGGCACAAGGGACGCTAGAGATGTCAGTGGCACGAAAGCTGGTTGGAAATGGGGGGCACAGAAGAGGAATGAGGAACATAGAGATCATGGGGACCATGTTGAAGAACTGCGGGCATCATGGGAGAATGGGGGGAAAAGGAACATGGGGGCACAAGGTCCGGGAGCATGGGGGTTACTCGGGCCCTAGGGGTGTTGGAGGTACAGGAAACACTGGACCCGAGAATTGAACGGGGACTCGGGGAGGCGTGGGGGACACAGCAAGTCTGGGGGAACGGGAGGCACAGGGGTCCAGTGTGAAGGAGTATACAGTATTAAAGGGCTAATGTTGGATTGAACTATTTTATTTACTTGAGGATTCAAACTTATTATGAACATGTTTAAGGTTAAAACTATTTTTACCAAATCCGGTTGTATAATAGTGCAATAGCTTTTTTCCCATAAAATAGACTACTGTATTTTAATAAAGGAATAAAGGGGAGATTATTGGTAAACTACTGATTTGATAACTCAAAAATGTTTCGTCAAGATTAGGTAATATTTTATTAGAAAATCCAAACGTATCATACTACAACTTGAGATGAAATAGGGTAATTGTGTAAGGAGGTGATGAATTGAAACTTATTTTTTGAGACAACATCACCATTTTGATTTTTAGGGGCCTTTGCCCCTACAATCCCCTAGTTATTATATACATGCTTTTAAATCCACTTACTATTGTTGTTATCCATCCATTCTTTTAATTGTCATAGTCCCGGTCCTGAATATGACCGTTAATAGGGGTTCCACTGTCTTAAGTTCAAAATTGACAAGGAACTTTTTAACATTATCGTCTACTGTATTTCTAGAAAATATAAATTTTTCTTGGTGTGTTTTCTAAAAAAGATTATTCATTTTTAACCTTAAAAATTAATAAATTAATAAAGTATAAATAAATTAAAAAGCAGGACAATTTTGGTATTTTTTATTAGCTAGCAAGATACTCAAGATTGTCAAAATTATGTAAAATTACAATATAACTTCAAAAATAATAATACAAAATATATCATAAGTATTTACTCAGATTTTGAGACAGTAAATAAATATTTTAAAACAAATATATTTTTCTATGTTAGCTTATTTGTCTTAAGTTTGATTCAAGTTCCTGCCACAACTTCATCCTATGAGAATAAAGTCCAGATTTCATTTCTAAATGATTTGTTTTAATATGAAGATACTTTCGATCGATATTGTTTGATCCTTCCCAAACAAAACCTACTCCGCCGACTGTTTGGGGATTCTCACTGATAGGTTGAGGAGTAGGATTCCCTTCTAGGGCAAAATTTACCCAAAAATCCACCATAAGTTTTGAAATATTCGTGTCTTCTTCATTGAGCGCAGGATACAAATTGGTAGAAAATAGAGCAAGAAGCTCATCTGTATGTGCGACTCCAAAACCACGAGGACAACCGTAGTATTCAACATTAGAATGTTGTCCTAAATGATCATACAAATAATAATAGAATGTCTGATTATAATTTGCAACGGCATTCTCCGTGGGCCAAACAAACCATGAATCAGTAATCAACCGTTCCAGAGCTTTTATTTGATCATCTCTTGATGTGATGTTTTGGAAGTAAAATTTATAAATTTTGTCTACAACTTCATCTAAATTATTATATTTATCTTCTAAAAACATTATCTCAGGACCTACAGTATGAAAACTTAAATTAACTAGGTTCAATATTGAGTTTAATCTCAGAAGCGGAAGAAACACAATCCCTTCATTGGCAGCCACGCCGACCAACCAGGGTTTGTCTACTCGGGAGTTCATGGGGTGTGAAGTTAGAAAAGCATTCTCAGAGTCCACTTCGACGACTGGTCTCAATATAATTCTGTTGTATCTCGTTTGAATTATTTCATAGTGAGCACGAATTATTTCACTCGCTGTCTTGTTCTGCAAACAAGATAAAATTTCTTCAGACTTTTCAACTGAACAGTTTAATTTTGAAGCAATAAAATGTGTAACGTTTTTGTTTGCACCTTTTCCTGCAATTGCAAACCCACTGAGTGCAGTACCACTTTGAGATATTCCTCTAGCGAAAAGGTGTTTGCTCACTGAAGACTGCATGTGAAGGTGAACCGACGCTCCCCCAGCACTGTTCCCAAATAAGGTCACTTTTCCCGGATCACCACCAAAATGTTTTATATTCCCTTGCACCCACTTTAAGGCTTCCACTTGGTCCTTCAACCCCATGTTACCTGGTATCACTTGGTCTTCTGTGCTTAGAAACCCGAAAGGCCCGAGCCTGTACTGTAGGGTCACCAACACGATTTCTTTATCCATCAAGTATTCAGGACCGAGGAAACGCGTAGATGATGAACCGATCCGAAAACCACCTCCATGGATGTATACCATTACTGAAGTAAGAGTTTCCTGATTTGTGCTATGAGTGAAAACATTCAAGCATAAACAATCCTCTGAACCACTCTCTACAGTTTGTACACACTCAACACTTTCCTGAGTAAAATTCCTAATGCCTTCCCAAGGGCTGGGTGATTCAGGTGGTAGAAATCTCAACCGACCCACTGGAGGTGCGGCATAAGGTACACCGAGGAAGGCACAAAACTGTTTTCCACTCCGAGACACCATCCTCACACCTCGCAAGCCACCAATCTCTGCCTGTGTCTCACATTCTCCCCCTTCTGCTCGAGAGAAATTGAACTCATGGATTAAAATGATTATGAGCAAACTAATGAAATCCATTCTTTATCAAGTTATTGTTCAAAACATTTCTTCAAACAAATATATAATAAATACTGCAGTGTTTTCACAGTTAGTATGACATTTTGTAAAATCAGGTAATAAGCTATTTTATCATGTTAATTTATTACAACCTTGTTGAATTGTATTCAAATTAAGTTACAGTCAATTGTAAATTAGAGCAGCACACAGGTGCCCAATTAATTAAAATATTTCATTTTATTACTTAGAAAATACGGTAATAACTTTTGACATGATAGCTCTCTTTAATTTTAAGTACAGCAATAAACTAAATAGGTTTTTATTCAACATAGATTCTCAATTGGTATGATTAAATTTTTTAATAACACAAGACTAAATACTTTTAGTTTTTAACCAAATGGTTAATAGTCAAGCCCTATCGACAGCTATTCAACAGTTGTTTTGTAAACTTTTAAATAAATTTATGGTAATCAAGTAACTTACTTAAAAATTTAGAAAACAGCTTAAGATAGTAACAATCTAAAGGATAACCACTTAATTAAAAAATCAAATTATATTAATGTTGTATTATTTTTAAAGTTTAAATAAATGTGCTTCACAAATAAACATTCTATAAATATTTTTGATTATTGTAAATTAAAATTTATTTATGATAAGTTTTAGCAAAAAAGGGATTTGGTTACAATAAGTACGGATTACTTTTTGTGTATTATGCTTATCAAAAAATCTAAACCAAATTTTCTCAGTTAACAGCTGAGTCATACAAACAAGTAAAGCTAAACAATACCCTGACCCCTTTATTATCTCTCTCTATTATCATGCAATTGACCGAATGTGACTTAAGACCGTGATGGTAATGCATGTACATTACAAGTGAAGTTTCGGTGTGATTTAATGATTGTCCATCAATTGTGTAAGATACGTGGTGTTAGGTGGTAAGAAGTAGTGTTTTTTTCTTTTTTAATGTAAATGGTTTCATTTGAAATGAAAGTAGCTATAATTTTAACTCTTATCTTTGGAGCTAGAATATACCAGCTAGCTGCCTATAGTGAAAAGTGCATCACAGGAACTAAGTATGGATTTATAAAAGGTAAACAAATGACATCACGGAACGGAAGAGAATATTGTGCATTTTTAGGAATACCTTACGCTGCTCCCCCCATACAGGAGTTGCGTTTCCTTCCGCCTATGTCACCAGAACCATGGGAAAACGTAAAGAACTGCACAGAAGAAAGTAAAGAATGCCTGCAAAAAGAAACTGACGGTTCTGAAGACTGCCTTTACACCAATGTATTCACACACAGTGTAGAAGCGAATCATTCAGTGGCAGTTATGGTGTACATTCACGGTGGCGGTTTCTACATGGGATCGGCCGCATTGAGTTGGCTCGGCCCAGAAAATCTTATGGACAAAGACGTAGTGTTGGTAACTATACAGTACCGGCTCGGAGTGTTTGGATTCCTGAGTTTAGAGGACCAAGTGATCCCAGGGAATATGGGGCTTAAGGACCAAGTGAAAGCTCTCCAGTGGGTTCAGGAAAATATTGAATCATTTGGTGGGGATAAGTCTAAAGTGACGATATTCGGGAACAGTGCAGGAGGTGCTTCAGTGCACTACCACATGATGTCTCCAGTGAGCACGTCACTTTTTGCAAGAGCGATATCCCAGAGTGGCACTGCCTTGAGCAGTTTCGCATTGATTGGAAAGGGGAAATCAAGAAAA
This sequence comes from Neoaliturus tenellus, assembly GCA_030545055.2. Taxonomy (NCBI): domain Eukaryota; kingdom Metazoa; phylum Arthropoda; class Insecta; order Hemiptera; family Cicadellidae; genus Neoaliturus; species Neoaliturus tenellus. The sequence continues at coordinate 256,012,161 of CM061533.1, read as the reverse complement.
GACACACTTCAACTCACATTGGATCTACACTGTCCAACTGATAATTCAACAGAATTACTAGCATGTCTACAAAATAAAACATCCATAGAGATTCTACGAGCTTTTTTAAAACTGCAGAAACCCAGGTATGGTCAAAAGAATAAATTATTCCGTCCTGTGGTTGAAGTAAATACTAAACACGCATTTATAACGGAAAATCCAGGAAAATTTATAACAGAAAAACCTTGGTTGGTCGGTCTGAATGCCAATGAAGGTCTCATGAGGGTAGATCAAAACATTAATCAAACCATTGACTACATTCTGAACGACTACCAAGATTTTTGTCCCTTTACAACCCAATTCACAGATTTATACTCGAATATAGATGAGATCACAAATCTAACTCATAAATTTTACTTTGAACACAAAGTATCAAGAGAAGATATAATGAGATCCTTTGAGCAGCTGATGACGGATACTTGGTTTGCATGGCCGACTGAGCGCGCCATCTCTCATCACAGCGGTCCGTTGTACTACTACTTGTACGATCACCGCGCCGAGCACTCGTACATTCAGATGTACAATGTAAAGCCGGCCCTGCCTGGTGTTTCCCATACTGATGAGTTACTGATGTTGTTCACCCAAAAAGGCACTTTCCCGCCTCTTAGTGATGAAGATTTAAATATATCAAAACTACTGGTGTCACTGTGGACCAACTTTGCTACCGAAGGGAACCCAACGCCCAGTCCGATTCAAACTGAACCCCAGAACAAAAACTTGGAAACTGTTATTTGGGACAGGTCAGACAGTTCTGACCCTACATACTTTCATATTAGAACAAATAAATTGACAATGGAAAGTAAACTGTTTCAAGAGAGGATGGATTTTTGGAGGACAATCAAGTTTAAAAACTAAAATAAATTCTTTGGTGACATTTAAAATTTAAAATTAATTCATAACTTTGGGATAAATTTTTATCCTATGTGTAATATTAAAATAATTGGAATTAAATCAAAAAAAGTAATTTAAAATTAAATTCTAAACTTGATAAAAAATACCCCCTAATTTAAAGAAACTAATTTATAAAATTAAAATTAGTTTGGTTGTCTCTGTTTAGTTATATTCCTAGTGCAAATATCCTCCTTTGATTCACAGCTTTATTGTCATAGTGCATAAATAATTAGTTGTAAAGTTGATGTTTGTTCGCCACGGAAAAATGAAAAATTGATTCTATTTCTTGAGTTGCCTATAATTTCAATCATCTCTTTGCAAACAAGTTTTATTTGGACATGCAAGCCAACATGTATGTTTGTTGGAGTGAACAGACTTTCATAGTGGGTAGTATTATCTCTATGATGAGGACTATCGCTTGAATTTTGCACGTGTTAGTAAAAACGAACATTATTTGTGCCCTGTGTATTGTGACACATGTCTGTTTCTTATTTATTTTATTTATTTTTTTTTTTTTTTTGTAAAGTGACTAAACTCTTCAAAAGAAATCTTCTTATGAATTCTTCTATAGTATGATTAAAACTCCGTATAAAAGGGAGCAAGGAAGCAATATTATTGCAACCCTTAGATTAGGCTTAATCAATGCAAGTGTTATAGACAACTTTTAGTAAATAATTGTGGTTTAATAGGCCTACTATAAATTATTAATTATCACATATAAGTGGTATAGTAAAGCTGATAGTGATAGAACTATTTTGGCGTAATATTTAAAAAAAAAAGAAGATTTATTATTCCATTTAAAAAGTTTTCTGTAAAGTTTTTCAAAACTTTACAAAAGTGAAAAAGTTTATATAGTTTAATTATGTAATCAATGATCATAAACATAGTAAAATAAAATGACCAATGTGACTTTTTTTATAAAGCTAGATTTTTTCAAAATATACATAAAAATACTATATACTATTGACTATATACACTAACGTCAGTAGATTTCTCATACAATACATTTGATTGATACCGAAATTTGGACAGGTTCATGTTTGCCACGCCACAGGCTGCAGACAGGGTTGTAATTCACCCGGTTTTAGAGTGCTGTAAAACACATTACAGTACACTCTCGTTCATCGGACTCGGCGACATCGGAACTCCGCTTCATCGGAACTGAAAATCTGGATATTATTAATTTTTTTTCTTATGAAATAAATAATTTTTCCGTTTTAGCGCCTTCAATTTTCATTCGTTCTATCCGCAAAACAGTGAAGTATCACATTTTGCATCAAACGTCATCAGGCAATTCCCATAATCTGTACCCATCGATGTGATTTACGAGGCCGTGGAGTATTCGCACAAAAATAGAAAGAGGAAGGGGTAGGAAGTGAACATCCGGTTCGACCGCTTCCCAAACTGTCATTCAGTCTGTCTCGCGTCGCGACTGCAGTGACTGCACCTGTGTTACGTGGACGTCAGTTGACTGCTGAGTTGATGAGTGGAATATGAGTATGGAATACGAGAATAAAGATTTTGGATCTTTATTTCCTGCGTTGTTTTTATTCCTATCTGTTCATTGTTAGCATGTTCAAAGTTTGAGTGCCGTATTTTCATAAAATCTCTTGTGTTATCTTAAAAACAAGAGTGAATACAATCACGATAGTTCACCGTACGGGCGGAAATGATGACTCACGACGGACTCCGCTTCATCGGAATTTTTTGACATCCGAACCGGCCGTCCGCCACATTAGTTCCGATGAACGAGAGTGTACTGTATTACAATACTATAACAATACAAACAAAAGCCTCCGTTAAAAAATGTTTCATGCAGTGTTAAAAATAGTGGTAGAACTGATGGTATAGTTCATTTATACTTAATGTTCGATATAAAAGATTACACTACTGTAAATCCGTTTCAAACACACTTATGCTATGAGAAGTCTATTCACGTTAGTTTATATAGCCAATATTACTACTGCAGGCCTATATTTTAAGTTTTCGTTAATTATTTTTACTCCGTTATGTATATTATCCATTATAGTGGATTCGACTATGTGATTGATTGCAGACTGTGCAGTATTAGGCTACTACTCATACTGTACTAGGTTGTGTTTAAACAGAATAACTACAAGTTATATTTTAATATTATTTAAATAAGTTATATTTTAAGCTATTTCTTTGATCATGAAATATATGTTTAAATTTATGTTATCAAAGAAGTGAAGAAAGAAAAGTGTTTGCATCATCCCCACTTGTGTGGGTAGCACAACCTCTTGAAACCATGGTAATTTCTCAAAAAATATATTGTTTTTTTCCATAATCAGCCCAATAACTCAAACTGTCTTTTTCTAAAGTTAGTTTAGCTTAAATAAGCTCTAAGTTCAAAAATGTAATAAAAGCAGAGAACAATAAATGTAGATAAAAACTAATCTCTACTTCTAGAGTATAACAACATAATCTTTGATCTGACCTATGTTAAGGCCCTGTCCTAACTTGATGACGAAAAATCAGTTTGTCGTCCATGAGAGTGAATCTGTCGCACTAAAAGATTTCATACATGTGGGTAAGCATGAGGGCATCCTAGTTGAGCGACAGACGATGTGACCAATTAAAGACAAACATGTTTGTCTTTGGTCGTGCAGAACGTCAAAAAGACTGGTGATGATGTACATCACGACCGATTTTTCGTTGTCCGGCTAGGACGCGCCTAACAGTGCAATATACCTGGGTTTCCTACACAAACATCACTTTTTTAATATGTTTAACTTTTATGTGCCAGCTGCTTCTTTATTGGTTAGTTAACTCTTTGAGTGCCGTAGCCATTCTCCCAAGTCATATGCATAAATTGCCATGCTGAAATCTACAATTTTGCAAGGGTTTGGAAAATAATGTGTATAAAAAAATATTCCACAGATTTTAATATTTTTTTATATTTTCTTTGTAATAAAATGGAGAACATATTGCATATAAATTCTTTCTTCAAAATTTATTTATATTAAAAAAAAATATGTGTTACAACAACAAATAAAATAAAAAAATTCTAAATTTTCAAGTTTGGATCAAAATTTGGTGTATATAGTATTTTTATATATTTTTTTTAGTTACACCTTGTAAAAGAGCATGAAAAACTGAACAAATATCATACATAATATGTTATGTTACATTGAAAATTTACATTATAACGCACTACAAACAATAATAATATAACATATATAACAAGCAAAAATAATATTCTTACAACATACAACCAATAGGACTAATAAATCAATAATTTCACTAAACACAATAATAACGAAGTATTAGGAACAGTTTTTGGTGTAAAAGAACGAACGTAAACAATGCAACTAATCAAAATACACAGCTGTCTGCAGCGGGTAACAATCAGCTGTCAAACTGTTGAGTCATATTTTTATCATAATGTCAAGTAAGTAAGCAGTGAAAGTGAAAAACCAGTACTATACGAAAGTTTGGAATCTGTAGAATGCCGTTAACCGAATCAATTAAAACTAATACGTACTATATGAAATAATAATAAAATACGGATCGTCTACTGGGTAGACGCCGGCAATTTATGCATATTTTATATCGTCTACTGTGTAGACGCTGCGGCACTCAAAGGGTTAAGAACTAAGACTGGTGTAAAATGTTCAATTTAGACTGTATTGTATTATTAGAAATGATTTTATTGGCATTTTGGAGTGAAAATAAGGTTATAACAAAAATTTCACAGCCACAGTGGCGCGCACACACACACACACACACACACACACACACACACAGTAAACAGCAGAAAAATCAATGTTGACCAAGGTGCAAATCTTAAAGAATCAATCAATGAATCAATTCTGTCTACTTCCAAGCCAGCCTGCCAATGTTTATTTCACTCAGGCCCTCCCACAAACACTGCCATAGATTGGATAACCCTTTTAAGAAATGCAACACCAAGTTAGATTTGACTGTGAGCGGGAATCGGACCTGACATCACGGCCATCCTTGTTAAGTGTCCATGGCCATCTCAGCTAACACGACTGGCACCTTATAAATGTGAATTACAGTTTAAATGGTGCATGCTCTTAGGGTGACTGGGGGATAACTGTGCTGTAGATATTGAAGACACCATTGGTGCCTGAATTCTCTAAGAGTACCGCATTACTCTTAAATTTGGCATGTATGGGTTAGGTGTACTCACGTGAAGGTGTAGTTGCCAGTGATGTTGAGGTTGTTGAGCACCAGTGTCGGGCTGTCCTGCAGTGTCGGCTGGTAACCGAGTGGTCCTTTCTGCAGCTCCCAGTGCCATGCGATGATGGCGTCGTCGTCGTAACTCGACGAGCCGTCCAGCACGGCACCGGTGTTGGGCAGCTTCACCGTCTTGGACGCCGGCTTCACAATGGCCACCGGCGGCTTGTTAATTCTCTTGGCTGTGGGACGGTCAAATAACCATAGTCAGGAAATAACACAAGTTTCTATTTTGAAAGAAACATACCAGTAAATCAAACATATTTCTCTCCCAGCTGTTTTGTAAAATCTAACTTAACTCCTTATAATAAGGAATACTAAAGGACTGCTTTCTTCCCTAGGTACAAAGAGTAATAAGAATAGAATGGATAATATGGAAACGTACGTGGTGCAGTAAAAATTTTGCAATGCTGTTGCTATATGCAGCACTTGAAAAATATTATGTTGTCCTGGTAAGAATCTGACTGTAAATTAGGATTTATCTGGATTTAATTCAACGGGTTATTGTAGAATAATGTATTCGTGATGACGCTCTCAATCACACATGCAGGAAGATCAAGATAAAAAACTGTTTAACTGAACTAGTGATGGGTTGGTTGCAAAATTTATCAGTTCGGTCTTTCACTGGCATCGGTTGTCGGTTTTTAGGTTTATTTTAGATAGTAAACATGAAACAATAAGATGTTATGGTCAAGGTTACATCTAAAATCACACTATTTTATGCCTTTTCCATATTTATCTTTTTTTTAAAGACTAATTAATCATTGCAGTATAATACATAAATATAAAATGTTTAAATCCCACTACTACACTGCCCTTATATTTTATCTGAAAGTTGTAAAAAAGCAATCAAACTATTTCAGTGGGTAAAATTGCAATTGATTTAACCAAGACTAAATAAAAAAAGTGTTTACAATTGTATTTTTGTACAAATTGATGAAATATCTGGGAAGATCAGAATAAAAATGTTGGTCATAAAATCCAACCAATTAGAAAAAGTTTAGATAGGTACACCCTCAAATTTTGGTTTAAGAAAATATGATATTCCAAGTCTCTATTTTTTAAAATCACCACATTATGTGTAGTAAATTTTTTTTTAGGTAATTATTTTTAATACAGTAAAATAATAATTTGATTTGTATAATTGAAAAATATGTTTAAATAATTAGAAGTTGTATTTTTACTATAAACAAGTTAATTACAAGTTGTTTACAAGTTAATAACATTATTGTAAACAAATTAATAACATTAATTAATCTATATTTTTTTCATAGGTAGTACAACTTTGATTAAAGTCTTATTCAATTGGAGAAAAAAATAGTCACAATGGGTTTTGTACGTCAAGTAGATCAGAAACAAAAAACAATTAACTAGAGATCTAATAAGGACACAAATCAGATAAGCCACCCTTGCTTGCTGGATGCTAATCAATAGAGCTTTTATCAGGAGGAGTTCCGAGTCTCATTTTACATTTGTATTGTTATCTTACTACAACCTTATCTTATTACTTTTTTATCATTCATTAGTAAAAGAAAACATTTACCGGCTTTGACCCATCCCTAAACTGAACATTTAAAACCAACAAATATTTGGTTTACAATACACAGTAACACATGACACTGCTGAGAACTACAGAAATAGTACAAAATTTAACTTAAAATTGATTTATAATGAAGTTTGGGAGGTGATCCAAATTACTTACGAGGCATGACTGTGACGTTTGCGAAGGCTTCACCGTACACCCCTGGCCCCGACACGGCGACTTTGAACTCGTACACTCCCTCACTGAGGTTGCTCAACTTCAGTGTCTCGCCATTCTTATCTGTTGATATTTTATTGTATTTAATAACAAATATAACTTGAAAAGAAATCAAAGTTTTTTAATGCACAGATCAACCGAATAATTAAAAACAATTAGACATTCTAATGATCATAAACTATTTTATAATTTTTCTTTCTTAAATGGGAAAAAACTTCAATTTCTCTGCCAAAAACTTTGTCAACATCATTATGAGATCATCAAGAAAGATAAAAATGCAACCCTTTTTAATTGATTAACCATGGCCAAAAAGGATCTTAAAACAAATACATACATACATGATACATGATACATATCCAAGCGATTGTAGACCAGTTGTCTGGATGGATCTTGTCACAAAACTAAATTTTTCACTAAAACTAATATTTACAATATTTACAGTTCATTTGGTGTCGGCCCGGTTTAAATGTCCATATTTGTGGTGAAATACCCCTCAACTGAGTAGAAGCATTTCCTCCTAAGCCACTTCTTAAGCCTGTTCTTGAAGGGTGTGGGTTCTAGCTCCCTTACTTCATTTGGCAACTTATTATAAAGCTTTTATTTTTTTAATGTGAATGAAACCAACTAGATTAAAAACAATAATGTTGATGCATTAAAAACAAAAGTAAGTAGCCCTGTTGCATGTGCTTTTGATAAAGGGTTGGAAGTATATTGAACAGCCTTAGATTTAGTATGTAAGATAATGTTTCTATTTGTGAAAAAATATTATTTGTAGATGTGACCAATATGTGCCAACCGGCCGACAGTCAATTGACTATGGTCTAATAGTGCTCTAAAAAAGCTGAACTATGTACATTATTTAGGAATAAGTAATAAGATATTTTAAGTTATTTAATGTAATATGTATATTTAAAGGATTAATAAAGCACGTTTTCTTCTTCTTCTTCTAAAGGGTTGGAAGTGATGTTTTTGGAGTTCAGTTTTTAATGAAGACTAATTGTATAGCCGGTCATCAATTTATTCACAGACAATTCAATTTGTTACTTTTAAATCTATCTTCTACTATATATTTGTCAAATACCACTCACTCACGTATCAGAGTATCTCCAAAACTATAGGGCCTAGAGGGTTAAAACTTGGCATGTACGTTCATCTTTGCTAAAAAACGCTCACTAAGAAACGGTTTTGCAAAATTCCGTCAGGGCTCCGCCCCGCACGACTTGAAAATTTCGTTACAATGTTATTCTTATGGGGGATTTTTAATACAATTCAAAGCAACAATGAATCTCTAAAACTAGCCATCCTGAAGGATTGAAATTTGGTATAGACGTTCCTTTCTACCCATTGATGCTCACTAAGAAACAGTTTTACGAAATTCCTGCAGGGCTCCGCCCCACACGACTTCAAAATTTCGGTACAATGTTATTCTTATGGAGCACTTGAAATACAAATCTAGGAAACAACGAATCTCCAAAACTATAGGACCAACAGGGTTGAAATTTGGAATGGAAGTTCCTCTTGGCCTATAGGTTCTCACTAAGAAATGGTTTTGCGAAATTCCTTCAGGGCTCCGCCCCACACGACTTCAAAGATTTGATGTAATTTGTTGTTGAAGATTCAAAGCTATCAGCTGTTAGATTTTTAAAGGATAGTGCATTTAAAGGATAACATAACCATATGACAATATTTTTATCTTGGGAAACAATTTAACTCGTGTATAATGTTTATTAGTTAGGGTTTAGGTTAGGTTAGGTTAGGTCTACTTTGTCAAATACCACTCACTCAGTATCATAGAATCTTTATAACCATTGGGTATAGGGGGTTGAAATTTTCCATAGACGTTCCTCTGTGTTAAAAAATACTCACTAAGAAACGGTTTTGCAAAATTCTTTCAGGTCTCTACCCCACAGGACTTCAAAATTTCCATTTTAATATTATTCTTATGGCCAATATTTTAAACAAATCAAGGCAACAACAAAGTTGAAAAACTAAAGGACCTTTGATGTTAAAATTTGGCATGGTTGTTCCTCTTTGAGTTGCTCACTATGAAACGGTTTTGCAAAATTCCATCAGGGCTCCGCCACATAGGACTTCAAAATTTCTATATAATGTTATTCATAGCTAATTTTTAGTTCGAATTTAGGAAACAACGAATCTGAAAAACTATAGGATCTATGATGATGAAATTTGACGTGGACGTTCCTCTTTGCTCATATGTACGTGCTTACTACAAAACTGTTTTGCAAAATTCTATCAGGGCTCTGCCACACACTATTTCAATCTTGGTCTAATGTTATTCTTATGGCCAATTTGAAATATGAATCTAGGGAACAACGAATATGAAAAGCCAGATGACCTAAGGGGTTGAAATTTGAAATGAAAGATACACTTTGCCCATAGGTGCTCACTAAGAATCACTTTTGTAAAGCATCTTTAGGGCTTCGCCCCACAGGACTTCAAAATTACTTTTGGGGACTACAGGGTTGAATTTTGGCATGGACGTTTCTCTTTGCTCATAGGTTATCACTAAGAAACGCTTTTACAAAAATCCCTTCAGGGCTCCACCCTACATGTCTTCGAAATTTCAATATAATGTTACAATTATGGCCAATTACAATACGAATTGAAAGAAACAATTAATCTATAAACTATAGGGCCTGCGGGGTTGAAATTTGGAATTTCTGGTCTTAGGTGCTCAATAAAAAGTGGTTTACACATTTCCTTTAGGGCTTTTTTACCCCAAATAACCTCAAAACTACTATAGAGCCTACAGGGTTAGTTTTTGCATAGACGGTCATCTTAACTCATATGTATTCACTAAGATACTAGCTACTGGAGGGGAACCAATAAAAATCCTCGAAGGTAAACTATTAAAAAGAAATTAAGACCTTGAAAAGAGAGATGAGATGGAGGTATATTCAAAACAAGAGTAAAGAATGTTATAAACAATGACATGTGAGTTAAAATACAAATATTGAAAAGATATGATAATGAAAGTAAATTATTAAACTAATGGGGTGTGATTTGCTTCATATATTACTGTATACAAATTGAACAAATACGGTTTTAAATATAGTTTTTGAAGTCCTTTAGGGCTCCACCCCACTGGTCTTAAAAATTACTCTATGGCCTTCGGGTTAAATTTGACTTTGATGGTCCTCTTTGGTCATGGGCATTCACTAAGAAACGATTTTGGATTAGGGCTCCGCCCCACAGAACCTTTAGGTTACCATAGATCCAACGGGTTAAAATTTTACAAGGACATTCATCTTTACTCAAATGTACCAAGAAACTGTTTTTGAAAATAGTTTTTGAAGTCCTTTAGGGCACCACCCCACTAGACTTTAAAATCACTCTATGACCTAAAGAGGTTAATATTTGACATGGATGTTCCTCTTTGCTCATAGGTGCCCCACTCATACTATTTCAATGTATTAATCTTAATGTATATCTTAAAGAAGAAGATTGTTGTATGTCTTAAAAGAGATAAAAAACAAATTCAACACGGGCGAAGCCGTGACGGGCAACAGCTAGTATGTTAATATAAGATAATAAACAGGCGAGATGTGTATGTAAAAATAGTTAAAAGAGTGACTGATAAAAAAAATTAGGAAAAACTTCTTTTTTTTCTTAAAGAAGTTTTAAAGTTGTGGATGTAGGAGAGTCACACACCTGTCATAGTGCCCTGGCTGCTCCCTTCAGGTTGTGAGATAAGGGTCCACTCATAGTTGTATTTATGTCCATCTGCACATAAAGGTTAGTTAAATGTTAATTAATAACATTAAGTAACAATATATGCAATATTGAGGTCAGCACCAGGGAGATTAGAAAAAGGAAATAAGATAAGAGGACACTGATAAGAGGCCTGAAACCATTGTTTGGAAAAACCTAATGCTATTATCTGTATGCAAAATTAAATAAACTTTACAATGTTTTTTAATGTGAATGAAACCAACTAAAATAAAAACAATAATGTTGATGCATTAAAAACAAAAGTAAATAGCCCTGTTGCATGTGCTCAGAAAAAATATCTAGTGAAATTTAATTTTTCCTTACAAGGTTTTTGTGAGGATTATGTAGATCCTAAACATCTGAAGGTACATGGTTAGCCCAAATTTAGCATTTGATTACAACATTGAACATCAAAACAGTGTTATTAATTGATGGACAGAATAAGCAGGCTTACCTTAGAAAGTGAAGGCATCTTCTCCATGTTGACAAAAAGGCCACTGTAGTTGAAATATTCAAATTTTTGTTTAGTAGTGTGTTGATTTTTTGTGCCTAAAAGGATGTATTCACTTTCTAAGGTACCGTAATTTTGCTTATACTGTCCATCACTAATAATCCTTGTACTACCTAAGCATTTAGCCCGACCAAAAAACTAACATGAGCAGCGAAGTTTTTTTTTTTTTTTTTTTTGAGGGAGAGGCGGAAAAATGCATTACGCACACAGGTGGCCAGCCTGTAGTGTGGGGCTCCCCTAAAAAACGGGTTTACCCACTAAAAAACCTCCTCTACTCTTTTAGGAATCTAACCTGGAATTGTTTATCACATTACGTCAGGCTAGGCCTAAATTTGGCTTACGCCCGTCGGGCTCGCTCCTTATCCAGCCGCTCTATCAAGGGATCTGGGCCACTTCGCGGTCCAGATCGGTTTTCTTTTCCAGGAGGATGCCCCGGACGAACTGTGACAAACAATCCCAGTTGCCCTCATCCTCCAAAATCTTTTGGCAGACCGAGTCCACCGAAAATGCACCAAATATTTGTGTGGCCTCCAGGCGGGGCCCTTCCCAACGGGGACATCGGAAGAATGTGTGTTCCGCATCGTCGGGAACACCCGGGCAATAAATGCAGTCCGGTGAACCGGTCTTTCCCATCCGGTTCAGGTACGACCGAAAATAGCCGTGACCTGTCAAAAATTGGGTCAGGTAGTAGTCCACCTCCCCATGCCGCCGTTCCACCCATGATTGGACCTGCTTGATAAGTCGCGCAGTCCATCGTCCTCGGGTGTCGTGCTCCCAGCTGTGTTGCCACTGCTGGAAGGTTCGGGAGCGCTCTTCTGTTCTTGCCGTGTCCTTGCCGATCTCGCCTTGTCTCTGATAAATCGCTTTCCTCTCCCCTGCCAAGAGCTTGACAGGGATGACTCCGGCGACCACCAGGACGGCAGGCTCGGACACTGTCCGGTAGGCGGAACACACCCTGAGCGCGGCTTGACGCTGAACCCGGGCGAGTCGCAGCCTGTTGAGCAGCGAGGTTTAGCAGGCTGAGCAGCGAAGTTTATTGATAAATGTATGCAATTAATTATAAGCAACATTATAAATAAGAACCTCCAATGGCTATGTCATTCTTTGATTGTATACACAATTTAAAGACTATTTTTTTAAATTTTTTTCTAAACTTAATCGTTAGAGAGTTACATGTTATTGAAGTTCTTTAGTCCCATAAGAATAATATGGGACAAACTTTAATTGCCTATACAGGGTGGAGTGAAGTTAGTGTTTATTAAACACTAGGAAAAGGAAAGGCCCAAAGGAATGGCTCCATGAACCAGGTCATGAAACCATGCCTCAGCAGTTGTTTCCCAATCAACTGCTGATTGTCAGCATATAGCACGTAAAACTGCTAACTATCAGTAATACAGTACTTCTAGGCTACAACTGTTGTGAAATATTAAAAGCTTTCCTCTCTTGATTTGAGAACTATTTACAAAATTTGTATATTTTATAATTTTTTTTGTTAATTTAATGAATTAGTTGAATAAGTTAATTGAAGAAATGTAGTGACTTATTGTCACAATAGGCTACAAAATGATGTATCATACATTAAGGTTTGATCATAATGTAGGTGAAATAATTAAACTTATACTAATTAAAACAGGCTTAAACCAAATTTTGAGTAATTTGTGACCTTTATTAATAAAACACAATTTTATCAACAATGAATATTTACTTTTAATATTTTAAGTACATTTTTATATTGTACATAATATTTTCTATTAATAATGATCAAGCTTAGAATGCAGCACTTAGAGGTAAGGAGAATTCCCTTAATTTGAATCTTGAAGCAGTAATATTTATTTTAGTTTTTGAAAAATTAAGGGGCAAATAAAAAAACCCCTGTATACAAGCAATTAAGCCCAGTGTTTTTTTTTTTATATTTCAAATAAACACGTACACACAACAGCCATTATGTATATGCTAAGAAAAATATATAAAAAAATAATTTCAAGAAGTAAGATTTACATTTTTTTATTATCTTCAAAAAACTTTGAGATATCAAGTGTTGGTTCTTGGGGTATTTTGCTAAAATGTTAATTAAATATATCAATTTCTTTTCATGAACACTAGGCTAAATCCATGTGAACAATTTTAAGAAACTATGACACTTTTTCTCAATTTCCACTACAATTTATTTGACACAACTATTGGTGATGTGTACTTAACAGTAAACAACAATATTAAAGAACATAAAGTAAACAACAGTAGGCCTACTGAAGAAGAGGCATGCAACAAAACCAACAATAGTAGTTCATCATTTGGGTTTTATGAACAGTTATGAATTCTTACAACTAAAACAATAAATAATTATTAAATTTAGCAAAAACAATAAGTAAACTTGGCTCAGAATAAGCACACTATCTACAATAACATTTATATAACAGTGCAAAAAAATAGAACAATCTTTATGAGAACAAGAAAAGTTATGAGTGTAAGAATACATGGTGTTTAATGTTTAACCTTATTTGTGAGTATAAAATAACAAACCCGGTAGCTGGGCGGGGATAGTGTAGGCAGACAAGGCAGCCCCATTCTCTGGCAGTCTGACAACCTTAGATAACACGGACACGTGGAGTGTTTGTACAGGAACTTTGGAACTGGAGTCAAGTCCTTCCGAGACCTGAACAAACAACACACACACCACCATCAACAACATCACTACTACCTGCTATCATCAGCTGATTACACCGTCTCAGTGCATACCTACAGATAAAACCACTCGTACGGTTGCGCAATAAATGTTAATGGATTAGTCATAATTGTTGAATGTGTACTGAGTAAACAGTGGCAGCTAACATCGCAGTTGTGTGAGTGTTTAGTTTGGAATCAGTTTCAATTTATGTATAGAAGTTAAGAAGTGTAAGTATTTTGGTAATGCAACCAGGAGTTGAATAGTCATTCAATCATTGCAAGGCAGTCTGTCATATGATTATGTGACAGTTGCTACACGTTCTTTGCATACATAGTTCATAAACTTAAAATAAATTGCTTTTAAATTCATCACTTTACTACACAGGTAAAATTTCCTTTACATTAAAATAACAAAAAGGTGGCTTATTATTTATTTAAAGCCAAGGAGATGGGAAGAAAGCTAAGAGCAAATAGAAAAAGGAACACTTAAAAATTATTATAAGGTAAGTCACCTGAAATGAAAAAAAAAAAACAATAATTAGGATTTAATTGTCTTTAAATTAACTTAGATGCAAATTAATGCCTCATGATCCAAAAGTGTACCTACAAAAATTCCAATAACTAAAATTTGGAATTGTTATTTGTATTGTTACTTTGTATTGTTATTTGTATTGTTACTAGTGGCTCATAGGGGCAAAAGCCCCTAATCATAAAATTAAAATGGCATGAACCATAGCGGATTACCAGTTCTTCACAACGAAAGTTTCCAGAAAATTTTTATTTAAATAATATTCAAACAATACTGTTTGAACAGACCATTCGCCCCCAAAGCACTCTTTACAATCCTGTTCTATTAGGCCACCCGTTCGTAAATGCTTCATTTTGTCTGTTGTTAAACAAAACACAGCACCGGAAAAACCACACCACAACACACCACACCACAACACACCACACAACAGCACACCACACCACAGCACCAGCAGCCGGATCCACCTATGAAAAATCAATTTTGAAAGAAATCATAATTCCTTTGAGCTATGGCGGCTTTTTAATATAACATAGAAAAGCGTTAATGAGAAAAAAACATGACAGATGTTCAGTACCCATTAAGATTCAATAAACTTTCAATATTTTGTATCATACCCCTTTCATTGTCTTTTTTGTCCTAAAATTGAATTAACTTTTTTAGCACCTGTCAGATTTTTTATTATTTTTGAGTCACCAAATATAAACGCCTCAAAAAAAAAAAATCATCTTCACTTACTGTTAATATTTGTTCCTCCTAATCAAAAATCTTAACCTTAATCTTAATCTTAGACTCTTTTAAATCACCATACATAAAGAATCTTTAAAGGAGAATATTTCAAAAAATAATTATTCTTATAATTTTCTTATTTTGTTGTAATGTTTTTGACCTGCTACATTTCCCCCTAATATGCAGGACAACTATTAATTGAGTTTAATTGGTCTCTTCTATAACTCTGCAGTCTATGAAAATGACCAAAATGTTTCTGGGAAAATTCAGCTAACAGAATACCAACACTTCGTTGAATGATACGAAGTATCACTTTAAGTTTCAGTTAATGTATCATCGTCACTCAACATTATCATTTGACACTTTTCGTCTTAAAATAAAACCAAAACATGTTTGAATGTAATTAATGTAGGTGTTTCTCAAACCACTATTCATCGCCCATTGCGTCCCTATTACGATCGGAATGTATTTTATAATTTGCATACACACTCAGTTTTTTTTTTTACAATTTAAATTATGATAACAACAGTAAAAATCAGCAGTCAATTTGTAATAGTTTGTAAGGTTGGTAACCACAGTATCTAGAATGTTGGTAACGCTCCGAGTAGAATGTTTAGTTGCTCAAAGTTGCTTAAAGCCACAAAACGTCTTATTATAGTATTACCACTCTAGGTATATTTTTGTCATTTGGTTTTTAAAAATTCTTCACTCAATACTATCATCTGGTCCCTCGTTTTAAAATCAAACTGTAATATATGTTTTAATGTACACAAAACACACTTTTTTCGAACCCCTATGTCATTCTTATGGAGGACGTTTTACACGATTTCTCATTTCCTGTTAACATTATGGACACGCCGATAATTTTCCCTCGTGTATGGGACTGAGACCTTTAATTTGAGACCCCTCCCATCATTCTGAAATTTGTATAACGCTCACAGTTTTGCTCAAGAAATTTCTCTTACCTAATTATACATATAGATATAAATAGATTGCTTCTCGTGGTGTGAATTATTTTATCATCTTCACTCAATGTTATCATCTGTGTTTCGTTTTAAAATCAAACCTAACACATGTTTCAATGTACACAAAGCAGACGTTTTTGAATCCCCATGCTATTCTTATGGAGGACGTTTTACGTGATTTTTCATTTCCTGTTAACACTATGGACACGCCAATAGTTTTCCCTCGTGTATGGGACTGAGACCTTTAATTTGAGACCCCTCCCATCTTTCTGCAATTTGTACAACGCTCACAATTTTGCTCAAGAAATTCGGCTTACAGAATTATATATATAGATTTGTATTGTTATTTTTGGTATTTTGTATTGTTATGGCTCACCTTGGCAGAAGAGGGGGGCTCAGTGGCCTCCCGTGAAGGCGACAGCAACAGAGCCGAGACTGCTGTCATGTTGCCTGCAAGAGGATTAAGTTAGTATCATCACAATAGTGATCCATCAGGCATAAATATAAATAAAAAAAACAATAGAACGCTTAAGTAATTAGCCTATCAAAAAATCTAAAAATATTTTTGCTGACTGGAATGGAAAATAAAAATATCTACTGTCAAAAAATAGTTAGGTCTTGATATAATTTTTTAAATTAGGTATTTGTATCTTTTATTTTGTTCTATTTCATTGAGTGTGGTGTAGAATAAATTTTTAACCGATGTCGGCATACTCATTAAAAATTATATAGTAGTAGGCTTATGTATGACAAAAAAACATAAAACATCTCATGTGAAAAAATAATATTTTGTAAATAAATCCGCAAGCTTCATGGTTTCAAATTAAAAGTCCATATATGATTACACTATTATGAGTAACTTATATCAAAGGAATAACTAATCAAACGCACACCAAAATGTAAAATACTTTTTATTCATCATAATGAAGTTTAAATAGTGCAGTCACCCATCTTTAGAGTGAATTTTCTTTTACACATGTGCAATATATCAAAGTTGAGCTTATTCCGAACACTAACCGGCAGAGATGCAGTCGCCCTGCCTGTTGCGCGTGTACCCGTTGTCGCAGACGCACTCGGTGGTGTCCACGTTGCAGTGTTCGTGCTCCGGACAATCCATCACGCACATTTTTTCTGCGTTCACATTGCTCTCGGCCATGTCCAAGTCCTGTAGGTTGGTCCCGAACCAAAGCTTGTCTCTAGAATGGAATTAAATTGCATGGGTTAAAAGTATTCAAGGAAATCTCATAGCATATCGTAATGATATAAATTTTATACTGTAAATATCTGATACGTGTTATTGCTTAAAGTGAAATGGCACAAATAAACTACAAATATATCTGCATCACTACACAATATGTGATGAGGAAAGGCAATTGATTATAGCAAATGGATTATTGAGTTTGGGATGATTCATATAAAGGCCAGTAAGATTAGGATCATAACATTGAGTAGTCATCTTTGAATCAAATTTATAGGATAGAAATAAGAATGACAAAAATGCAATTCATTATTTTTTTAACAGATTTAAAAGAATACGTAATATATTTGGGAAAAAGTTTGTTTCACCCTTGAAACTCTAGAAAAATCATTTATGCCTTTCAAGGCACAAAAAGGCAATGGTAGACTGAATCCCTACATTTTTAATACAATACTTATTATTTACTTATAATTTTGTTTTATTTCCAAACTATTAATATACTAAAGTTAGAAAATTTTAATAACCAAGATAACAAGAAAGTTGAAAAACTTTGCTTAGTACTGAGTTACACTCATTTAGGCTTATTATACTTTTAGAGCAAACAAGATTACCAGTGTGATAAAATATTTTCACATAGTAAATTTCTTGATCATTTCATTATAAAAAAAAAAAAAAAAACAAACTATGTGTTGGATCACAAAAAACCCTAAAAATAATTTTTACTAAGTTATGCACAACAACACTCCTCAGGAATCAATATATTAAAGCAATAAATGTAATATAATTAGTCCATTCAGATTCTGCAGTAGGCCTACCGGCTGCCTTGGATTTTTATTCCCATAAGACTGATGATGAATTTCAAACATCTGCTACGGCTTTAATATTTGTCAAAAAAGATTCATCTTTACGTAATTTTAAACAAAATTTAAATACCTGGCACACTTTAAAATAAAAATCACAATTACATAATGATCTATGAGATTACACTACTGAAAAATACATACATTTCTGAACAAAATACGTTGAGAATACTTTGTGGTTTATTATTCAAACAATCAATAATAAAGAACTTTTATTTTTGATTTCCAAAGGCTCTAGGTATTAAAACTTCCTTCAAAACAACATACAGATGAATATTTTTCTACCGATATTAAAGGCGTAGCGGATGTTTGAATTTTATCATTAGTGTTATGGGAATAAGGCTACGGCCACACATGGCGACTAGTCGCCGCGACACGAACGCCGCGACTCTTCTCCGCCGCGACCAGGTCACGGGTGGTGGCCACACTTACGCGACATACGCCTGTTCTCTCCTGTTTTGACGCAGTTGTCAAAATGGCATCGTTGAGTTCGGACGACAACCTTTTGCTTATGATCGCCATTCGGGCGTACAGTATTTGAAAAAGAAAAGGAAACGAAGGTTTGGAATTCATCCTCTCAATGAAGTAAGACTACAGCATGGACAATTCCATACAATTATTAACTGTGTCAGAAATGATGTGAAACAATTTTTTGCTTACCTCCGGATGAGTACATCGTCGTTCGACGAGCTCTTATCTTTGGTCAACGATGGAGTTTTGAAAAAAGATACGTCTGAAATTGTACCTCGAGGTGAGGCCAGACGTTCCTTTGGGGGGATTGCACGTTTCAAGAATAGCTAATTACACATTGGAAATATGCTTAAGTCTTATACCATTGTTCGAATGCAAACAAATGCCATTTTAATTATATTTACCTAGATATTTAGGAAAATTATAAGTTCACCTTACGGAGGTTTCGTTGAAAATTTATATAATGTAAGAGTTTGGTAATGTTTTCTTGAAAAGCCAAAATTTTGCAAGGGCAAGATGTTTCTCAGTTTATTTATTATTGTTATTATTGGTTCTATGGGTTACATTAATGGAACTTATAATGTAAATCTATGGTTATCATAAATAAAACTATATTGTCTTAGCAATTTATTGGTGGGTGAAATTGTATGGACGAAATTTTTTAATATCAACTTTAAGGACATTTGTCTTCAATAGACTTTTTTATGAAATAGTGAGGGAAATAAAACACTATAGTGGTTTTTAATACATTCCCCGTGTAAAAGTTTTAGCTAATGAATTGAATTAGATTTTTATTTGTTGCTATTAAATTAAAACGTTTTACTTAGGGTGTAAGAAAATTGTTCAAATAAGACAAACTAAGTCATAAAACGAGCATTTATTTTGTACAGTAGTTACAAATTGAACAAGAATAGGTTCAATTCTACAAAAAATTGAATTTGATCCTTACTGATTGAAATATTACTAGTTCAATAAAACTCCATCGAAAACTAGCTTAATCAAAAAAACAAACAAGTTTCATAGGCCTGCAGTATTTGTATGATTGGTTACAAATCAATAGAAAAGGTGATAGACACTGTAGCGACGTGTCGCCAAGTGTGGCCAGCTCCGTAAGATAACATGGGGAGCGTATTTGTCGTCGCGACCAGAAAACGCTACCGAACGCGTTCGATTTGCTGTCGCATGTCGCGGGTCGCCTTGTGTGGCCGCCCTCACTTGATTCAATGTATTACACTTTTTTTCTTTGTCGTGGCGTTCGTGTCGCGGCGACTGAGTCGCCATGTGTAGCTGTAGCCTAAAAGTCCAAGGCGGCCAGTACTGCAGACTCTTGACACAATCTTCAAAGTTTAATTGGAAAAATGTTGTTTTGATGAGGTAAAAAGTAAGCATTAAAAAAATTTAAAGATTTTAAAATTCTCTACACTTTTCTTAAGCATAGTTTTAATTTTTTAATTAGGTCTTAAGTTTAAACTTAGGATTTAAGTTTACTTGAATCTAAACCATATTAGCCTACTCAAACACTGCATAACACAAAAAGAATGTTTATTGAATCTATTTTAATCCATTATGCCTATGTAAGATGTGGAATTTTAAACAAAGTATGGGTTAACCTAAACAAAACACACAGATTCTATGGAATTAAAAGGACTTGCAAGAGCTTCTATTTTAAAACCAAGGTCTTTTTTGACTATGTGTTAATATTTTTTTAAATAATATTCACTGAATATGTCACGACTACTTTTGTTACTGATTACTTTCTTCAATGTCTTCTTACCGATTATAGTCTATAGGAGCAGAAACATCTGTTATGTCACCCCAACTTCCTCCGATGTTGACTGGACGGACCAAGACCATTCGGACATTGTTGCCAAACTGAGATCCCTCCCTGAACACAGGCTCACACAATGCGTCACTCTCACATTCAATCTGAAAAAAAAATATAGTAAACAAAGCTACTTTAGGACGCACAAGCCACGGAATGAAAAATACCAGAGATGTTTAATCAAAAAGAGAAGAAAATGGAGAACCCAAATTGTCACATTCAGACTAAAATATCATTGCAGAGAGAAATATTTACTGTAGCCCATGTATAGGCCTATACAGTGGAGTCCCATAAATCCAGACTTCAATAACCTGAAATTCTGGATGTTTCGGAAAGCCTTCCAGAGCAGTAAAGTGTATGTTTTAAGGCGCTAAGCACCATGAGAATACAGAATAGTTTTAGTTTTTCTTTCAATTCTTTTTAACTTATGAGATTTAAGTTTTATATTAAATACAGTAGACTCCCTCTTAACCGGCCACCTCGGGACCAGGACGCAGCCGGATAATGAATTGGCCGGTTAAACCGATGTTCATTTAAGAACGCCATCCCACAATTTTATATGACCTAAATATAATTATTACTTGAAAAATAACCTTAAATACATCACTGTATATGATTTATAGCTAATATCCACCACCCATGAAATCCACAACAAACCTACACTAATAATAATTCGTTTCTTTATTGTGGTCTACTGGATAGTAGGCCCAAACGCATTGATTTCCGGTGGCAGTCACTTCCGCCCAGGACATTATAGTTTAATTGGTTTGGGAACGTCTATATGAAATAAAGTTGAATTGAATGATACATTAGATAAGAAAACTTAGTTTCCGGCGAAACGCGGCCGGTTAAAGCGATGTTGAGATAAAAAATGGCCGGTTAAAAAGATGTTATTTTGTGTCAGAGTAGGCCGGTTAAAGCGGAGACCGGTTAAAAGGTGGCCGGTTAAGAGGGAGTCTACTGTACACTACACAATAATTTTTTTTAAATAATGTAAACCATTAGTACATTTTTATGTTTACTGCTTTTCCGATAACCCGGAATTTTCACTATTCCACACATTGTTCAGTCCACATTAGTCCATGTTTGCTTGACTACTGTATTGGAGGCTGACCTACAAAGAAGTAAAAAAACTTCTTAGGGAGAAGAATATTTTTTAAAAGCCTGTTTACTGTTGTAATTAAAAACCTTTCCCTTGTAGTAAAAAATCTGTTTCTGAGCCTTCCTAGTCAAGAAAAAGTTTCTAACATCAAGCATCACGTTCAATAGTCAATCTAGGCCTATATATTAATAGGCAAGCGTGTTTCATTTCCTCCTTTTTTCTCAGCTCGTGTGCATCGTAGGAGAAATCCGCGCATACTGTTTGAAAGGTCTCGTCCTGTAGATGAGCAGAATCACACTTTGATTCGCATCAGCCCCCAGGGAAATGCCCTACAGGCTTTCGAAAATTCTATGTTAATCTTATGGGAGAAGAATAATTGACTGAATCATTAGACAGCTGTTGTAATAAAAAATGATAGCAAGCCAGGAAGAACAGATGTTTCAGTTATAAAACATTTTAAAACTAATTGGCTCAAACTCAACTGAATCTTTGGTCGAATTTCGACCAGTGGGCGATCCCTAGTATTAATTTAATGTAGAAATGTCTAAAATCAACGTCAATAGAACCGGCTGCTCAAGGTGAAGCTAAATAAACTAATTTAACAGGTACTGGTAGCTAATAGGCAAAAATTTGGCAAGTGGCTTATTTAAAGGCTTGACCCACCTGATCTAGTGATGCTCATATACATGGATTAAAAGAGAAACAATGAGAAACCATAGCAAAACAAGTTTTATTTGCCAACCACCTGTAATGTATTTAATTGAAAATATTATGCACCTGAAAAAAACCCTGGTAATCGTAAAAAGATCAACAATTTAAGAAGTAAGTTAATTTAATATATGGAACATATACGTTTAATGATGCATTATTTTTCAAGCCGGATGAGGCTTCCAGTGTGGACAAAGGCCTATTACCCATATAATTATAATCAACAATTCGTGTGAAAACTGTAAATTTAGACTAAGAATATTTATAAAGACTTTAAAACCTAAATGTTATTTAGTTTGTAGTAGAGACCTAATGTATTTATTTCAAACACAAAATAAAATTTTAATTACTGGTAACTTAACTTATATTTTTTAAATTTATATCTAGAAATCATCAATACTACCTAAACTACTAATTATTTTTTTATTTTATTTTATTTTATTTTTATTTTTATTTTATTTTATTATCACTGTACCTTACCCGAAAACAAGTTTGTTTAAACATAAACACAACATTACAAGACTGCTGTTCACAGCATAAGGCCACACAACTGGAGATAGTTAATGCTTCTGGGCTTTTTTGATAAACGCCAGCAGACTCGTTCCCTCGGGGTGCGTAGCCCACAAGAACTTTCGGAAGAATCTGGGGACATTCCCTCCACTGAGGCGAATCCACATCTAACTGGGACATGGCTGCTAGGAGAACATTCCAACCCAACAACAACTGAAGGTGAACACTCCCTCTCATAGTTTATCCTGAAACATTATAAACTAACTTTAGGTTTCTTTAAAAAATTGTAATTTTAATAGTCTTCATTGTTAATGAAAATGTATTGGAGGTTTACATAGAGTATCCAAACTTTACTAAGTTACCTACCGTCTATTTAGTTTATAAATTATTCATGGTACAGTAGGCCTATTTGAGTTATTATATATGTATATCGTATGGCTATCATAGCCAGCTACCAACTTGATAACAATAAAAAAATAAATAGCCTAAAAGATGTTCTACAGTGCAAAGCGAGAGTGCAATTTGAGTTATTGACAGTAGACCCTCTCTTAACTGACCCTCATGGAAAAGTCTTGAAGGTGGATTACCTAAAAGGTCCGTTAAGGCTAACAACTAGGCCCTACTTAAATATATAAATGTAGAAATAAATGTATTCTTGAATTTCAGTATATGTTATAGGCTTATTATAAAATTTGGCTGTTGAATTTATGTGCCACGAGGATATGTGCCAATTGTTTTTCTGCAAATTATTGTAAGTAGTCATAACTTAAACATTGTTATTACTGAAACCAGTCAATCTCATCTCGTCGGTTGTTTAATCAACTGACTGAAAACAGTCTTTCGAGAGTATAAAGACTGGAATAAGGCCTACGATTACAAATGTTTGAATGGCTGTTTTCCAGTTCAAAGACTGAAACCAGTCAATCTCATCTCGTTGGTTGTTTTATCAAGGAGCCTAACTGTAAACAGTCGTTCGAAAGTATGCATAGGCCTACTGGAATAGGGCCTACGACTGCAAATGTTAAAACGACTGTTTTCCAACAGCATTAAGTTAATACTGAAACCAGTGAAACTCATCTCGTCGGTTGTTTTATCAACTAACTGGACACAGTCGTTTGAGAATATAAATTACAGACTGGAATAGGGCCTGCGACTGCATATGTTTCAACGGCTGTTTTCCAACGTTAAAACTGAAACCAGTCACTCATCTCGTCGGTTGTTTTATCAACTGACTAAAAGATGTCCTAGCTTTGAGATACTGTCAACAGCCAAGGTGTTTTAATAGCGATTTTCCAACATATTGAACTGTGAAAACCTAGACATCGACCCTATGTTTTGTTTAGGGCCTAGTTAATTTTGTGAGAAAGTTCTGAAGTTTATGTCAAAATGCATCTTTTAAGGCCTAGGACTAACTTTTTAGATTAAGTGAAACTGTTTTATATCACTTAAGTTAATGAAGACATTACATTTCAAGAACTAATAGGCCTATTTAAAATTATTCAATAAGCTAAATACAATATTTGTGGCAAGTGGTGTCAAGGGAACGTTAAGTGATGGGAACAACTGATTAAAAACAGACGGCCAGCTGCTATCCCACTAATAATTGAAAACAGTCATCGCTTGATCGCCGGTTGTTTTGCAGCACCATCTTACCCGGGAGAACGGAAGTTGTTATCAATCGGTTGTTCTTTCAAATGAAAAAACTTAGTTTATTTTAAACAACCGATTGACCAGTCGATTATTGTTATTTTCAGTTGGTTGTCCCATCATGGAGTTGGATACTGTAGCCTACTCTTAAAAACTAAAGCATGCAATCGCACCCAAACAAACCCCTTGGGGTTTCTGATGGGTGTACTTGTTCTCAAGCTGCAATATGTTTACAAAATTAAATATTTAAAGATCATGTTTTCAGCTTGAAAATGTGATTTTTGCATCACTGTTCATAGTTTACTATCTGATCAAAAGGGTTTCTCCAGGATAGCAATTAATGAAAATTATGTAAATGTGCTACAGAAGTAGTAAATTCATTTAAAAATGGTTCATTCTTAGACGATCTTTATAATTTTGCTATGAAAATAATAAAACCAATCAAACTAGAGCCTATGCAGAAAATCAGTGAAATACTAACTAGCCTAAGCGACTTCTTAATTTGCCCAGTCTATTAGTTATTCCAAACAGTTAAGGACCTCGTTCGTTAGTTGTCTAAGATTAAAAATTATGTAGAAGGCTACGAACTGTAGGACTAAGAATAATAATACAATAATAAATAAATACATACTTGCCCTAACTTCTATCCATCTGTCAAACCAAGTAAATAGTAAATTAGTAAACCTTGCGAAATAGCAGCCGACAAATGCTTGATGCGGGCATATGCGTTTTTGAAGTTTATTTTGTAAGCCAGAAAGGCTGGCTTCAAATTACTCAACCCAGCTTGTCCATTACAACTTTTTTTGGAGCGCACATAGTAAATTTCACTGAGAAAAGTTGTATCTTTTATGGCTGAAAGTCAAGTTGAATTTTTTAAATCATTTTTTTGTTTGAAATTTGAATAGTACACGTTTGATATAAGCTTACTCTGCTCACAGGGCCGCCCAGAGCCAAGCAGGGCCCCGGGGATGAGACTTGGCCAGGCACTCTCCCTACCACCCAATTAAAAAGGAATGCACGGAAAGGTGAAAATTTGCAAACTGAGAATATAATGTTGGACACTCATATTAACAAGAATATTAAAACAATTTAATATAACTAATTTTTTTATTAGTTTACTAAAATTTAATACAATTCACTCTACTATTCCTCCTCGTGCTCCCAAATACCATATCCTTCTTTAATTTCAGGCCGAACTAAAAGATGTGGCGACGTCGCAATCTCCATCCTCGCTTGGCCGTCTAGGCTAAAGGCCATTGCTAGGCTCCGTCCGTAGGCCTACGGACCATAGATATATACTAATACAACTGGATCGATAACTCCATGTTGCGAAAACAAGCCGTTACCCCCACCACTAGCCAGTATTCGTGGTCAGTGTTACCAACCCTGTGCGAGTAATTGTGTACTGTAATTTAAATAAATAAACAAATAAATTAAATAAACTACAGGAGTAATAATGTATTTTTTAGTCTTTCTTACTTATGAAATGATAAATTTCAGCCTTTGGAATGTGCACTAATACATTAAAAAGCTGCACAGTACAGAAACATCTTTCATCATCATAAGCATAATTGAAAATTTAAAAGAATGTAAACAAACAAGAATGCAGCTGACGCGCCGACAACAATCATGTCAGCTGTTATTCAGCGCGGCGCGGCGGCGGCGCAGCGGAGGCAATACTGGCTAGTGGTGGGGGAAGCCGGCTCGTTTTTACCGCTATTCCGCCATTTCAGTTACCTATCCAGTTGTATTAGTATATATCTATGCTACGGACCTACTGAACGCATTTATCTCGTTATATTTTCCAAAGCAATCTATTATACTTTAATTGTATAATAAAGTATAATAATGTTATGCTTGTTTGTTAAAATTTTAAATTAAATATTCATTCATTAAAAGCGAGATTATATAAATTCTGTTTTTCTAAAAGAACTAGCAAATAAGGCTGTGTTTTTAATTTTATTTTTATTTTTAAGAGTCTATGATTTAGTAAGCAGCATACTGCGTTTCTTGCACATAAACCACTCATAACTGTAAATTTCTAATTTTTGCTGGTACACACTAGTAGGGCATCTTACCTAATAAGCCTTAAAAATCATGATAAGCAGAATTTTCGGTGGAAACTGATCGTGCGTTTGAGCGTTTCTTAAAACTACATTTTGCAGCGCTTTATTCGTGGACAGCTTAACAAATTCATTTGGTGACGCGCTGCGTGTAATATCGCCGGCCGCGGCTTGTATTAAAGGTTGTGCATCCAATTTATTTTTCCCTTGACATTTCTTACGTTGTAACTATAAGTCAAGATTGCTCCGTTATGTACCGGAGCCCGGATGGCAATCTGGACTCCTTTTTTGATAATTTTTGTGATTACGTTGATGAGGTATCTACTTTTTGCAAACGCCTGTGTATTGGAGGGGATTTTAATATACCCTTTCATACTGAATCGCCCCATGCAATCCAAATGCATGACCTCTTAATCAGCCTAGGCCTAGACATCTCAATTAGTTCTCCGACCAGAATATCGGATAACACCCAAAATTGCCTTGACAATTTTCTGATTAATTTTCTATTCACTGCTGCTAGCGTGGTCGAGCCTTTTGTCTCAGATCATGCTGCCCAACTAATACTCATCCCTTTTGATGATACTTGCCAGATTAGAGACAGGGTGCCACAAGATGGTATCGGTCTTCACAGATCCACATCCCAAAAAAATCTAGATGAACTCAAGCTCAGGCTGCGACTCGAAAGCTGGCAGGAGGTATATGAGGCTACCTCTACGGAGGCAAAAGCGGAACGATTCTTGGAAACTTTGTGTTTCCATTTTGAAACATCATGTCCCCTGCAAACTGCCAGAAAGAGACCTCATGCTGACAACTGGGTCACCAAAGATATAAGGGAGTTCAAAAGCGTACTCCTAGACGCCTACTCAAACTGGAAACATCTCAAAACTGAAGACTCTAAACGTCTCTACAGTGACCTTAAAAAACAATACCGCACTTTGATTAAGACTACCAAAACTAACTCACTTACTCAGAGACTCACCAGCTCGGACAATTTTTCAGCAGAGGCCTGGAAAATTGTAAATGAATCCAGGGGAAAAATCAAATCTGCTCCCAAGAACATCTCTTTATTTCATGATGGGCTTTCTGTAACTGATCCGAAACAGATTAGTAACATTTTCAACAACTTCTTTGCGCATGCTGCCTCCACTGTGACCTCTGATCTTGACAAAAAACAGTTTTCTGGATTTAAATTAGAGTCCGACACATCCTTCTCTCATTTCTCTCCCTGCAATGACCTATCTGTAATTGAGATACTTACCCGGTTCAAAAATAAAACCTCTTGTGGTGTAGATGGTATCTCAATGAAAACTCTAAAGTTCTGTAAAAATGAAATCGCTTCTCCTTTGGCCCATGTCATAAACTCTTCATTAGCTTCAGGTGTCTTCCCACAAATTTTCAAAATTGCCAAAATCAAACCTATCCACAAGAAAGATAGTGATGAACTCGCATCGAACTACCGCCCCATATCTCTGCTCCCTTCAGTATCAAAGGTAGTAGAGAAAGTCGTCGCCAATCAAATCGTAGATTTCCTCGAAACAAATTCTCTTTTCATTTCTAAACAATTTGGTTTCAGGCAAAAAAAGTCAACCTGTTCTGCACTCATTCAGTTCGTCGAGGACTGCATCGACACCATGGACGGCGGGGGCAGCGCGGTCGGATGCTTCGCTGATTTATCAAAGGCGTTCGACTGCGTTGATCCGGCCGTCCTGGTGGAGAAGGCAGCTGCGATAGGTATTTCGGGTGTAGCTTTGAGCTGGATCGAGTCCTACATGGATAACAGAATACTGACCACCGAAATTGACCACATCACTGACCAGCGACAAAAGTTGCGTTTCCTGTCGGACAGACTGCCTGTGCACTTAGGGGTCCCACAAGGCTCGATCCTTGGACCCCTACTGTTTCTGATCTATATCAATGACATACATAACTATCTCTCACTTGACAACCTCATTATCTACGCGGACGACACCACACTGATAAACAGAGACAAAGACGTACTGAGACTCGAAATCAACGCTAACGCTGACACAAACACACTAGCACAATACTTCTCTGACCAAAACCTTGCACTAAACCCTGGCAAGACTACATACATATTTTTTCAAACCAGACAGAAGCAGCAATCAAACCATCACTTCTTTCCTCACATTGCAATTGGTGATACCCAGCTGTCCAGCCTTGAGTCGGTGAAATTTCTCGGCGTCATGATTGACTGCAATCTCAACTGGAATTCTCAAATTGAATACCTCAAATCCCGAATTTCATCAGGACTTTTCGTTCTTCGGAACATTGCATTGCATGGCAATGTTCACCTATCCAAACTTGTTTACTTCAGTCTGATCGAGGCTCATATTAGATACTCCATAATCCTATGGGGTGCTTCTTCCAAACAAAACCTTGAAATCATCTTTAAACTTCAAAAGAGAGCCATTCGATACATATCAGGCTTGAGATGTAGAGACAATTGTGGCGAGGCCTTCAGACAACTGAAGATATTAACTGTTCCTGCCCTGTTTATTTTTGAGTCAATAAAACTAGCCAAGATCACAGATAACTTGTCTTATCCTGTTTTGCATAATCACAACACTAGATTTAAAGATACCAGAGCCTCAGTGCGTCACAATTTAAAGATATTTGAACAGAAACCAAGCTATCAGGGAATTAGATTCTATTCTAAGCTCCCGAAGTCTCTAAAAGAAATTCAGAATTTAAATAAATTTTTGTCTAAACTCAAAGTATTTCTTATGGACAGATGTCTTTACTCTCTGGATGAATTTTGATTGAGTGGGTTAATCTTGTCAACGCCCCATTAGTATACTTCTTAACATTGTATTTACCTTCATGACCTATTCCCCTCCTTATGGCAATCTGGGGATGGACTGAATTTCAAGACTGGTCCCATGCCGTCTGCGGTCTACGGGGCGACGCGGGATGTATGTATGTATGTATGTATGTATAACGTAGTACTATTTTAATTTTTATTTTGGATAGCTTCTTTAAGTGCCGTTAACATAAAAAATACTGAAATCTGCTTATATTGGTAAAAGTCTTACAAGAAATCTATTTCTTCCAATAGAGCTGAAATTTCTGTATAGTGTAGTAAAATTAAGCCAAAATATGGCTGGAAAATGAAAAAATTTTTGGACAGCCAACTTTTGCTGAAATGTGTTCTATGTCATCCCCTGACCTCCCTCAGAAAAGTCCCCTGAAATCCCCAGTGGGCAACATGCCTAAAAATGATGGGATGGCCCTCGTGGAGTCAGAAATAAGTCTTTCGCCGACCAATAGGTTTATGTATATCAAATTAAAGGTCTAAAGTAGTAGAATTCAATGCCGCAAACCCCATCTCAAAAGGTTGCTTGAATCAAAAATGGCAGCCTGTCAAACTTAGAATAAAAATCAAATTTTAATCAAAACGCTTAAAAATGTAATAATATTAGAAATACTTGACCTTTTGAGGTCCGGTTTGCGGCAAACGTTTGCTTGTACAATTACCTTGGCAAATACGGATAGTTTGACATATGCCCATCATATTACCCTTGAACCACCCTCTACATGGACGTCCCAAGGAGGGAGTTTTGAAAAATTTTTCTTAGTCCATAGCCATGCTATACATAATTTTAAAGGCGTTTATAAGGAGAGTACATAGCCGAAAACCAGACCTCAAAAGGTCAAATATGTCGGAAGTTATTGCATTTCAAAGTTTTGATAGAATTATTTTATTCTAAATTTTGAACGTCTGCCATTTTTCTCTCGACCGTTATATTTAGGTCGGGTTTACGGCATTGTGCTCTACATTTTAAGACCTTTAATTTGATGTATATAAACCTTCTGGAACTTATTCAAATTTAATATGCTTAATATCAAAATATATTTTAACTCCGTATTATAGGCCAACCCCTCATTTTTGAGCATGATCCCCACATGGGATAATAGACAATAGACAATAGACAATAGACAAATTCTTTATTAACATAACATAGAGAAATGCAATGGCGGGATTGCAGGGGACTTTTCGGAGGAAGGTCAGGGGATGCCATAGAACACATTTCAAAAGAAATTAGTTTTCCAAAAATTATTTCATTTTTCCCGACTAATTTTACTACACTAGTAGTGTATGGGATTACAGAGAACACATATGGCCTCTGGCACTCCTCATCTGGATTGAAATTGGTAAACACAAAAGGGAATAAAAATAGTCTGCAACTTCGTCGCTCTCTAATCATCCCATTGTTTGAGCTGTCATCACACGCCAAGAGCCAAAGATATTCCGTAAGTTAATTAATTCCTCTTTAAAATCTGGCACAAATTTAATTTAATTTATTACCTCTCTGGCATTGATTTTGAAGTCATGTAATTTTAAAACCAACAGACGGCAAATAAAATCTACCAAAATGACGGATTTTTTCATATCATTTTCCCAGGAAAATTGTACCAAGAAAAAGTTTAAACATTTGCGCGACAAGGATAAAAAGGCCTTCCGCACTTTACCTAATACAAAGTGAGTGCATGATAAACACAACACCAGCGGCACGTGTCGTGTAGCGGCGTCTGGAGAACTATTGACCCCGTAGCCAGAAGTATATGCTTTCGGCTGCACAACCGTGTAAGGAGGCTATTAGCATGGCCTTCCCAATTTATTTTAACTAACTGTCCACA
Source organism: Neoaliturus tenellus (assembly GCA_030545055.2). Classification (NCBI taxonomy): domain Eukaryota; kingdom Metazoa; phylum Arthropoda; class Insecta; order Hemiptera; family Cicadellidae; genus Neoaliturus; species Neoaliturus tenellus. Next base: position 255,981,081 of record CM061533.1, on the reverse strand, counting down.
AGGAAATAATTTCGAACACATTTCCTTTCCCAATTGCATACAGTAGGCCTATTCACTAAATAATTTTATACCGGTAACTAATATGACCACAGGCAAATTCACCTTTTTGTAAAATGGTTCAACATTAAAGGGTTTTTTGTATGCATAATATCAGTGGCGGATCCAAGGGGGGGGCTAAGGGGGCTATAGCCCCCCCCTTGGGGGCCAAGGTGGGGCGCCGCGACGGCCCGGAGCGGGCGCCGGCCCGTGTCGGGCGCAGGCCGGGTGATGGGGCGCCGGCAAACCAGCGCACGTTTTTCCGATATTTTTCAATGTAAACTACTTTGTGTCTGTTATGCACACTGTGAAATAAAAACATCACCCCTAAAAATATTTGTTCTTAAAAATGATATTATAATGTCCTTTTCTGGTAAGGGGCCGTCCATAAATTACGTCATCTGAAAATAGGGAGGGGGGGTCCAGATTGAAAATGACGGTAGGGTGATGTGCAAGGGGGGGGGTCGGCTTTGGTATGACGTCATTTAAAAAATTATATTTTATATCAAATTTTAACGTTAAAACAACGATAAATTCTTACACAATTCAACCATTACAAAATAACTATCTAAGAAAATACATTACGCAATTTTTCAGAATTGTTTTATGGTTTATTTTTCCATTGAGAAAGTCATTTTGGCTTATTTCTGAAGGTAAATTTACATTTAATTTGTTTATGTTTTTTATCCGGTAGAGTTCATCGCCAGACCAAGGTAAGCAGAAAAATCATAATTTTTACTTCAAACGAAGGTTTGTTAAAAATGACGTCATTTTTCGGAGAGGGGGGGGGGATGATTTTACACAAATTATGATGGTCGGATGATTTTAGGGAGGGGGGGTTCAAAAATGGCAAAAAAGCGATGACGTAATTTATGGACGGCCCCTAATTCAACTAGACGACACTGTCATTTTAGTGTCTCTATTGGTACACCATCTCAATCGGTGATGGGGCACCAATTCTGAGGCTTCCAGAGTCCCTCTGTGTGTGTATGCCGAGTCGACGTATAGTTACGAGGCGGAGATGGGGAGTGACGTATTCCATCCTCAATAAGGGCCCTTTTACATCGCGTCGAGCGACGCCGCGAGCACTTGCGCCCGCCGAGTGTCGCTCGAATCGCTGTATACCTTATTGGATGACGCGCGACAGACGACCGTCAGGCGCCGGGTATAAATGCTCCTATCTAGTGCAATGTACTTATTTTACGTGCCTTGAAAGATGTGATGTATAATAGGGGCCTAAGTGGAAGTGGTGGTGGCGAAGGAGAATCAAAATTACAACTAGATGTATTTAATGTTTGGTTGCATTGCGCGCGCAAACTTTTCCTGTCACAACTCGAAATCAAGAACAACATCAGACAGTGCAGAGCAAAACGCAATGCTGTATGTGTAATGTCTGATAAACCCTTTGTGATGACTACCTTTTGATTCAAACGAGATCACTTAATTAATTATTAAGATTCATTATAATAAATAAAGTAGTTCTAAAGAAGGTTATGTCTGAAAAAATAAGACTGGTTCATTTTAAAGAAAACGATAATCTGATTAAATAAAAGACAACGAAAAGCAGTCTAAATTGACGTTCAAGTTTTTATCAAAGCCATTACCGTGTGGATTTGAACCTGGAGAAAATCAACTGGAGGTAAAATTCGTTAAAATACTAATTACTAACTCAAAGCTCTCCAGACATCCTCCTTACAAATATGGAAAGGATGTTATTAATTGGCTGTTATTAGTGCCAATTAATAACAATAGGCACCGAAATTTGCCTATTGTTGCAAATTTCATTATTAATTGTTGTCTGTAATTGTTGTCTTGGCAAATAGCAATCATAAATTTTTGCAAAAATAGGCTACTAATAAACTAATTATAGTATACTGTATATCGGCACTCGATCTTTACTAACAAAAAAGTATATTATTATACTTTAATATTATTGATGAGGTATATTTGTATTATGTCTATATATACACACGGATATCGAGAAAGGCTCCAACGATTTTCTTCAAACTTTTCAAATAAAGCAGTTCTGGGATAAAAATGATAAGGCCTATAGGCCTATTTACAGGTTTCCATGTCAGGAAAATCTTCTTTCGGTTGTCTATTGTTATACATAAGCCAGGTAATTTTTCATGTTATTTTGATCTGCAGTATTAAAGACCACATAATTTGAAAGAAGACTATTTACTGAGCATTGTGTAAAATTTCACTTTTTTAAGTCTTACGGTTTTTTTGTTCTACATCCTTAAAGTTAGAAATGTCACCGATGATCGCGGTGAATGCATTTCCACCCGCGGCCTGACACCGGGCCTGCTACAAGTACTCAGCCAAGTTTACAATGCGCTGCGACGATTAGGTTATGTTTGTTATGGATATATAGGTCAGAAATACTTTCACTAACTCAAAACAAATCACACGGTGGTGATAAGTCATACATAAGACCCACTAGACAGCTATAACTAACCCAGCGTCACAGCCTTCAGAGGAGATGTGTTCGCCATGATCATCGGTGACATGGCTGACTTTAAGCAAGCCCAACTCAAAAACAGTAAAACTTAAAAACGTGTAATTTTCACACTATGTTCAGTAAATAGTCTTCTTTCAATAGATGTGTTTTTAAGGCTGCACTTCAAATAACATAAAAAGTAGTTAGCTTAGTAAGTAAAATTAAGTTCTTTAGTTATAATTTTTACCAATGGTTACGTTAATTACGTTAATTTTTAACAATGGTCTTATAAAGTACAAAACTAAAAAAAAGAAATAATGAAGAAGCTGATTCAACGGTCAAAGTACAAACCAAGTGTCCAAGTTAACATGTTGTTTTGCATTGTAGCCAGTTACTTAATTGCCGGATGGTGCTATAATAAAAACGATAATTTTTTTATTGTACTTTGTATTGGTGATTATGAATATTTAGATAATTAAAAGTAAAGTAAATGAATAATACAACTAAGCACTTTTTATAGTTGCAATTGAATTTAAAACTTAAGAAATAGTAACAATAATGAAATCATCTGTTAACAAAAGAATTAGAACATCTGATCCGACAAATAAACAAGTGCAGCATCCGCAACGGTAGTCCTACATTAAAAGAGTCTGAAAGGCCGAGTCTCATCACTTGGTGCCGACGCACGTGATTTTATTATACCATAATGGCCAGTTTGTGTTCATTGAAATGTACTGTGTCCGTGTTGGAGTCTGTGTCTCTATTTGATTTTAATAATACGACAACTTCACTATTGAAGGATTAATGTAATTGTAACTGTAAACACTTTATAATGGGTCAAAAAGACCCAAAACCATGGTAGTGAAACTATAACCCCTCCGAATCACTAGACAGAGCCGAAATATTGTAAACCACTCTTTTGCTATAAGTTCACCACATGTGATCGACATAACACGTGCGCCAGGCCTATACGTGATCTAGTGGCTAATCCATGATGAAATGTACTGTATTAATAACATTTTAAAATATTAACCTACCTACCAATTACCGACTTAGTATATTAAAGTTAAAAGTGTTAACACGAGAGTGTACCATTTCAATACGAAATAAAGATAATGAAAATTTAGATAGCAACAGTGATATGCCTATAAAAACGAACCAAATTTTTTAAGGTTAGTGTATGCATTGTACTTCACGATGCAAACGAAATTACATTAAGTATTAATGATAATAAGGGCAATGAAAGTTGGTACATTGGCCAAACTGTTGTTTGTAATAAAAATTGATTGGCGATTTTAGTATTGTTTTCCAAAGCGATGGGTGCAGAAATGACCTGAAACTGCTATTTTTAACACTTAAATTTCAAAAACTTCTCGGGGGAGGGCCCCCGAACCCCCCGCCGGTCTGGCCCGCCGATAAGGGGGGGGGGGGCGCAGACCCCCCGGTTAGCCCCCCCCTTATTAATGTTCTAGATCCGCCACTGCATAATATCAATACATTTAAAGGCTGAGGACAGTCTGGCTAATTTGGACCACCTGCTCCCCCCCCCCCCCCCCCCCAATATCGGGCCTGCGTGCTCACACTGTGTGTGTGTGAAAGAGAATAGAGAATGGTGACATCTAGTCAATGAACCAATAACCAACTGTACTGTAACTTATAACTTGCATATCTGTGTATATGTGATGACTGGATGACCCTTTGTTTAGTATGGTATTGGTACTGGTACATATATGGATTTAGAGAAAACTCTTAAATAATGTACATGTTACGTATGTTACGTGTTATGTAATAGTACAGTTCTTCTACTGTATATTGAAGATCTCATCCTTGCTAAAGACTACTCCACAAACCTGAATTCAAATAAGATAAACTACAGGAACAAACTGCATAGCTAAATTTAAAAATGCAGTAATGCCTGATTCTATCTAAAAAACATTCCACCCCCACTTGCATTTGTGGCATATTTTGCTCAGAGTGCAGACACTGAAATGCCTCTAAAATTTTCAACTACGAAAGATAACCACTTTTAAAATAACTTACAAGCTTTGCAGAGTTTTTTGTGATGAAAAGAATCAGGATTAAGTATTTACCGCTGTAATAAATTCGACAGCGGTAAGTATGAAATAGTAATGAAATGGCTTTGCATTAAACTTGATGATAAAACACTACTTTGAGTCCTCTCTAATCACTGTCTGTAAATACTATATTTAAACACATATACAGGGTATGTTATTGTATAAGTTTATTAAAGTGACCCAATACCTAATATTTGATTCTATATGACAGAGTATACTTCTTATGGGGGATCCCCTTTACATTTTTTATGTTGCTTTCAGGTGTTTATTTAAATTTTCCACCATGCTAGAATATGACGTCCAAATTAAAATTTTTAAGACTACCCCCCCCCCCCATTATTTTACACATAATTTTAAGACATTTTTATTATTTGACACTTTTCTCTAAACTTAAAGGTTAGAGATCTAGAGGCAATTGAAGTTTGTGAAATATGGTCTCATATTCTTAAGGGACTATAAATGAACTTTAATCACCCCTAGTTTCCCCCTACCGCTAGGGTTAGATACAAATGTCTTTAAATTATATGTACAATCCAAAAATGGCATAAAAGTTGGGGGTTCATGTTTGAAATAATTAAGTTAGCAATTTTGAAAATTGAAATACACACCTGAAGGCAATATAGAATACCCCCGTCACAGCAGACCTGCGTACTCAGCGAATTTCCAAATTAGTAATATTAATTTTGACCACATAAACCTGTAAACCAAATATCATCACATGCTCATAAATAGGGAAATAAATGTCTATTCTCCTTGAGAGTATGCAGTTCCTCTGCCATGGGGAACACCAAAAGTAGGTTTTTACGACACCTACTATATACTAGGTGGTGTTGGTTTTTATAATAAAAAAAATATTTCGACCATATGAAACCATGTACTAAGTTTCATCAATATCTGTCCACTAGCTGTTGCCCGTCACGGCTTCGCCCGTGATTAAATTCATTTTACACGTAATAATATCTCTTTAAAGAGCAACCAAATCATCTTTCTTAAGAATTGTGTAAGCAGAGCACTGAATTTTGCAAAATATTTTCTTAAAGAGCACATATGAGCAAAGAGGAACGAATATGTCAAATTTCAAACCCCATATAGACCTTACGTAGGGGGCTCTAAAGGACTTCAAACAGGGCCGTAACTAGAAGATTTGTGAGAGGTGGCAAAGCCTAATTTGCCGCCCCTATCTCGCCAGTTCGGTCCCTTTATTAGTGATTTGATTTAAGATTTTACTTATATGTAGTCAGAAAGTAAAACTACAAAGTCTTATGATAAGCAAGTTTTATTTACATAATTACAACACCGACTCTTAAAATGAGAAAAAACTATTCTTTACTGATGAAAAATTCATAAAAGTTTAATGTGTTAGTTCAAAAAAAATCTGTGTCTTAACAAATACATACAACCCCTCAAAACTAAAATTCCCAATATAATAAATTAAAACATGAGGCGAAACCATAGGCCTTTTGATTGAATTTTCTGCTGCAAAAGTTGACCTTCTTTTTCCTTCTTCATTTTGGCTCGTTTCCTTTATTCGTTTCCACCGAGCCGTTTTCTGCCATCCATATAATTAATTTGAACGTATGACAGATGTAACACTAGTGTTTAGATTATGCTTTTATGACTTTTATTTACGAACTATTAGTATAAAAACGCTAGTTTCTCATTAACGTCACATTGTTTCATATGGTTTAATTGTGTTTATTGTTGATTAAAAATCACATGTTTAGATTAGTTGTTTATAAATAGTTGAAATGTAAACATGGTTACTGAAATTATGTGAATAATAAAAGTGCTTTTAAAATGAATAAAAACCCTTTTATACTTTTAAACATGGCGCAGTCTTTAAGAATTTTATCATTACTTTATATTTTTTAATATTATATTTGTAAGTGGTTTTGAAAAGTAACAATGGAATTTAACAAGCCTGATGTTTTGAGCCTAGAAGGAAACCTAGAAGAGAATTTTAAAACTTTTAAAGAAGAAGTTGAAATATATTTTACCGCGACAGAGACAGGAAAGAAATCAAATGCAATTCAAGCAGCAAGACTTAAAAATCTACTCGGAAAGGATGCTTTGAAAGTATACAAAGACTTTAGACTTGACAATAAAGAAGAAACTGTGGAGACAATACTTGAAGTGTTAGAGAAGTTTTGTACTCCTAGGAAGAATGAAATTATGGATATATTTAAGTTTTTCAAAAGAACACAGCAACCAAATGAACCATTTAATAAATATTACTCAGACTTGAAAAATTTAGTAAAACCGTGTAACTTTGGACAACAGGAAGACAAGCTTTTGAGAGCTCAGGTAACTTTGGGTCTAGCATCAAAGAATGTTCAAGAGAGATTATTAAGGGAAGATGTATCGCTAGAAAAAACATTAGAAGTCTGTAAAATGATGGAACTGACTGAGAAAAACATGAAAGAATTAGAAGGCTGTAAAACAATGGAGCTGACTGAAGAAAATATGAAAGAATTAAATTTGAAGCCAGAAGTTCACCAAGTCACAAGGAACCAAGCTAGGTCAAGTAAGTTGGACCGTTTCGAAAATACTCAATTGGAACAACCGCAAGGTAAAAAAAAATACCCGAAAATCATCTTCAGCCTAAAACGGTCCCTCAAGCTGTATACAACGAGATGATGAAAAATAAGGAATATCAACAAGAGTGGTACAACAAAACAGCTCGAAAGACAGAAGATGAATTCCAGGAAGGAGAAGAAGTGTATGTCCAGGATGTAAAAACAAAATTTTGGAGTCCTGCCCTAATAGTAAAAAAGTTAAGTGAACCTAGGTCTTATTTGGTTAAAACATTAAGCAATAACAGTATTTTAAGAAGAAACTCGCATTACATCAAGAAAAAACATCCTGAATGGAGAATAAATGAAAGACAGTCCAAAATAGATGAAGATCATTTTAAGCAGCCAAATATGAAAAACGACTTTAAAAGTGTCAGAAGATCATCCAGGATTCCAAAAAGCCCAAACAGATTTTATTAAAAGAACTAAAAAAGGGAGATGTTTCATATGGTTTAATTGTGTTTATTGTTGATTAAAAATCACATGTTTAGATTAGTTGTTTATAAATAGTTGAAATGTAAACATGGTTACTGAAATTATGTGAATAATAAAAGTGCTTTTAAAATGAATAAAAACCCTTTTATACTTTTAAACACACATCACAACTCCGAAGGCAATCAACGGCTAGAGTTGCGTAGAAGACGTCAGACTGCTAATACCGACCGGCACAACGAGTCAGTGACAGACAGTGTTACCAAATTCTGAACAAGGAACTGTGGGGAATTTGGCTGAAAATTACCGTACAAATGGTAACCCTGTTTTTTTAGAGACGTGGCACTGTCGATCTCAGCTATCATATGGGTTTTATCTCCCTACGAATAATGTTTAACACTCCTCTCTTTGGCGTTATTATTATTATTTATTTTTTTTTAATACGATTTAGATGAAATCCTATTGTTACGTATAATAAAGTAAAAAAGGATTTTTGCCAGAAAAATTTGAACATTTAGTTTGTTTGACCATTTTTTGGTAATTTGTAACACAAAAATAATTTTTTATAATTTGTATACAAAATTTTTCATAAAACTCGCTCTTTACTTCATTTTGAGTAAAAAAAACATGTATAACTTGAATTGAAAATAAAAATGGGGTCCTAGAGATACGCGTTAACATTATTCTAAAATGGATAATAAAACCAATATGGCGGTACAGTAGCCCCAGCAGCCAGCTCTTAAACAGAAATAACCTATAGCCTTGAATTAATATAAATAGTGTTTAAATTTCAGATTAGGTTGCCGCTGATTTCGATTGAGCCTATTGCTTTGGGACATAATAGTGCTGCCAACATCAATTAAATTCCTAAGGTTTTAAAATTAATTGAAGTAGGTCTACATTACAAATTATAAGTTTGGTAATGTTTTGTCCATGTATCCTTCGGTTTAGTAGGCCTAGGATATAGAAATTCACTCTTAGCTAATAAACCTGCTACGGTATTTAAAAAAAAAACAAAAAAACGTACATTTCAACATTACGACAGTCTTACTACCGTACACCGTACGAGGGCCAAAATTACCGTACGCCCCCACAATTACCGTACAGTCTGGAAACACTGGCATGGGTGACAAGGGAGGGGCGGGGAAATTGTGCGCGCATCACATGGCTGGTCCGGCGTTCGGCGATCGAGACACTGGCGCTTAGTGGTTTTGGTTCACTTACTCCTACACAAAATATATTATTAGAATTGTTGTCATGTTTACTGGTACATTACACGTCTCGTAAAACTCCCATGGATTTGAGCGGTAACAGCTTAAATTTTAAAAATACTGTAATTGTTTTAAAAATATTTTTTATTTTTGTTTTGTATGATGTAAAATTTAATATCAAATTTTGCCGCCCCTCCTCCGCTCTAAAATCTGCCGCCCGGGGCACGTGCCCCCCATGCCCTCCCCTAGATACGGCCCTGACTTCAAAAACAATTTTTGCAAAACTATTTTTTATTTAGTAGGCAACATAACAAGTAAAAAGTTCAAATTTCAACCCTGTAGGCTATATAGTAATTTTGAAGTCCAGTGGGGCAGAGCCCTAAAGGACTTCAAAGACTTTATTTTGTAAAACCGTTTCTTAGTGAGTACATATGAGTAAAAAGGAACGTCCACGTTAAATTTCAACCTCGTATGCCCTAGAGTAATTTTGAAGTCCAGTGGAGCGGAGCCCTAAAAGACATAAAAAACTATCTTTGCATAACCTTTTCTTAGTGAGTACAAATGAGTAAAGAGGAACGTCCACGTTAAATTTCAACCTCGTATGCCCTAGAGTAATTTAGAAGTCCAGTGGGGCGGAGCCCTAAAGAACTTAAAAAACTATACTTGGAAAACCGTTTCTTAGTGAATACGTATAAGCAAAGAGGAACATAAATACTAAATTTCAAACCCATTGGCCCTAGAGTGATTTTTAAGTCCAGTGGGGCGGAGCCCTAAAGGACTTCAAAAAGTAAAGGACTTGCATAATTGTTTCTTCATGAGTACACATGAGTAAAGAGGAACGTTCACGTAGAATTTCAACCCTGTAGGCTTAATAGTAATCATGAAGTCCTGTGGGGCGGAGCCCTAAAGGAAATAAAAAACTATAATTATAAAACCGTTTCTTAGTGAGTACATATGAGTAAAGAGGAATGTCTACGTCAAATTTCAACCCCATATGCTCTTGAGTAATTTTGAAGTCCAGTGGGGTGGAGCCCTAAAGGACCTCCAAAACTATATAATGATAATCTTTATATTTGCAAAACTGTTTCTTAGTGAATACTTGTGAGCAAAGAGGAACGTCAATGTCAAATTTCAACAACGGATGCAATAGAGTAATTTTGATGTTCTGTGGGGCGGAGCCCTAAAGGACTTCAAAAACTATATTTGCAAAACCGTTTCTTAGTGAATACCTTTGAACAAAGAGAAATGTCCATGCCAAATTTCAACCCCATTGGCCCTAGACCAATGGGGAGGGGCGGAGCCCTGAAGATGCTTTCCAAGAGCACCGAAGATGCGTTTCTTAGTGAGCACCGATGGGCGAAGTGGATCTCCCATTGAAAATGTTTCAAATAATTCTCTTAGGTCATATGGTTTTTCAGATATGATTTTCCTAGATTCATATTAAAAATTGGCCATAAGAATAACATTACAAATTTTGAAGTCCTGTGTGGCGGAGCCCTGATGGAATTTTGCAAAACCGTTTCTTAGTGATCACCTATGAGCAAAGCAGAACGTCCATGCCAAATTTCAACATCGTAGGTCTTATAGTTTTCTATATTCGTTGTTTCCTAGATTTGTATAAAAAATTGGCCATATGGATAACATTAGATAGAAATTTTGAAGTCCTGTGTGGCAGAGCCCTGATGGAATTTTGCAAAACCGTTTCTTAGTGAGCACCTATGAGCAAAGAAGAACACCCGTGCTAAATTTTAACATTCTAGGTCCCATAGTTTTTCAGATTCGTTGTTGCTTTGATTTGTATAAAAAATTGACCATAAGGATAACATTAAATATAAATTTTGAAGTCCTGTGTGGCAGAGCCCTGATTGTAGTTTGCAAAACTGTTTCTTAGTGAGCACCTATGAGCAAAGCAGAACGTCCATGCCAAATTTCAACATCGTAGGTCTTATAGTTTTCTATATTCGTTGTTTCCTAGATTTGTATAAAAAATTGGCCATATGGATAACATTAGATAGAAATTTTGAAGTCCTGTGTGGCAGAGCCCTGATGGAATTTTGCAAAACCGTTTCTTAGTGAGCACCTATGAGCAAAGAAGAACACCCGTGCTAAATTTTAACATTCTAGGTCCCATAGTTTTTCAGATTCGTTGTTGCTTTGATTTGTATAAAAAATTGACCATAAGGATAACATTAAATATAAATTTTGAAGTCCTGTGTGGCAGAGCCCTGATTGTAGTTTGCAAAACTGTTTCTTAGTGAGCACCTATGAGCAAAGCAGAACGTCCATGCCAAATTTCAACATCGTAGGTCTTATAGTTTTCTATATTCGTTGTTTCCTAGATTTGTATAAAAAATTGGCCATATGGATAACATTAGATAGAAATTTTGAAGTCCTGTGTGGCAGAGCCCTGATGGAATTTTGCAAAACCGTTTCTTAGTGAGCACCTATGAGCAAAGAAGAACACCCGTGCTAAATTTTAACATTCTAGGTCCCATAGTTTTTCAGATTCGTTGTTGCTTTGATTTGTATTAAAAATTGGCCATAAGATTAACATTAGATGGAAATTTTGAAGTCCTGTGGGGCGGAGACCTGAAGGAATTTTGCAAAACTGTTTCTTAGTGAGCATTTTTTAGCAAAGTGGTACGTCTATGCAAAATTTCAACCCTATATACCCCATGGTTATGGAGATTCTCTGATACATGAGTGAGTGGTATTTGACAAATATATAGTAGATTGCTAAAGGAGTTTGCCTATTCTCCATATGATTAACATTGGAAAAGAGTATGCAGGTTTGCTGCCATGATAAGCACAAAAAACAAAGATTTTTTACCATAAATGGATGAATCTCAACCAAATGAAGCTGAATTCCAAGTTTCATCGAAAAAATATTGGTTAATAAGTGAAATATTAACACATCCCAATTCTCCATAAGATTAACATTGGAGCCCCAAAATACAATGTACTGTCTTTAGACTTTTTAATATCTCGGTAACCAAATATATATATACCCTATTATTTTTGGTCTCTGGACACCTGAAAACAAAATACCCCCGTCGCAGCAGATCTGCATACTCAGCGAATTTCCAAATTAGTAGTATTAATTATGACCAGATAAACCTGTAAACCAAAAATCATCACAAACTCATAAATATGGAAATAAATGTTTATCTCCTTATGATAAATTTAGGGAAAGAGTATGCAGGTATGCTGCCATGGGGAACACTGAAAGTAGATTTTTAGCATTAAAAAAAATTATTTTAACCATATGAAGCCATACACTAAATTTCATCAATATCTGTCCATTGCTAAAGGAGTTTGCCTATTCTCCATATGATTAACATGGGAAAAGAGTATGCAGGTTTGCTGCCATGATAAGCACAAAAACCAAGATTTTTTACCATATATTTACGGTTTTTTTTTTTAATGTTTCTCAATTTGGTTTTAGAAAGGAAATGTCAACAATTGATGCTTTGGACAATCTTATAAGGCAAATATATCAATCTTTTGAAAATAAAACCTTTGCTCAGGGCATGTTCTGTGACCTTAGCAAGGCATTTGATTGTGTTGATTCTAAAATTCTTATAAAAAAATTAAATCTTTATGGATTTGATAGCTCGCCTCTAAAATTTTTTTCGTCATATCTAGATAATCGTAGACAAAAAGTAGCTATTGATGGGAATACATCTCAAGAAAAAAAAGTAGACTGGGGGGTTCCACAGGGATCTGTCCTTGGACCACTGCTATTTTTGATCTATATTAATGACTTACCATTATCAATCAACACAAAAACTATCCTCTACGCTGATGACACAACTTTTTTTCACAAAAGCAACAGTGTAATTGAGCTCGAGAATTTAGTCAATCAGACAACTATTGAAGCAACAAAATGGTTTCATTCAAATGGACTATTGCTGAATGAGGATAAAACACAGAACATACTTTTTACATTAAAACAAAATGTCAATGGGACAAAAATGGGAGAGTCAAAATTTTTGGGTTTACATCTTGACAATCAATTAACTTGGAATTCACATATAGACAATCTCTCTTCAAAGCTGTCACGTGTAATTTATCTTTTAAGGCGTCTTATTGATTTGATTCCTAGAAGTTATGTAAGGACAGCCTATTTTGCTTATTTTCAGTCAGTAATTAGATATGGTCTAATATTTTGGGGTGGTTGCTCGAGAATTAAAGAAGTTTTAATCCTTCAAAAGAGGGCTTTAAGAGCTATGAGTAGGTCAAATTCAAGGGAGCATTGCAAACCTATTTTTATCAATTGGCAGATTCAAACAGTAATAAATTTGTTTATTTATGACATCATAATGTATGTTTTGAAAAATCCTGATTTGTTAAATTTTAATAATCACAACCATAATACGCGTTACAAAAGTAGTGCTCTTATAGAGTCCCACCGTCTCAGTAAAACAGCAAACAGTCATATCATTTTATCAATCAAAATTTACAATGTTTTAAAAAATTCAATAAGTGCACATCCTTTCAAAACATTTAAAAAATTGCTTTACAGCTGGCTACTGGAAAACCCTTTCTATAGCTTGGACGATTTCCTTAATTTAAAAGTTGTAATATTTTAGAAAAGTGAGGTAATAATACATTGCAATTATATTTTGATTGTATAATTGTACAATTTTGTATATTTATGTGTATATTAATTTTTAGATTATTAACAAAAGCTTGTGACTTGGTTTTCTACTGTAAATCTGACATTGTCAATGATACTGTAATTGTGTCCAAACGACAAATAAAGAGATTATTATTATTATTATACATATATATATATATAAATATATATATATATATATATACATATATATATATATATATATATATATATATATATATATAAATTTTAATGACTATTATTTTTGGTCTCTGGGCACCTAAAAACGAAAAAGTAACATGGTCCCGGGCTTAGGTCTTACCATGAGACCTACGGTAATAGCTTATTCCCTATGGGAAATTCGCTAAAAGTAACATGGTCCCGGGCTTAGGTCTTCCCATGAGACCTACGGTAATAGCTTATTCCCTATGGGAAATTCGCTAAAAGTAAAGGGGTTCCCATGGCCATAAGAAGTATACTGTCACTTATAAAATAAAAAAATTAGCCATTGGATCACTTTAAGAAACACAAGCTATATTTAATTATGTGGAATATCATCGAAAATTTAAATTTATAGGTACCAAAGACAGTACAACATCAGGTTATGGACACTTTACAAAAAAATTATACAAATGATGGGAACCAATATTAAAAAAGGATTTAACATTTTTGTTTCTTCAAATGTATGTATTGGCAAGTTTGTAAAGTAAAGCTATTATGGCGTACATGAGTGGTACATGAGACACTTAAAGCCCAGGACCACCACATGGGTCATGAAGTTGATGGATGTGTTTATAGTTAGCCTATTACTTGCTTTTTCAAAATCTGTCCAACAGCCTGTCCCTCACCTTCATCTCTACAAATGAAAAAGAATATCTTGTGAAGTATCACGTTTAAGAATTTAGACAGTTATAACTACTGATTATATTAGAAAATCTCAAATGAAATCTTTAGAAATATTTTTTTTTTTAATCTCTCATTAAAGTTAAACTTAAATAAAATCTCTTCAAACTCATATTAGCCAATTCATATAAAGCTAAATTAAATATTACTCATTAAACTTAAAAATTATAAATCTAGTTTGCTAATTACCTCTGTAAAAAATACTAAAACTGTTTTTCCAGCATTGAAGTTTTTAGTATTAACTACAAAATCACTGAATAGTTTATATTACCTATGTATTAAAATATGAAAGATTTCCCACAAGTTGTTGCTACACTTCATCACTGTTCACCACCACAAAAACCATATTTATTTTCACTTATAAACATAGGGTGACATTAAAGTGAAGTCAATAAACTGTGCCCTCTCTCTTTCTGGACACTATCAGCACCTGCTCTGCTCCGTTATCATCAGTGGTTATGGTGGGCCAGGCAGTGGAGGGGTGCGGGGGGGGGGGGAGGGGGCAGGAAGGAAGGAGTGTGCCTAAACATAGAACCTTCTTGAAAAACATATGTATGCTTCTCTTGTACAACTAGTTAAAATATTCCTTCTTCAGTCATGTATTATAGACTTGCTAATTAATATTTTTTATGCATTGTATAATATACAATTCATGTAGTATATGGACTCCACATACCCAATTAAAAATTGATTGAAATTTCATATAGGATACTAAACATTCTGTTTGGAAGAAGAATAAACAAGGAATTAATAAATTGTTGAAAAAAAGTAAATGAAAAAAACCATGGGCGGATTTAAGGGGCACCCCAGAATTTTATTATGACAAATTTGTAGCAATTGTAATGAGCTGTAGTGATACAAACTATTAGAAAGTTTAAAAGAAATAAGTTACCTTTTCAGGCTTGAAAACGAACCATGCAATTGTGGAATAGCATCCGGATTACTTTAATAATAATCAAAAGGTCAATTACCAGATGTATGGTTTAGTTTTAGCCAAGTGATCCAGTTTTTAAACTAGGATGACAAAAAGGTTGGTTAAAAAAGGTACACTGTGTTTTGATCATAAATGAATTTGGTATTAAAATATGTCAACCAATCGGCAAGCTCGCAACCCCCCATATCAAAATCTAAATCCACCCATAAAACAAACGTCAAACTGTGGGAGATTTACAAATTGTTTGGGTACAATATACTTTAATATGATAACAGTTTTAATAAATATTTTAAACTTATTATATACAGAATGTATTAGCTGTTCATCCGGTCTTAATACGGGAAACGTGTAGTTTGTTTTTACGAATTATATACTCTAATTCGTGCTAATACTTTCGTACTAATTCGTACATGACCGTAAATTCGTACTAATTTGTGAATTCGTACTAAAACTCTAATACTAAATTCATGCTACAAGAGTGCTAAAATAGTAGCTTAAGTTTTTCCACTGAATCTAGATAGTTTTATACTCAACAAGCTGGTGTGTGCATTTGTCAAACACCTTTAATTATTTTCTCTTTTTACAAACAAATACAGTATATGCCATCTGTTGTCTTCATCTATTTGGAAATTAAGTTTTAAATGTAGGATGTTACAACAAAAAATTTAATAAAAAAAAATAATAATAATAGAGAGAGACCTTACAAAACTGCTGTGGTGGCTGAAAAGTTGTGTTTCTTCTTTAGTTTTTGCAGTGTAGGGTCTCAAGGGTCTGAAAAAAATCTGACCTGAAATCTGATGGAGTATCGTTTGTAGGGAATTAAATTATCTAAAACTTATGAATTTGAGGTTTGGCTCTATCTATTACCGTTTTCACACTAACACACTTTAAAGTTGCAATTTGGGTTTTTTTATGTAGGATGTAACACAAGTTGTTTAAGCATTCTCAGAAGTGAAAACCCCTACAACCACATAATTAATTGAAAGCTCTTGACATGCAAACTCTCAAAAAATTTACGATATCCTAACAACCTCCATAGGGCTTCGCCAGAGGTAATTTACCTATAATGATATTTGTCGCCATCAATTTTTATTAGTACTAAACAGCTGAAATCAGTTTAAATACAAGGTAAACATACAACAACAAGAGGCGGTATAGGTTAAAATTTTTAACTTTTATCCAAACTGTGTATTCATTAAAGGTGGTATAATGAAAAGTACTGTTCGTAACTCGTTTAAAAGTGGTATGTCGGTGCTTGATCTAATTCAAGTACTTGGCTTCGCCTCGTAGTTGAAACTCGATCTTGCACCGATAATGACTACTTTCTGGACTAGTGATGAAATTTGAAAACGAACCATGCAATTGTGGAATAGCATCCGGATTACTTTAATAATAATCAAAAGGTCAATTACCAGATGTATGGTTTAGTTTTAGCCAAGTGATCCAGTTTTTAAACTAGGATGACAAAAAGGTTGGTTAAAAAAGGTACACTGTGTTTTGATCATAAATGAATTTGGTATTAAAATATGTCAACCAATCGGCAAGCTCGCAACCCCCCATATCAAAATCTAAATCCACCCATAAAACAAACGTCAAACTGTGGGAGATTTACAAATTGTTTGGGTACAAAATATTTTAATATGATAACAGTTTTAATAAATATTTTAAACTTATTATATACAGAATGTATTAGCTGTTCATCCGGTCTTAATACGGGAAACGTGTAGTTTGTTTTTACGAATTATATACTCTAATTCGTGCTAATACTTTCGTACTAATTCGTACATGACCGTAAATTCGTACTAATTTGTGAATTCGTACTAAAACTCTAATACTAAATTCATGCTACAAGAGTGCTAAAATAGTAGCTTAAGTTTTTCCACTGAATCTAGATATTGTCTTCATCTATTTGGAAATTAAGTTTTAAATGTAGGATGTTACAACAAAAAATTTAATAAAAAAAAAATAATAATAGAGAGAGACCTTACAAAACTGCTGTGGTGGCTGAAAAGTTGTGTTTCTTCTTTAGTTTTTGCAGTGTAGGGTCTCAAGGGTCTGAAAAAAATCTGACCTGAAATCTGATGGAGTATCGTTTGTAGGGAATTAAATTATCTAAAACTTATGAATTTGAGGTTTGGCTCTATCTATTACCGTTTTCACACTAACACACTTTAAAGTTGCAATTTGGGTTTTTTTATGTAGGATGTAACACAAGTTGTTTAAGCATTCTCAGAAGTGAAAACCCCTACAACCACATAATTAATTGAAAGCTCTTGACATGCAAACTCTCAAAAAATTTACGATATCCTAACAACCTCCATAGGGCTTCGCCAGAGGTAATTTACCTATAATGATATTTGTCGCCATCAATTTTTATTAGTACTAAACAGCTGAAATCAGTTTAAATACAAGGTAAACATACAACAACAAGAGGCGGTATAGGTTAAAATTTTTAACTTTTATCCAAACTGTGTATTCATTAAAGGTGGTATAATGAAAAGTACTGTTCGTAACTCGTTTAAAAGTGGTATGTCGGTGCTTGATCTAATTCAAGTACTTGGCTTCGCCTCGTAGTTGAAACTCGATCTTGCACCGATAATGACTACTTTCTGGACTAGTGATGAAATATACTGTGTCATCAGAATGAATATTAATAAAATAGCCGATTCTGGACCTATCATTTGTCATTGGGTAATTAATTAATGATTTTATAGAACGACAGTTCAACGATACATGAAACAATGGTTTGTTCAGTTCCCTGTCAAAATTTTAAAATCCTACAGGTTTTGAAAAAAAAAACCAATTGTAGGGTAAAGTTATTTAAAATGCGGAACACTTGGGAAAATTACAAAGGAAGCAAATAATATGGCACTTAAATTTAATGCAGAATTGTTAAACAGCAACTAATCTTCAATAACAATGATGATTATAGTAAGGAAACTGTAAACAACAATGAATTATTATAATCAAACTAATAATATAAATGTTAACAACTAATAAAAATCATGACTAGACAAATAAAACAAATTATCATTAGTTCTACATTAACTTGGAAACCATAATAAATACAAACAATAATCCCAAAAATCCACCGTTTACTAATATCAACGGTGAGAGTAAATTAATAATATTAACATAAATAATATCTTGAATACCCAATCTAAATGCTTAGTATAAATATTACAATATTCATTTCACTATTCACTTTAGAACTTTTAAGATAGGCTCATTTACAAAATACAAATCAATAAAATTATAATAAATCTTTCTAAATCATTTAGGAAATATTTTGAATGTAAGATAAAAATAGAAAAATACTGTTACTGATATTTTTTACATTTTGTTTAGACATTATTTCTTTACAAGTCCTATTCAGTACCATGCACTCACTGTTAGCTTACAAAAAAGACAAATTTGAGCTCTGAATCAAACCAAACTTTACTCTTTGGTTGTTTTAATGAAAAACTTAGGCTACGGCCACACATGGCGACTTAGTCGCCGCGACACAAACGCCGCACGAAAAAACAAATGTGATACATTGCACGTCGCGGGTCGCCTTGTGTGGCCGCCTTCATTTTATTCAATGTATCACACTTTTTCGGCGTTTGTGTCGCGGCGACTAAGTCGCCATGTGTGGCCGTAGCCTTACTCTCTTTGGCAAATAAATGTAATAATGTAACCGGTTAGTATTTATGTTAAAGTATTTTATCATGTTTAAGCTACATAATGTTTAAAGGGACTGGAAAATTAAAAAGAACTGTGGCAAGAACTGTTCTTACAAGTGTTGTCTCACAAGACCAAAAAGTGGTCTTTAGGGTAATGTTGTTGCCTTAATATCACAGGAAATCCGTACAATAAATAAATATCATGAGACAATAATTAAATATCTTTGAGTTTATATTGATTTACAAACATATTACGAACCAGGAAGTTTAAAAATTTTAACATAAAAAGTGAAAAATGCAAATAATGTACAATTGATGAGAGCTCTTCATAATGTAAAGATGGTGTCATCTTAATTACTGTACCATCCAAAAATTTAGATTCCAATTTAGTTAAAAGAAATTCCTTAATTTATTGATTATAATTTTAAGTTTTAAAGAGGTAATTAAGTATGAACTATACTGTGATTGAATTCAAACTGATTTGACAGTGGCTACCGAATATTAAAAATCAAAATATTTACTTAAAATTGTATAATTATTGCACCAAATTAATTATAATTAATTTTATTAACTATAATTAAAAAAAAATATATATTTGTTAATTTATTTTTAATTACTTTTTGTTGTTTATTAATTTTATAATAATTTTCAACAAGATTATGGTATGATAAAAAATCCTTCCTCAATTTAAATAGATTTTACAAAATTTGTTCTTGAACTTAGCATGCTGTTTTTGGCACATTGCTTATTGGACAGTTTAGGACAATAACTTTATGGCACAAATTTATAAAATCTATACTTGTTAACAGTAAGGGTTTTTTCTGTAGAGAACTCCTCCAACAAATCTCAACCAATTTTCAAGTTTTTGGTGTCATTGGATAGGGCTTGGTCTGTAGTTGTTTCTACAAAAAATTGATGAGAATCAGACTTAAAATAAGGGCACTATCCACAAATTAAATCTGAAATTTCCCCATTAGAATAACATTGAGATTGGTTTGAGCATTTTAAACATCTGTTAACGTACGGTACAGCTGTGCTTTTTTGGTGATCGATGATATTCACAATATTGGATTAGTTGGATGTCATTGATTTAGAACTAAATGTAACTTTTGTAATGTACCCAAAATAAATTGCTCGATGTCGAGCAACACGTGCACTAGTTAAGATAAAAATAGTGATTCCAAGAGTGCATTTTAATATGTTTACGTTTACACTAAATTAGCTCATGTATAAGACCCTAAATTACAACAAACTCATACTCTTCTCTTCAAGTTATATTTTTGAAAAGTGTGTTTATTAAAGTAAAAAAATTATGACTTAAGCATATGATTTGAAACTAATATTTGGACTTACAAACACAATGTGGAGGAAAAAGTTTTAACCAATGGCTATATTAGATGAGAGAGAATATATTTTATATATTTACTTACAGCTTCCAAAATAAACATTTTTTTCAAATGCACAACAGTAGGGTCCTGCAAACGCGGACTTTGATAACCCGGAATTCTGAATAACTTGGAAAGCCTGCCAAAGCAGTAAAGTGCACCGGGTTCCCAGGCGCTAAGCACCATGGCATCTATATATTTAAATCAGTAAGGTAGAAAACACCTTTGGACAGTTCGTCTGAGACTTGCAAATAATCTACTGGGCCAATTTAAATGGAGGTTTTATTAAAACAAACCTTTTCGGTCCTATATTAGCCAATGTTATTTGTATCTCAAAAATTTTTTAATTAAGTTGGTTGAAAATTAAAAATAAACTTTTCTTAAGGAGATTTAACATAAAAAGACAAACTTTTCAATTCTTTTGACAGTTTGCCTTAACTTGCACTAGAACGATTTCACCTGGAGTTTGTATCAAATAAAATATACAACTGTCTTAAATAAAAATATGGGCTGTTTTCCACATTAGCAGGTTTTATTTACTTTGGTGTTATCTAAGGTACTTTCTTAAATTACCAAAATTGACATTTCGAAACCTTTGCAATTAATTTATTTTAAATGAATAGGAAAAAATTAAAGTTTTATACCCTACTATTTAAGCTGTATAATTTTACAGTTGGTGGATAAAAAATAAATAAATAAGTTTGATTGTTAATTGTTCAGTACTATACTTTAAGTTACTTAACCATGTAAATCAGATGATCAATTTAAAAAAAAAAAAATACAGTACACTCCCGTTCATCGGACTCGGCGACATCGGAACTCCGCTTCATCGGAACTGAAAATCTGGATAGTATTATTTTTTTACTTAGGAAATAAATAATTTTTCCGTTTTAGCGCCTTCAATTTCCATTCGTTCTATCCGCACAACAGTGAAGTGTCACATTTGCATCAAACGTCATCAGGCGTTTTCCATAATCTGTACCCATCGATGTAATTTACGAGGTCGTGGAGTATTCGCACAAAAATAGAAAGAGGAAGGGGGCAGGAAGTGAACATCCACTTCGACCGCTTTCCAAACTGTCAATCTGTCTCGCGTCGCGACTGCACCTGTGTTACGTATAAGTCAGTTGACTGCTGGAATATGCGTGGAATATGAATATGGAATATGAGAATAAAGATTTTGGATCTTTATTTCCTGCGTTGTTTTTATTCCTATAGGTTCTTTGTTACCATGTTCAAAGTTTGAGTGCCTTATTTTCATAAAATCTCTTGTGTTATCTTAAAAACGAGAGAGAACACAATCACGATAGGTCACCATACGGGCGGAAATGATGACTCACGACGGACTACGCTTCATCGGAATATTTTGACATCCGAACCGGCCGTCCGCCACATTAGTTCCGATGAATGAGAGTGTACTGTAGTAACTAAGTAACTAGTAAAAAGTACATTTTATACATGTTTTGCACCATCTGCCAAGCACTACACTCAATCGCCACGGATGGAGCCGTTTCCATCGAGTTTCGATGGGCAACGACTCGTTTTTTTACAGGAATAGCATAGAATATTGGTACTTTTACTTATGTACAATAACTTTTTCTTATTACACTTTTTCTAATGAATCTTTTGCTTATAACCAGAAATTTTCACAAACCCGGACACATTAGTCCATGTTTAGTCCACATTAGTCCGCGTTCACGGGACTCTAATGTATAGATATAAAATCAAGTAAAATTAACACTACCTTATAACTATACAACTAAGAAAAACTATTCATAGTGTTATTGCACAAATATCTCACAAAGTTAGTATAAGCCTGATAAAAAAAAAGAGTAAAGTAATATATATTGCTATTAGCAAGTCTATAAATTGCTACTGAAACTCAATCTTACAAATTGATCATCATATGATTCTTCTTGCATTTGTTTAGGATAATTTATATTGCACAATAGGGTTGAACGGAAGCTAGAAAAATTTACCACAATAGGTCTCTAGGTTTTTTTCTTAATCTTTCATGTTAAGCTTGAAGCTGTTTATTGCCACAAATCTTTTAAGTTTAGGCATGCCAAATTTTTATTCTTTAAAAGAATTATTTGGTTGTTATTTCATAAATTTAAAACCATCTTCTACAAAAAAAAAAAAAAAGAAAAGACTAAGCCTGGAAATGATTACAAATTTTCTTATACTTGTACCACTCTTGAATAAGTAGTTTACATAATTATCATTCCTTCATTCATATTATTTTCATGCATTTTATACCAAGATTGATAATTTTTATCTTTTTCTGAAATTACAATTTTTATCAAATTTAATTCAATTTAATTGGTATTTACCAATTTAATTCAGGGTAAATACTACAGTCAAATTTTAAACAGCCAATTTTACTGGTGTGATTGTTATTTACAGCTCATTTTACAACAAGACATGTTAAGCTGGATTAATTAATTAAAATGTTTAACAGTCATTTATAACCAATTTTGTTGTGGATTAGCCACTGGGTTACGTTCTTATATAACAAACAAGTGGTTTACGATACCTGCTCTGTCTGCAGTAAAACACAACCAGATAACTAGACAGAACAGGTATGTCGTAGACCATTTGTTTGCCAGTAATGTTAAACTGATTAGGCACTTTTACAAGTTTTGAAGATTTTAAACATTAATAGAGTATTTGACAATTATTGTGTGGTAATAGATTACTTTAAAACTTTTAATAGAGGATATCATTTAAAAAGTTTTTACTATAGCTTAATAATAGATTACTATGAAATTCTTTATAAAATAAATCCTTTAAAAAGTTTTATTTTTAACTACCAATAGTCTCACTATTACTCAGTTTGTTGGAAAATGTGCTATTTTGTTTTGTTTAATCGTAGAACAATCTACTTCAGCAAACATCATTAATAAAAAGCTCTCATATAATAAGCCAATTCAAGTCCATAATAGTTTTCCTCACAATATCCTAAACTAAAAAGAAACCTTTATTGCTTTAAAACAAATTGGATAAAAAACTTTCCTTTTCTTGAGCTGATGAACTCCTTAACTATAAGTTTTACTATAGAATTAATTTTTTAAATTTGGTTGCACACAAAACTCTTATTTTTCTTACCACAATAAACTAAACTTAAGTTTTCACTGCTAAAAGAAAGAAAAAAAAACTTTCTCGATATATCAAAAGAAAACCCTGATTAAAAAAATAAAATAAGCAAAATTTTTACATACAGTCATACAATACACAGAGTTATTACATGCATTAGCTCACTTTGCTAAAATATTATTAATATTCATTCCACAAAAAATATGTTTAATAATTATACATAAGGTATATTACAACAATAAATTCCCTTTATGTTAATAAACTACAAATACAATGATTATATGTACATCGGACTTTTTAGTACCTTATCAGTCATTAATTGTACATGACAAACAATCTATCGTGACTAGAATTGTTTACTCATTTTTCATTTGGCATTGTCACAAAAAAAAAAAAAAAAAAAAAAAAAAAATAGATTAGTAAGATTAACAGATTAAAAACTAAATAACATGAAAGTAATTTGACTTGCAAGAAGCAGATTTATACCAAAACAAAATATTAATGGACCAGCCATTGAAGTAAAGAAAGATTAACTTAATTTTCCTGCAAATTTTAGAAAACCATTATTGAAACGATACCATCAACTAATTGATTGATCCGCTTTTAAAACTGCTGCCTGCAGACTGATGTTATATCAAATGGCTGATAAAGATAATTTCATTCTGCAGCTACTTTTCCTTCTGGATTGGTTTTTACCCGAAAGCATTCAACGACTGGCTTCTCTTCTACCAAGTTAGGCCTGACTCTAAAGCAGTCGACTGATGGCACTATTTCTGTCTCTGGATTCATTCTCAGATAATCCGGAATTACTTGATCTTGAGTTGATTTCATTCTAAAAATATCTTGAATCCTTATTTCCTCAGCATTAGTTCTCATCCTGTAGGGCAAAACACAGTCAGGAATAGAATACTTACAAAGTAAAAAAACAGGACTGAGGAGGGAGCTTTTGGATACACTTTTTCCCTGTTTGTGTAAGTTAATTGCAACCTTTTTGCTGTTTTTCAGTCAACTTTCTAAAATGTTTAAGCAAAAAAAAAAAAAAAAATTGTTTTCTATTAAAAAATTAAAGGGTGAAAAAATTTGTTACAGAACTAATATGATTAAAAATAATGACTGAACTTGAATTCAAGTGAACTTTTATATCACAAGGAGAGACTTTAGGTCTTCTCTACAATCAGGATTGCATTTTTTAAATGAAAAAATATCAATAGATACAATTATTTTTTTTATTAGAGAATTTCCCTATAAGAAAAACACTATTACCATGGTGAGCATGGTTAGACCTACCTGGTGCAATCTGGCACCTTTTGTCAAAAACATCTTTCGTTCATACCTAAAAAATTAGTATACATGGTGGAAAAAAGTCTGGAAACAATATAATACCTTTAAAAGTATTTAAGTAATAAAACTAAAACTTTGCAAATTGATTTTGAGTGATAAGGTCTACTTACTAAACTACTTATTTTCCTTGGAACTCCAAAGTGGGACGGTCCACAAGGAGTGAGAAGAAAATCTTAAATGTAAGCATAGGTTCATTAAATTAAAGGTCTCTAAGAATAGAGAACAATGCCGTAACCCCACCTCAAATGGATGATCGTGTCAAAAATGGCAGACGATCAAACTTTGCATTAAAATCATATTGCTGAAAACAAAAAATGTAATAACTCCCGATCCACTCGACCTTTTGAGGTCGGGTTTTTGGCAAATTGCTCAGAAAGCAAAGCCCTTTAAAATAATGTGTCATATAACGTAGCCAATACAGTTTCCCTGACGACCTCTACTAGGGACGTCCCTAAAAGAAGTCTTGGGAAAAACTTCGTTGGCCTATGTCATATGATACATCATCTTAAAGGGCTTTGCATTCTGAGCAATTTGCCACAAACCCGGCCTTAAAAGGTTGAGTGGATTGGGAGTTATTGCATTTTTTGTTTTCAGCAATATGATTTTGATACAAAGTTTGAAATGCGCATGTGCCATTTTTGACTTGGTCATTCTTCTGACGTCGGGTTTGTGGCGTTCTCTATTCTTAGAGACCTTTAATTTAATGTACATATTGACCTATTTAAGATTTTCTTCTAACTCCTTGTGGACCGTCCCTCCTTGGAGGTGTAAGGACAATACCTTTAGAAGTAATTTAGAAAGTAGTCTTAGTCGCTCAAAATCTTGATAACTTAAATACTTAAAAAGTAATAAATTGTTTCCAGACTTTTTTCCACTCTGTATATCCATTTTCACACTAAGTACTGACGACTTATGTAAGGAGAGGTACCGGTTAAATTCATTGAACATATGCTTACAGTATGAAGACCAGGTCTATATCCATGTGTTTGCAAACATTGGACTATAGCAACTGGGTAAGTAAAAACGGTTAAAAAAATTAGTATTTTGACCATAATTAAAATACAAAATACAATAAAGATCGAACTGGCAACCTTTGGATTTGAAGACGAGCAATATTACCACTCAGCTAAACAGGCAGTTAATCTTAAAATGTGGTTTAAAATTATAAGCACACTGTTACGGGTCATAATTTACATATTTAAGAAACCACCGGATGGTCCAGTAGTTTTTTAATGCAGACAAGGGTTTGGTTTCGAGGTGTACGCACTAGAGGGAGTCGATTTAAGATCGAGTAACAGAGGTAAATTTTTCCGTAAGGTAAATTTATTAATTTTACCTTACGGAAGTAACGGCAGGCAGATGCTAGACCAGATGTGTATCCGACCTGTGCACTGGGATTACAACTTACAGAGTTTGGTATGAAAAACTTTGTGTTGTGGAGGTATAATTTCGACTTGTTGGGGTAAGGTGCAAATTGAATTCAACTTATGTACTGAAATTCTAGTTATGGAGGTGAACTGTCTATACAGCCCACTCTCGTTCATCGGAACTAATGTGGCGGACGGACGGTTCGGATGTCAAAAAATTCCGATGAAGCGGAGTCCGTCGTGAGTCATCATTTCCGCCCGTACGGTGACCTATCGTGATTGTATTCACTCTTGTTTTTAAGATAACACAAGAGATTTGATGAAAATAAGGCACTCAAACTTTAAACATGGTAACAATGAACCTATAGGAATAAAAACAACGCAGGAAATAAAGATCCAAAATCGTTATTCTCATATTCCATATTCATATTCCACTCATATTCCAGCAGTCAACTGACTTCCACGTAACATAGGTGCAGTCGCGACGCGAGGCAGACTGAATGACAGTTTGGGAAGAGGTCGAAACGGATGTTTACTTCCTGCCCCCTTCCTCTTTCTATTTTTGTGCGAATACTCCACGGCCTCGTAAATCACATCGATGGGTACAGATTATGGAAAACGCCTGATGACGTTTGATGCAAAATTCGATACTTCACTGTTGTGCGGATAGAACGAATGGAAATTGAAGGTGCTAAAACAGAAAAATTATTTATTTCGTAAGAAAATAAATTAATGATATCCAGATTTTCAGTTCCGATGAAGAGGAGTTCCGATGTCGCCGAGTCCGATGAACGAGAGTGTACTGTATCTTCTACTCACAAAGGTAAAATATAACCGTAGCCTACAATTATTATTTTGAGTTAAGTGTGGTGTTTGATTTTACTTAGGCAAATTTTCCAAGTACAGTCAACTCCCGATTATCTGGGGTAATGACTGGTTGAAGGGTCCCGGATAACCCAAAACCACGGTTAAAACAAAGAGTTCAATAAATTAAGTAAAACACGAAATAAACAAATAAGTTTTAATTAAGGGTCCACGAGTTTCCAGTTTTTATTATTTGTTATTGACCAAACCTTATTGGAATGAATAAACAGATCTATAATTGAGTAAACAAGGAACACAATAAAAGGGTCCAACGTGGACAAAAAACCAAGGCCAGGTGTTCTATTGTTTGGCATCGGCAGCAGGGATGGGTGGGTGGGGTGAGGGGGGGAGGGTCGCTTGGGATAATTTATTCAAGATAAGAGCTCGCGTACAAAAACGAGTGATGGTTCATCTTTTTGTCTAATTGTTAAAAATGTTATAACAACCAATTGTCCCAAATGTATGCTAATTATGGAATTAGGTTAGTAAATTTATAACTTTGTCAATTAAAATTTTAATGTTACGGTACGTTAACAAAAATTTCTTGAAATGCAAAACAAATGCGTTTTGAAATGTGTTGTTTAGAATGATATAAGTTAAAATTAATAGGGGTCACTGAACAGCAGACGAATCAGAGCGATAATTACAGACAAAACTGGAAACTAAATAGGACCTTTCTTGGTTTCTATTTTTAGCTCATCCCGGCGGGCGACCAGTTGTTTATTAGCTAGCAGTCAAGGTCATACCCGCCATTGCGGCTTCCCATCCCCATCCCAACACGCCGCCATCGCTCTGACTCGTAACTGACCACATGACTACGATCACAATTACGCCACCGAATAATTTACAGATTATTTTCGGTGTTTCATTGCTTTTTTCCATTGATAATTCAATAATAATTAGTAAAGATATTTCTTCTTAAGTAATTTAAACATAATAAGATTGATAAATGATGGTATTGTTGTCAAAACTGAGAAAATAAATGAAGTTGAAATTGATGTTTTGTGACCTCTGTTAATCCGCAACCCGGTTTACCCGCCCCCGGATAATCGGGAGTTGACTGTATATAGAAAATTATTTGAGATAACGAGGATTCCGATTTAGCGAGAGTCAACTATATTCAGAAAAGACCTACCTCACGTCAAATCCTGGCATATTGAGGTCGACCATGTTGACGGATGCATCACCACCGCCGCGGTGGACACGGTTGTGGTGGCGGATCAGGTAGCTGTCCTTGGCGAATGTGCGGCCGCAAACGTTGCAACCGAACATGTGTCGGGCGGCGTGCGTGCGCATGTGCTCCGTGTAGTGCACCTTGGATGTGAAGACGACACTGCACCGGTCACACGCTAACGGTCGGTCTCCCACGTGACTCAGCCGGTGCGTGTTGACGTAGCTCTTGACCGCAAACCTACCACAATAAAGACGAGTCACACTGGTGAGATAGTCAATTGGTAATTAAATTATTATTTTAACTGATTTTGTTTTATCAAGAGATCAACAGTCACTAACGGTAAAGGTGAATTTATTTTGTACTATATTAGAGTCCCGATAAATCAAACCAATTAGAAAAATACATTAAATACAAAGTGTAAGTAAATAAAACAGTAAAGAGAATCAGTTGACTCGTAATGGTCTGGCACAACATTCTGAAATGCATGATCAGCAAATGCATGATGATGTTGGAAGCCATATATCTCAAGCGGTATGAGTCATCAGTAGACACTTATACAGTGTACAATAATTCTTTGCTGTCTTTGCTAGGGATCAGATCTTATTTTATATCTAGCTCATGAAAAGAATAGGCCTATACTACAACTTTGGCTGAGGTTTTATTTCATGAAAATTGAACAAAGAAATTAGCTAATATTTGTTATTTTTGACATTTAGTTTGCATTTTACAATCTTTTAATAAACAGTTTCAATTTTTTTTGGTTTTCTGATCTCAAGCATACATTATTGGGCCTTAAACCGGATGCAAAATAGATAGCCAAACAATAGATCGTAATTTAAGAATTTATCCTTATGTTTTTCCAAAGTAAGAACCCTGGACTGCTGGAAGTAAACAATAATAAATTCAGTAGAGAATAAAATAGCCTTTTCCTCCTCCCAAAACCACTACAGTCTCATCTGTTTTAAATGTTATCTTTTTTGGTTTTTATTTCTAACACAATGATAATTTTGGTTTTGCACTAGGCAGACTTTCGGATTACCGAAGTCTGGATTGTCATGAGAATGAGAATGTTTTATTGTCGTTTTACAATAATGCATTGACAAAGTCAAGAACTATATCTAATAGTGTAAGATAACGTCAAATAAAAGGCTTAATGTTCATCAGTATACAAGATAAAACTGAAGTAAAGCTATAGTAAAACTAAAAACAGATTTGTCTTTCAGGTAAGTCTAAAAATTCTGAGAGTACATAAATGATGGGTTCTGTAGAAGCCAATCATAAAACATTTTTAGAAAAATATTCCCTGAATATTTCTTTGATGAATTAATTAACTTGTTAAAAATCTGTTGAGAAGTAACCATATGACTGTGTTGTTTTTAGTTAGCATACAATGCTCTATTGCAATTTTATTTTTGTTCTAGCATTGTAACTAAGCTATGTACCTCACTACTGAGGCTTAGAGATTGAAGATTTTTCAAGATAAAAGAAACGGAATAAAAATGTATAGATTTATAACTGTCATAATTTTCAATTGAATAAATAAAGGTTTGCAGTGTTCGAAAGGTCCAACTTTTGATATTACCCTAATTGCTTTCTTTTGAAGAATTAAGCCGCGTTTGCACTGGCCGAACGTGTTCGCCGAACAAAGTTCTTCTGAACTTTTGTTTGTTCGTTGCTAACATTTAATAATGTAAATCATATGGCAGGCTAATTGTTCGTTGAGAATGTGTGTTGATTTTTGTGTACGCCGAACAAGTTCGCCACGAATGTTTGCCCAGTGCGGACGCGGCTTTAGGATATCTTTAATGTTACTACTGTTACCCCAAATTAAAAGTCCATATTTAATAATTGACTGAAAGAAAGCAAAATATACGGATCTTACATAATCCTCAGGAACACAAAACAATATATGTCTAAGTAAGAAAATCACCCTACACAGCCTCTTTGATATGAATTCAATTATGTGAGTTCCATGTTAAGTCTTCATCAATGTAGATTCCTAAAATTTAACTGTTGTGACTAAATTTTTTGAGGCATGTTTTATTTTTTTTTAGCGAATTTCCCTATAGGGAATACGCTATCACGGTAGTAGCCATGGTAAGCCCTAAGCCCGGGACCACTTTACTTTTTCATTTTGAGGTCCCCAGAAGCCAAAAACACAGTTCGTTCATTTTCATATAGATATGTCCCTGGTACCGATAAACTTTTGAAGCGGACCTCCGATTTTGATCAAATTTGGTATGAAGGTGTAAGACCAGGTCTATTTTCATGAGTTCGCGAACCAGCATTGTCGGGTTATTGGAACGGGGTTGTATGGGGTTTCAAAGGGGTAAAAATTGGGTTTTTGGCATTTTTGGACTTCAAATTTCAAAATTCATGAATTTGAACTAAAACTATTTAAAAGAGCTTAAAAAACAAACAATTTAGTACCGTATTTTGAATTTTTAACTTAGCTTAAATGGTTACGGAGAAAATCCAAAAATGTGTTTTCCGTGTTATTTTTATGGGAAATCAAGAAAACCCTATATCTTACCTATTTATTGACATAACTTAATCAAATTTGGTATGTACATTATCTAGATAGGGTATAACTTATACTTGCTTACAAAACCCATATGGCGGCAAACCTACATAATCACCCCCATGGGGTTTATGGGGAAAATAACAAATTGCCAGAGCTTGGTACAATTTTGTGTTTACATCCACCAATTATTGATTAGCTTAGATTTTCAAACAACACCCCATGGCAGCAAACCTACATACTCGATCCTATGGTTTTTTATGGGGAAAGTAAATAATCTGAAATTATATTGGAAATTCACTGAGTACGCAGGTCTGCTGCGACGGGTTTTTTTTTTTTTAACTGAATAAAATGTTTTGGGTTTTAGACTCATTTATTAAGAAACCATTAGCCCTGAACCATGTTGAGGCCTCATATAATGTAGAATCAACAGGGTTTGAAAGAACTAAAATCAGAGTGAACATTTAGAAAAGTTGTATCATCCGCGTATAAGAAATATTTACCTACAACAGAGCTGGGAAGATCATTTACTTGTACTAAGAATAAAAGTGGGCCCAAGACAGATCCTTGAGGTACCCCAGTCCGGAAGTCTATATATCTTTGGATCAGTTTCCATTGATAAAGACCTTTTGCCTATGGTTTGATAAATAGGATTCAAAAAATTTCAAAGAGGTACCCTTTACACCATAATAATTTAAGTTTAGCGATCAATTCTTTGTTGTCCACGCAATCGAAGGCCTTGCTCAGGTCACAAAAAGTAGCCTGAGCAGGTCTTACTCTCAAAAGAGTCTAATATTTGCCTAACTAATGTATCAATTGCATCTATAGTACATTTTCCTTTTCTGAAACCAAATTGGGATGTATTTATGTATCCATTACTTTAAAGGTAAGAAATTAATTGATCATAAACTATGATTTCAATTACTTTAGAAAAAACTGGGATAATTGAAATGGGTCGATAACTTTCAGGGATATGTCTCGGCCCCCCCCCCCCCCTTATACACTGGACAGATTCTAGGTAGTTTTAATTCATCTGGAAAATACCCTTCAGTTACGCATTTGTTTATGCAAACTGTCGAAGGAGTAATAAATGTGTCAAAATTAAAATACGTTTGAAAGTATTGTTAGATAATTTAAAAACATCTACGCTATCAGAATTCTTTAGCCTCTAAATAGCTTTTGTCACATCGTTGACTGTAACCATTTGTAAACTAAAGGTATTACTATGAACAGGGTTATTTTTAATGAAGGACAAACTATCTACATTTGACTTAACAATACTATCTTTTAAGAGGGATATCAAATTTACAAAATGGTAATTAAATCTGTCAGGAGTGACCTCAACAAGCTCAATAAGTGGGTTGTTTATATCATCTTTGTTTCACAATCTTTAAAAGCCGATTTAGTTCCTGAAGTTTTTTTATTGGGATCACGTGATTTTTTTTATTTAAACTTAATGGGACATTTACAAGAAGTCCATCATGGTCAGAATAAAGAAAACTAAAAGTACTGCTAATTGCTTGATAACTAAGGTGTGAATTTAAGAATACATTATCTAAACACCTGACATCTGACACATGACTCCACTGTACCTGAGACTCATTAACATTTCACCCACTATACCCACCTCTTATTGCATATATCACACGAATATGGGCGTTCGCCTGTGTGGACGCGCTTGTGCGTGTTGAGGCTGCTCTTCTGCGTGAAGCGTTTCTGACAGATCTCGCACTGGTAGGGCCGCTCGCCTGTGTGAGTGCGCATGTGCACTTCCAGGTATGGCTTGCGACAGAAACTAGCCTCGCACATCTGTACATATACATGTGTGTGAAATGAAGGTACTATACACGTTAAAAGATGTTACTTGTTCTGCTGTACACTGCACTACAATAAAGGGTGTGTAGAATCAAGATGACAGCAGAAGTGAGACTAATAAAGCACAAAGAAATTTGGTCAACCTAGTACGAAAAAAACAAAATTCACTTTATTTGTAGCTGATTTAATTTTTAACGTAAACCGATGTATTTAAGCTCCTGAGCAAAATTCCAACAAAATATAGCCCAGCTGGCTCATATATGAGTCAGTCGGTTTTCTCAATACAGCCCAGCAAATCACATGAGAGCCAGCAGGTTTCATAAAAATTAATTAACTTCAAATTTGACTTGATTTACAAGGATCTGATTGTGTGATACCAGTCTATTTTTGGAGGACTGACACTTTTAGTCGAATGGGTGTATTTGGAGAATTGGTACTTGTCGGTTATAGACACAACCTATTTTAAATGTGACTCAGTAAGGTTAGGTTCGTCAGGTGAGCACAGATATGTCAATCCGTGTGCCGTTATCCTCATTATTGTTTGTTTAACAACAATGCGTCTGATGTATGGGAACACAGGTCGTTCAAGATCAAGCGCTCATTGTCAGTCTTGATGTAGCCCTTGTAGCCACTTGATGTTCGGTGTGCGTGATTAACCAGTTAACGCTATATATAAAACTTTGAAGTAGTTTTACTTTTGAGTGAACAAAGATATAGGAGCCATAATTTAATTATCTATCGTAACCTGACCTACCCAAACCCAACCACTATGGCGGCTAACTCTCCACTTTCCTTGATGACATTGTCGCATTCTGGAATTCTAGATGGATCAACTCGGGTACCTGAAGTATGTGCAAAAAGTTAACAAAGGTTGGAACTCTATTGTAATGCGTCATTTTTCATTATTTTCTATCATGTACTCTTAAAATAATAAGTTGTCCCTATAACCAACAAGTACCCGAGAAATATCTTATAAATGCTAGTTGATAATTTAGTGCCTGGGGACTCACTCTTTAAAAAAAATAACAGTTATATCCTAACAAACTAAAAAATAAAACCAATAACTTAACTAAAATTTCTAAATAATACTCACTGTGCAGGCAAAAGGCTTATTCTCAGAGTGCATTTTCATATGAACATAGTATGACGACGGGGAAGACAAAATCTTGCCACAAATGTTGCATATTTGTGTTTTCTTTGTACTGTTGGTATCACTGGAGGGCGCTTGCTCGTCGATTGTCAAGGCGGTGGGAGAGTTGCGACCGGACTTATCACTTCCACTCTCGTCGTCACTCTCATCATTCTGGCAGTTGTAGAAACTCATCTGGAATTTTGGAATTTTTATAGAAGAAATTTGTATTAAATTAAAACAAGTTATAAATTCAGCACACTGACGAAAGCACAAATTTCCAACCTCTATAACTTGTGTTTTTTTTTTTTTTTTTTTTTTTTTTTTTATGACTGTTCTATATACATGGTTCACTTTATAAGTGACATAAAGTGAATCAATTTAAACTAGACTATTAGATAAAACTACTAGCCTACTGCTCCATTTTCGTTAAATATTTTATGTGACATATTTAACTACAGTAGTAAAAGTTTCCGCTTAAAAGATTACATTGATCTCCTATACACAGTAGAACGTAAATGACTTAGTTTGGACATAAAAAACCCCACGGAAAGTCAATAATCCGGATTTGTATTTAGAAAGAAATAAAACATTGTACATTGTCTGCCAATACATCTTTACTGAAGGGTGAGCGATGGGGGGAATAGAGCCTAGCAAGAAGTAGAGGAGAGGTTGCGGAAAGGTCACACATAAATTCTAAATGACCCTTAAGCTTCACTTATGTTCAAGGTCACACAGCCAATTTTACACACTGCATGCTGTATGGCAACCATCGTCAAACACCAGTTGAGTCATTACGTCAGTCTGTCATACTGACCATGAGCTGTACTCTATGCGTGCATTACATTTCTGTTACGGTACGTGTGTTACAGTTAAGGACTTAGCTGCAAAACCCAAACCACTATCACAGTTCAAAAGCCCATTACACATTAAAAAAGTCAAATAATGTCTGATGTTTTTAGTGACATGTTGCTATAAATAAAATATGATTCAGTAGGGTACTTGAATATTAAACAATGTTTTTAATTCATCTCTCTTCAGGGCCCTTTATACTGTAAGAGAAAATTTACAATTTTAACACTTTTTTCCTTAAAAAGTAACCGGCCATTTTTAAAGTAGATAATCCGGATGTGGTCCGGTCCCAAGTAAAACGGATTGTCAAAGTTCTACTGTATTGTTGTAAGAAATACATTTCTTTGTTAAGTAGCCCTATTATCTGCTCTTTATTAACTGAGAAATACATATTTATCCACAGATGTCCACAGGTATTCTTTTTTAGACACAGACGCAATTTTGACCGGCAATAGTGGAGAGGTACTTGAACTTGCAGCTGCCATTTTGATTTTGAGTTATAGTGTACAGCGCATCGCTGCTGATATGACCTCCTTCACTTACAGATAAATCCTAATGAGTCTATATCCCACAACCAGTTGTTTTACGAACCCCTCGTATTTTTGTTGACTTTCCAGTCCTACTTTAGTTACCAGTATTTAAGTCAAAGCACCATAAAAATTCAGGTATGCTAAAAAACCACAAGTGGTGTAGCTTCCTTAAGCTTATAACACTAACCTCTGGCTCAACTTTAATCTGGTACTGCTTCTGCTGTTGTAGAAACTCCATGGCCCGGTACTGATTCATAGCGAAGTTGAAAGCTGCAGGATGAAAAAACTGGTTTTCGGGCATCATACGAGGTGGAGGAACACATCTCACCTCTCCCTCTGCAGCAAGAACAAACCAAAAGGGGAATTCAGACTCACTACACCTTTCGTTTATATCTTCCTTTTGCTAATTTTCTTTTTCTGTCATAGTAAAAGATTTAAGTTATTGGCTTTTGGAAATGACAACAACTTAAATCAGCAACAGCCTGAAGTGTTAATATAAAACATGTTACTATTGAAACAACTATCTAGTTTTTAATGATCGATGAAGGATTCAAGAATAAAGTAAATAAAATTTAGGATATTCGTTCAGGTACGAAGAAGAAACAGTCCAGTTAATAGCTTTTTATTTTTTATTAACTTATTGGTACAGTACAAAAGTTTATAAAAGAATGAGAAATTGAAACAGTAAAATTACCTGATATTTTATGGTAAGCCTATGAACTTATACATAAATATGAGCACATAATTAAATTTTTACAAAGTTGTCCAAAAGATGAATGGATTTCCCCAAGAAACTTAGAGATATAAGATGGAAAGATTAATTTTTGTAAATTGAAAAAAATTAATATAACTTAAAAAAGAATGTCCAAGCCTGTTATTTGGCATACCCGAATGGAAAAGTCCCAACATTCCAGATCTCTGACATTATATAAAATCTAGATCTAGCCATTTCTGGGAGTATATACTATGTATATATTAAACCTATGGTTTTTATTGGATCAAATTTGTATGGATTTACATGCAATGGCCTTGACAATGCCTTGACATTGCAAACCTATATATGCAAGAAGTCATATCAGAGACAGATCGGTTAGATAGCAAGATACATAAAACAATTCTAAAATGCAAATGATATCTGAAATGACCATGATGGTTTCTGAAATTAAAATGGAAAAGGTGTAGATGATCAGATATTGTTTGATGTTTTTAGGTACTATTGTTACCATAACACTAATTTTTATATAAAATTGTATTCACTAAAAATTTGCTTCATCATTTTCAAAATCAGAGGCTAGGCTTAAATTATCCTGGGACCAGGAAGAGAAAAAAAAAAATATAACATTGACGAAAAATCCCTATTACAAAAATTACAGACCCTAAACTGTAGCGTTGTTATTGCTTAAGGTAACAGGAATCAAAGAATTCATATATTTACTAGGGGTGTAAAAAATGTATTGACTCCTCAAATTTTCCCAATTGTACTGTTACGGATCAAAGATTTCCCTCAAGATACGTGACATATATGACTTTGCCTTAAAACTCAACAGCTTACAATGGGGCAGTAAAATGATAAAAAGAATATATTTTAGTTTACTATATTACATCACAGGTAATTGAAATAGAATCAAAACTACATAACAGTAGGCCTACTTCTTAAAACTTATACCCATCATAACTAAAATAAAATCTTGATTAGATGATCAGTTTAAGCTTCTTCAATTATTGAGGAAAAAAATTAATAATTTCCCCAAAATTTCCCCAGACACCTTGAAATTTTTCCCAATCCTAGATTGCCAGATCCGACATAATCTGTACTCCTGATCTTCACTAATGTATGGACCTAGCCTTGAGCAACTGATGCACAAATTTTCATAAAAAAAGTAAAGTAACCGAAAAAATATTATGTTTAATAATGCAATAAGGACAAAAAAATAAAAAATGAATTTGGTCAGTAAAGGCTCATGTATAAAGTAAAGTATAAAGTAAAGTAGGCCCTAACATGAGACGAACATTCTACTCAAATAGTAATTTTAGGCTCCAATAATGTCACAGAGTACCTACTTCTGTTACTTAAGAAGTAGTAACATGAACATTTGTTTTTTTATGCATGAAAGACTTTTTTCTGAACCATTATAGGATGGCCACACATTCAATCTGACCTGTGTTTAGTTTAGTATTTTAGTCAGTGCTTAATTTCTAAAAATAGAGGTCAGGGAACTGTAAAGGAACTGGCTCACCAAGGGCCCTCCGGAAGATTTTTTTAAGTTACTCTTAAGTTGCAGCGTTTTTAACGTACCTGAGAATATTTTTGCAGCTTTTTTATGACACTCAAAATACAGTTTAAAAGATATAATTAAAATCATTAAGCCTTTCGGGAGCAGGCATGTTTCATACTGACTAACTTAACAATGTAAAATCTAGATAAGGCCTAATTTTTCTGCAAGTTAAAAAATATCCGGGTTAAGAAGAACATCATATTTAAAAACTTTTTATTGAACATCCAATATTATTTTAAAGGAACCCAAATTAAAAGACTGGGATGAAACTAAAAATATTATTAAATGTTAAATTAACACTCTATAGGGCCTACTTGACTTTAAGGCTTTTCCTTAAAATATTGTCCAAAACTTCAACATGTCTTCATCATGATTGTTTTCTCTTGATCTTTCCTTACTCTTAACAGCTAGCGCTGAGTGGTGTCCAGAAATGAGCCAACAGTAAACACACTATCTGGATTAAACGGCCGAAGAGGAGGTCCATTTATTTTTATAAACAACAGGCCAGACACCGTTGAAATATTCAGTGAGGATCTCAGTGACGTAATTATTAAGTTCATTTAAGAGAAACCGCTCTCACATTCACTTGGCGAAATGGCGATCGAGTCTATTGATCTCTTTAAAGGAATAAGGCTGTCGGGTATCCTTTTGGTGTATATGTATTCCCGAAAGCCTGTGATCAATCGTCATTCAAGGTAGGTAGTGAGACCGATGCATGCAAACTGGCGTAACAACAGTTAAGGCTGCTCGCCTTAATTTCTGTCAGTCACCGTCATTTCTGCACGATGCCTAAAACACCGAACGGTCGGTTCTCTCGCGACAAGAGTGGCGACACGTGTCGCGGGCATCATGGCGGCGACTCCAGTGTGTAAGCTCCCATAAGATAACATGAGTTGGTGTTTGGCCTTGATGTCGCCAGCACAAAATATGACGGCGACATTGTGATGGCTACTCCAGTGTGTAAGCAGCCTTAAGAACCGACCTAATGGGCTGCCGTCCAGCGCATCGCGCTCACGCCACTTATAAAAGATAGCGACCAGTCAAGGCCCTAGAGACGGTACTTTAAACTTCTAACAATATTATATCCTTGTTAAATAAAAGTTTTAACCATTTCTCAAAATTAATTCACTGTGACAAAAAATAACGTACAAAATTATGTAAACAAATTTTTTTTAGTACTTTCTAAAATAATTATTTTATTTTTATTATTATTATTATTATTTTTTAAAGGTACGTGAACGCCGTTCCGCCGCGTTCCCCCTGAAATCGAGCACTGATTTTAGTAGCTTATGGTAGCAGTAAGTAATCCATTTAAGCCTAACGTAATAGACATGTATTAAAATATAAGTTATTAGCCTCGTCTTGAAAAAGGTAAGTACTACAGTAAAACCCTACATACTAGACTCCCGATGGCTCAACAATCTAGCTAACCCAACACCTAAATACGCACTTTTAAACATTTTTCTTTTGGATAATTGTTTTAAGTTCAATGTTTGACTTGTTGTTTTGAAAATCAACTATGAGAAACAACCTGGGAGCCGAGCATCTGCTCGGTAAACTTAACGAATTCAGCCTAGTAATACGTCAGCAGGTCTAATGAGGCTCAAGTGCAAAAAGGCTTGTTTCTACTCAAAACAGGCTCGGTCCCTCCGCTCACTCGCCTTCATGATGAACTCGTTCACTTCCCTTAAACTCGCCTTTCAGATTTTTAGTTTTTATTATCCTTTTACTTCACTTATTTATCTGAACATTCAAAATCAGAAGTAGAATAGTACGAATAAAAAATTATAAATTGTTTAGCATAAGTACCTGTTTAACCGAGCCTTGCTCTTTCAAGTTGCTTTTGTTATAGTATCATGGTAATTAGGCTATGAAGATTATACCAACAATGCCTTTTCGCCAATGACAGCTTTTTAAAAAATATGCTAAAAATTAAAATTCTTTTATTTTGGTTTACCTTTCATTGTTATTTTGCTGCCTCGATGGCAACCCATAAGACCAATGTTCAAAATTACAGTTTTAAAACTTAATTTTAAACAAAAAACTATTTTTTTTAATATTAGTAAGGTTTAAAGATATTTAGGTTTATAAAATGTACAAATTTGTAAATAAAAGAAAAATTTGGGTCACTTTCTTCTGTCCACTTCTGGTACATGCTCTTTTTTAACTGTCCACCACTGGAACATGTGCATTAACTTACTTTATTTTAACGGCTCATACAAGATTATTTTCTGCTGGAAACTACATACAGTGGAACCTCAATATATCGAACCTGAAGGGGAATGTAAAAACTTCGTAATATTAACGTCTTCGATATACTGAGGTTCATTAAGTTATATCAAGGTTACTTTTTACAAACTTCAATATAAGATTAGGTTCACGACTACCTCATGATATCATTACTTATTTCCAATTAGCCTAGCAATTGAGGAATAAATATGCGTTCCTCTAACGATCACTTAATGGACACTTAGGACGATAAATGGAACGAAAACTAACACAATAAGTTAACTGCAAGCACGGGAAACAAGAACAGCGCTACGAACACAAAAGACAAGGGGCTGCACTTCCGCAGACGCCCGGTGGAACTATCGAATGGGAATGTAAAAACTTCGTAATATTAACGTCTTCGATATACTGAGGTTCATTAAGTTATATCAAGGTTACTTTTTACAAACTTCAATATAAGATTAGGTTCACGACTACCTCATGATATCATTACTTATTTCCAATTAGCCTAGCAATTGAGGAATAAATATGCGTTCCTCTAACGATCACTTAATGGACACTTAGGACGATAAATGGAACGAAAACTAACACAATAAGTTAACTGCAAGCACGGGAAACAAGAACAGCGCTACGAACACAAAAGACAAGGGGCTGCACTTCCGCAGACGCCCGGTGGAACTATCGAATGAAAATTATCGAGATGTACAATCGAATTTATCCATAATTCATGTATAAAAATATCGGGTCCAACTGAAGAGATCGAATAACATCTACCATCACTCAAACCATAGAATTGTCATGGAGGGCCAAAAAAAAGAGGACTCAAATCATTTAACATCTAGCCGAACGCATCTAGGCCTAGCTGAATTAAATACCTCTTTAAAAGAAACGTTTAAATGTCAGCAGCTGATCCATTTATGCATTTTAGCGAATTTCCCATAGAGAATAAGCTATTTTTAATGCCACAAAAAGTCTATATTCCTACCAGTAATTGAAAAAGAGGGATGTTTTCTTCATAATATAAGATAATTTTTAAAGGTTGAATATTT
Source organism: Neoaliturus tenellus (assembly GCA_030545055.2). Lineage (NCBI taxonomy): Eukaryota > Metazoa > Arthropoda > Insecta > Hemiptera > Cicadellidae > Neoaliturus > Neoaliturus tenellus. The sequence goes on along the minus strand of CM061533.1, from coordinate 255,940,563 downwards.
TGTTATTTAGGCTAGTTTTTTGTTAAAATATTGACTGTAGGTTATGTTGAACCTAATCAAGTTTGGTGTTTATAACTTTTAATCAACTTAGTCAAAATATAATAAAATCTTTGCTAAAAACTTTTACTTTATTTACAAACTACCATGTGATAGGCCTACCTACATTGAGTTACGAATAACCTATATTCATAAAAGTTACAATAATTTACCGTTTGAATACGACCAATATATATCGATCGACTCGTTCGATAATTTTCATTCGATAGTTCCACCGGGCATCTGCGGAAGTGCAGCCAGGCACGGCACAAGGCAACCAAAGTCTGCAGAGCGACAGGTTGCAACATGAAAGAAAATGGTGAGTTCAATAATTTAACTTATTGTTCTTTTTTAACTTCGATATGTTGAGGTTTTACATATCGCAAACTTCGATATGTAGAGGTGGTTAGGTTGTGCATTTTGGCGCTAACAAAGTTCGTTATATTGAAGTTATCCTCGCTAATCCGTCGATATATAGAGGTAGAAATAACATTAGATTGATAGGCTGGTTCAAGGGGAATGAGAAAACTTTGTTACATCGAAGATTTCAATATATTGAGGTTCGATATATCAAGGTTCTACTGTATTGACTAATCTACAAACAACATTAGGCTAAATCAGCTTTCACCTCGATTTATTAAAACCATTGTATGTGTATTCAAGTTACTGTACCAGTAATTAGGTGTCAAACTCCTTCCTTTCCTTATATCGTCCACTACTTGTGTGTTTACCTTAATTTGTGTATAGCGCCCTTAGGCCTATTTTAAGTCTGATTTTCATTAATTTTTGGTGGTAACAACTACAGACCAAGCCCTTTCCAACGACGCCCTAAACTTGAAAATTGTTTGAAAATTTTAAGAGAGTTCTCAACACAAAAATCCCTTAGCATATTAAATAAGTATAGATTAATTTAGCCATTGAAAATTCTGGTTTAAAATTGCAAAAAATAGGTAGGCCTAGGTCTAACAGGCCGATGTTAGGTTTAGCCCACAGGATCATAATTTATAGGATTACTTTGAGTTAACCTCACAGTAAGCCAACTGTAATTTGATTCTGAAATAAAATATTTTAAACATTAATTTCATTCTATTTAAAAAAATCAGGACTAGGCATTACAGCAATCAATCATTTAGGAAACCCCTTTAATGTTCCCTATAAAAATGCAAACACTGGAAAAGGGGTTGGTTGCTGTGGGGTAGGCCTTAATTATTATTCTAGGGAATACTAGACAGCAGAATCATAACCTACAAAATGTTTAGGTGATCTAGTATCGTCTAATCAATGGAAATTTTGGTAAAATAGGCAACTTTATATAGGGAACATTTTGAGTAAAATTGTGACAAAATGGCCAGTGATGCTAATTAGCATCATTAATTGCCGGGTCAATACAAGGTGGCTTGCCCTAATTATCAAACATACTGTAGAAAAAAATAAATTGACTGTTACCTCTGTCTGAACAAACGGAATCAGCCATGAAAATAAATTACATAAACACTTAGATTTAACTTTTATACGATAAGATTACAAATATATAGAAAATTTTACATTGATTACACAGAAAAATTAGACACAAATGAGAAAGAATCTTTTGTTTATTTTTTCGTAGCAGAAGCAAACTGATTTTAAAAAAACATGACAGCCAAAAATTTCCCGCAGTAAAAAAAGAAATGCACTGTTTCATAAAAATGAGAAGTATAGTTTATATATTCATGTAAAAGTAAAGAATTATATTTTCGGTTGGATGTTTGCTAGTAGACATTGTTATTTATCAAGATAGGTAGTGAGAAAATTTAATACATTTGTTATTGATTTTATTACGGAATAATGTTTTGGGTCAGTGGGCTGAAAAAGAGTTTAGAATATTATTCGCCCTACAGAAAAAAGCAATAAAATTATAGGAAAATTAGACTAATTAATCATGTCAAATCTTTCAGAGGATCTGGGGAATTGACACTGCCTTATAAAACTTATTTATATTTTAGAAACAATAATGTTCTAGAAAATTAACTGTACACAAACTCGAGGAGTCTCACTTCACTCTTAGTACCAGGTTAACCGAGCCTTGCTCGTTGTTTTTAATTCACTTTTGTTATATCATGAAAATCAAGCTATTAAATCTATTAGACTCTTTACAGATAACAGCTGTTAAAAAACTGCTTAAAATTAATTTTCCTTTATTTTTGTTTACTTTTAGTTGTTATTTCGTTACCAAAATAGCAACCCATAAGACCAATGTTAAAAATTACGATTTTAAAACTTAAATTTAGACCAAATTCGATTTTTTCCGAGATTGAGGCTATTTCTAAACTTATTTTTGGGCCAAAAAACTCTTAAATGCAAAGTTTAAGCAAAATCTAACAGCTAGATTTCGAGATCGTGGAACACACATCCCTTCAGACATTCCTCGTATTATAGTATAGGATAAACAGCAGAAATAAACTTAATTCGGGACCATAAAAAAAGAGATCAAATTAGTTATCTACTCTTCTATCCCAAGCAGGAATATCATTTTATAATAAATTACCAAACAATACAAAAATTAAAACACGTTGAAAAAATTAGATCTAAATTAAATACTTTTTACTGGTTGGTATATTTTACAGTAGGTAACCTAAACGCCCATTTAAGTCATGATGAAACATCATGCATTTAAGTGAGTTTATGGACCAACAACACTGACGTAAGGCAACTAAATTAAACACTAAAAATTAGTTATAATAATTATTGTTTATTATACAAAATTAACAAAAATGTTTAATTTTAGCTACGTGCATTAATGGATGTGTTAGTTTTTAAGGTTACTGCACCCTGTTTTGCATTATAACTTCTTTCCTAATTATTGTGAAATTTACATTGATACACAACTTTGAAGTGATTTACATCAGTCATCTGATCCATCACAATCATCACACTCACCCCTTCAGTCATACTCACCTTAAAATACGCACCACAGAGTGCGTCGGTGTTTCAAATAAAGTATCTAAAGTATCTAAAATATTTATTTTGATCATTATTATTACTATCCATAAACCATTTTCCTGCGCACCAAACTTGTTGCCTTGTTTACTTAATAATGAATGGTATTACAAGTGTTTTTTTAAAGAGTCATCTTCACCTTTGGGCTGGTAGCCCATTGTTGCGTAGTCGGGCAATGTTAACCATACGGCTTTTATGCTAAAACATGGTATTTTATTAACCTATTTCGGACGCCGTTTTTCAACCGATTTTTTTGAACTTGGTAAGTGTTTAGTTGAATAGTTATATTAGGCCCCTCATGCATCAACCTTTTGAAAATTTAGCAAACATAACTCTCTGTGAAGTCGCAAAGTAAATCGATTTTCCTTAGTAATATTTGTTAAATTTTCAAAATTTCGAGATACGAGGGTCCTAATATAATTTTTTTTTAACTAAACACTTACCGGTACCAAGTTGAAAGAAAATATGTTGAAAAAACCATATGGAATACTAACCGAGATAGCGGAATAGCACTAAAAATGAGCCAGTTTCCCTCACCACTTTAAGGGCTACTGCCGTCGCCACGCCGCACCTTAATTATGTCAGCTTGCATCGTTATTGTATTATTGGTGCATCTTGTTTGTTTTCATCCTTTAATTCCAACTGAAATCGTTATTGCCGATATGTCTGACGGCTGCGCAGACGGCTGATTAACATTGCCGACTGCGCAACAATGGGCTACTGGCCCAGGGGTGAAGATGACTCTTAAGAAACTGCACCCCTTTATATTGGCTGATGAAGCTGATACATTAGATGTTTATATAATTGCTGATGACCTAGGGGATGATGTAAATTGTAATGGGAATCTGCTAATCTATATAGGGCAATGGCTTTCTAACGCTGGTAAGTGAGGATTTCTCCTACGATGCGCACAATCTAAGAAAAAAGGAGGAACAGAAACATGTTTGCCTATTAATATGGACTGGGGATCGCCCACTGGTCGGAATTGACCAAAAATTCTGTTGATCTAAAGCCAATTAATTTTAAAATGTTTTATAACTGAAACATCTGTTCTTCCTGACTTGCTAGAGTTTATTTGTTACAACAGCTGACTAATGATTCAATCAATTTCCATTCTCCCATAAAAGATTAACATTAAAGGTAGGTTTACACGTGAGAGTTTTTCACTCTCAGAGAGTTTCGTACTCTCAGCTGGTACTCGCAGAGGTGTTTACACAACCAGCGAATTTTCCAAGATGGTTAATCCCAGACAGTTTTCTGCGAGTACTATCAACAGCTGTCTGAGATTTTTATGAGAGTAATTAACTACTCTCCGAGAGTGAAAAACTCTCATGTGTAAACCTACCCTAAAACTTAGAAAGCCATTGGGGTGGAGCTCTGGAAGTCGTATTTAATTATGATGGGATTCTGTTCATCAAAAGAACAATATCTTTCTAACGCTATGGGTAAATTTTTACTACGATGCACACAATCTGAGAAAAAAGGAGGATCAGAAACATGCTTGCCTAAATATTTGTAGATTCTATTGTAAAATTGCTTTTGTGATAAAAATTTGGAAGCAACCACCTGCACTGCATGGGCGGCATGGGAGGAAACTATAATTGTGTTGACAAATTCCACACATATTTGAATATTGAATTTGGCGTATTGAATATAATGCAAGTATTGCGACATTTCATAATTGGCTTAATGACGAACCATCTCAATAGGTTTTGTTTATAAAATAATACTACCCAAAATATCATCAAAACATCATTAAAGATAAAAACATTAGTGTTATGAACAATACATAAATTTAAAAATACCATTTTTATGCAAATTTTATAGTCTTAAACAGATTTTAAAATAGTTTAATTTATAGTACCAGGTTAACCGAGCCCTGCTCGTTGGTTTTAATTCACTTTTGTTATAGTGGCATGGTTATAAAGCTAATAAATTTCCACCAACAACCAACCACTCTGCAACACACATCTCATCACAGTTAACAGCTGTTTCAAAAATACTGCTTAACATTAATGTTACTTTATTTTTGTATACCCTTCGTTGTTATTTCGTTACCAAAATAGCGACCCATACGACCAATGTTCAAAATTACGATTTTTAAACTCAAATTTAGACCAAATTCGATTTTTCCTGAGATTGAGACTGTTTCTAAACTTATTTTTGGGCCAAAACACTCTTAAATGCAAAGTTTAAGCAAAATCTAACCGCTAGATTTCGAGATCGTGGAACACACATCCCTTCAGACATTGCTCATATTATAGTATAGGATTTATAAACAAAACTATATTACTGTATGTATGTTGCGTTAACTTTGGTTACCTGATTAGTTTTGACAATCGTATTACCTTTCTCGTCGAAATACTCTAACCATAATAAAAAATAAAACAAACCTCCTGAATTAATCATCTTAGTTGGGGTTTCAACACGTTGTGTTTTACAACTATCCTAATGTTAGTAATTTAATTCACAACGTAGCGGAATAACCTCGTCCATTAGCCTAAGCATTTCCTACCCACGAAGGCTGGGCTGGACGTATCTTCAGGATATCCCAGTACAACAATGGTCTCTGTGTGACTTTGGCCGTCTTCATTAGTGCTCATGAAGCCCATTAGGCCCAAAACCGAGGAGCACTCCGCGGGGGTCGGCCGTGTTAATTGTGTGTCAGAAAACTAAAATTATCGGACAATCTGGGACACGCGTTGGTGTCTGGTGATTGATAGTGGAGAAGAAAGTTTTGAATCGAGGATGAGAAATGACCCGGTGTCAAAAGTGAGTACGAATTTTTAATAGAATATTGTAAAATTAACAGAGCGTTAGGTGACAAAGAAAGGTTAATTAACCAACTGCTGTGTGCTAATAGACCTAGTGATTCTTTAATTTAAAGTGAAAAATGAAAAAAATCTAAGAAATTAATATAAGCTAAGGCTCTTTACGATGATAAAGAAACGTTACTTACAAATAAGTGCATTTTATTGGATTTCCATTTATTGCTTAGTACGAGAGTCATAGATAAATGATAAAAATGTTATTAAGTATGACATATAATGCTATTTGGATTGTTTGTGTTCGAGAAAACATACCAAGGAGTCGATTTCAACAAATCATTAATAACAAAATTGGGTAAGATGTTTCTTAATTTTTCTAAGTACAGAGACGGCCAAGCTTTTTCACAATTCAGAAGAAACAGCCGGCCAAAGTTATTAAGTTTGAGGAATTCAATTTTTTTTAACTGTGTGTATGTAAAGTAAACCTGTAGCTTAAATATAAGCCCAATCTACAGGGTGTCTCTGAACTCTCTACCGACCTTTTCAGGTATTATTCCTGGACCAAAGACAAGCCAAAATATCATTTTTAAAATTTCCAAAACTAAATAGTTACCCGTACAGCCGCCATTTTGTATTTTTTAAAGAATAATTATTAATTCAAGAACGGGTTGACGTAATTTAGCCAACCCAAAACTACAAAAAACATGTTTTTTTGTTTTTTTTTTTTTTTTTTTTTTTTGTTTTTTTTTTTTTTTTGAAAAAGGATGTTTTCATAACATTTGAAATTCTGTACCTTTTTTACGTGAAGACCCAGCTGTAAAAAATAATCAACTTTGTATCATTCTTATTTTCAAAATGGCGGCTGTTTAAAATCTATAACCTTAAATTGCATAAAAACTACATAAGGTAGCAAACTTTATGTTATTATGTGTTTTTAGAAAATTTAATTTAACATCCAACGGTGTAAAAATTATGAAAATCAGTTAATAAATAAGGTAGACAGAGCGATTTATCTGAGGATAGTCACTGTCGTACCGCTTCACCGGGAGCGGTTTTGGTAAAAAAAACCTTTGTTGAGCTGGCGCCGCTACCGCGCTTTTCGCACGGCGACCAGCTCAGATGCGTGACTATTTGTATTAAAATCGTCCTATCTCGCTTATTTATGAACTGATTTTCATAATTTTTACATCGTTGGATTGTAAATTAAATTTTACAAAATACACATGATAACATAAAGTTTGCTACCTCATGTAGTTTTTATGCAATTTAAGGTTAAAGATTTTAACAGTCGCAATTTTGAAAATAAGAATGATACAAAGTTGATTATTTTTCCAGCCTGGTCTTTACTTAAAAAAATTGTGTACCAAATTATTACGTCAAGCTGTTCTTAAAGTAATATTATTCTTTAAAAAATACAAAATGGCGGCTGTACCCATACATCCGCGAAGTTTTGGAAATTTTAAATATGATATTTTGGCTTGTCTTTGGTCCAGGAATAATACCTGTAAGGGTCGGTAGAGAGTTCAGAGACACCCTGTATATGGATGGCAAGCCCATTCTATACGGACGTTAATACCACGGCGTTCTGGCGTTATTATTTTTAGACCATTGTTGGGTAAACTATCAGCTGATCTGCGCGTTAAAAATTCCGCCTGACGCGACGGCATCCATCGCCCGTATAGAATTGGTTTAACTGTAAACGAGAGTGTACAAAATTTCAAACACACTAAACTGCATAATGTAACAAAAGCGATCAAAAACAAGCATTGCTCTTTTCCCTCCAAAACCTGACGCTTTAGAACAACGATTTACAAATGAAAACAAACTTTCTTATCGGATGGGAAATCAGCAGTTGAGACCGCGTGATCAGGATCAGTGGGGCAGTCAGCTGTTCTAATGACAGGCCGAGGAGGAAAGTGAGAACGAAAGTGTAGGAGGTTAAGAGTGTGAGGTTAAGTTGCCAGTTGGCGCGCGCGGGAGTCAGTGGAACATCTGCCGCCATGTAAGTACCGACTTCGGCACCGGCCGGCTTGATCGCTTCTACAATTATTGATATACTATAACAAAATATTTTACTGTTTTATTGTGTAGTTTCGAATAGTATAAGTATCTGTTCATGATATTGCAGTAATTTTAAAACATACGATTTAAATCAGTTGTGCACTATTGTCAATTAAATTTAAATTAAAAAAGTATAAGTGTCTATATCTTTTCTATATTTTCTTTTCTTTTTTTTCAGTGAACATACTCATTATGTTCACTGATGTGAAACATTTATTTTTAATAATGGTGTAAACATACAATCAAAAATAAATCCAACTTTTTCAGCATGAAGATGACAGTTTTTTGTCGCTTAAAGATGACCAACTTATTGGTTTTCATTAAAATTTTATAACAAAAATTCTCATAATTAAAAGTATTTGTCATAATAAGAATAAAATAACAAACTTTTTAAACTAGGAAAAACTATTGTTTAGAGTTTCAGTCAGTTTTAGTTGTATAGTCATTACTCAATTTATTCTACAATTTTACAAAAAATATTAGAAATAATATAAGTATAGCTGATAAAAAATTACGAAAAAAATGATATTAATTCTATAGTTAGAGATTTTTGTTTAAATTCAATTAGTTTAACTCATCTTTTAAAGGTAAAGGATTGCATCTATATTCGCAAATTACTACTTATATTGAGCCTATGTGAGTATAAACTTTTAGACTATATAAAACTTATTTTCAAATTAATCAGATAAAAAAATAAATATAGAAGAATTAAAATTCTAAATTAATCAGCACAAACAAGTCCCAAAACGGAGAAACAAACTGGATCAAAATATTAGCGTGTATTAATTTTAAAATTAATAGACAGACTCTGACAATTATCAGACAAGGAATCTAGTTAAATTTTGTTACAGATCTAATGAGGTATTAAATTGCATGTTTGATACATCATTTTAATTTGTTGTGGATACTAAAACATGTTGATAAAAAAGTTGAAACCAACGATTTTAAAAATAAAGATTAACAGTTCTCACATAAAATTTATGTATTCAAATTTTAAGTTATTGCGTTAAAAATAACTAACTTTTAGTTTTTCAGCATAAATTGTATATTTCATGAACAGTCCAAAAATTACACATACCTTAAAAAAAAGTAAAAACTACCTTCATAAAACAAAATGTTAATAATTTACATTACAATTTATTTTATTTTGATATTCATTTTTAAAAATACGTATTTTTAACGTACACCAAGTTGAGGAGTTGATTAAATAGATAGGAATTTTATTGATAAACTCAAAGGCATCAAGTTTATGAAAAAAAATTAAGACCGTGTAGCTAAGGCATTCCTGTTAGAGGATTAATAGGCCTAGTAATAAAAAAATTTAGGCGCAGCATTTATCCTAATAACCTTTCCAGTCAATATTATCCAGATTCAGAAATAGAATAAAACGTAATCAACCATCAACGAAAACGTGGTTAACAGTTTAATTATTAATAAAAACAATCCAGTAAAAAAAATTCAATTTCAATAAATTCAAAAATATATCAACTGTACGTTAACGGTATAAAACGGTACTTCTTAACCTAAATTAAAATAACATATTCCAATTATAAGTTTTTAACAAAATAAATAAATTTTGTTTGTGAAATAACTTATGGATGCAATAGAGTGTTTTGCAGCAAGTAGGTTCAACGTCATAAGTGAGAATATTGTCCAAACAATTAATTACTTGGACTCGTTAAACAATTAATTAAGCTTTGTGTGAAGAAAATACCGGTAGTGAATTTTATAAATATTAATTTGTTAAAATCCATAAATATATCACTTGAAAGAATAATCAAACTAACATTATTATAAAAATACAATATAAAATATTTAAGTTATAATGTCCCTAACAAGAAAAGTTCTACCCCGATATGCCTGCATCAATATTATATATTTTTCATAATGAGCTAGGATTAAAAAAATCATACCTACTGATGTTGGCAGTTATATTGAGCCTTCTTCGCCCTTGAGATAAAAGCCCATTCGGCTATGTAAACCATTTGGATTTCGGGCAAAACATGGTATTATATTCCCGTGTAGGGTTTCGTTTTTCAAGCGATTTTCGTGAAACTTTTATTTATTTAGTTGAATAGTCACACAAGAGCTCACACCTTAATTAATATAATAGTTTGAAAATGTAAAAATATTATTGTCATTGCCTTTGAAAATAGCTTAATTCTTCTTAATTTTTCACTGATACATCAGCTATAAGGGCAATGAACCCATATTTATTGACAAGCAAACATATGATAATAAATAGACTATTTAAAACATACATTCCAAAACAGGGGAATGTTGGGGCATGTTTTTGTGTTTTTTGTGTGTTTTTTAGTGGGAAGAAGACTCTAAAGCCGGTCAGTATTACCGGAGACATGTACACACACACTTCGTACTCTATGTCGGATTCCCTCAGCAGCATTTCCGGTTCGTGACCGCGACCTTGGTTGTTGCACAACTGCCGGTAGAATCACTTGATGCCGAGCTGCTTAGTGTTCACAGCCGTTACGGAAACCCATGCATCAGTGCATAGCAAACCGATCCATTATCGGGGAAAATTATTTTAAGTAATCCGGATTCGTTTGTACGTGAAAATATTCTCTTAAGAGGCATTTTCAACCTCGTTTGACAGTTCATTCACAGTGTTCAATAAATTAGATGTCAACAAATCTTTATCGTAAAAATTCAGCTACAGATTTACTTTCAAGATAAAACTCATTGTATTTTATTTAGCTAATGATATAAATAAATTTGGGGTTCTAAGCATCCTATTTGCACATTATTAGTGCAAACTTAGGTGCATTAGTGGCTAGGCTGGCTTACAAGGAAAAAAATAGAATGTTGGTAATATTGTTTTGATTATTAACACATATAGGCCTATACTTCAATATAAAAAAACTCAATAACAATATAAAAACTAAATAAAATAGGTAAATGCTTAGTAAAGTTATAAAATTGTAAATATTTAAAAGTTTGGTAACATTTTTTTAAAATAGAATATTTGCATAAAAAGGGCTTAAGTTCGGAATCTGCTGAGTTTGTTAGATTTAGAAAAACACATAGCTTTCTAAACGTTCAAGTTATTATTACTAACATTGACTATTTGGCCTTTTTAGGCCAAAGTCGACAAAGATAAAGAAAATGTATAGACCATTTTCACACTGTTAAAAACGTTATAAGACTTTGGCTACCGGTAGTTTTTGAACTACGTGGTTTTGTAGGAGATTCCTTTGATCACTCGTCTCTCTGATGAATGCGACATCTACATGCCCATTATACGTTACCATTCTTTCGCAATACAATTTATACCTAACTACTAGAGATCGCTCTCTAGTCACTGGCTTACTGATATTCGACCAATATGTCAGTAGGGGTCGTCCATAAATTACGTCATCTGAAAATAGGGGGGGAGGGTCCAGATTGAAAATGACGGTAAGGTGATGTGCAAGGGGGGGGGGTCGGCTTTGATATGACGTCATTTTAAATATGGTGTTTTATATGAAATTTTAACAGTAAAACAATGATAAATTCTACACAACTCAACTGTTATAAAATAATTATCTTTAAAATACATGAGACTATTTTAAGGCGTTATTTTATAGTTTATTTTTCCATTGAGAAAGTCTTTTTTGCCTTATTTTGAAGGTGAATTCAGATTTGACTAGTCAATTTTTTAGTTTATCATGTAGCGTTTAAAAAGCATTATTTCTTACTTAAAACGAAGGTTTGTTAAAAATGACGTCATTTTTCAAAGAGAGGGGGGGGGTCAGAAAAATTATGATGGTAAGATGATTTTAGGGAGGGGGGTAAAAAAATGGCCAAAAAGCGATGACGTAATTTATGGACGGCCCCGTACCTCTAGATCCAATTAGTTAAAAACTATATTTGATAACTGAAACACCTATTTTTACTGATTTGCTAGCATTTTTCAACAGCTGTCTAATTTTTCAATCAATTCTTCTTCTTAATTTAGATTAACACTGAAACTTTGAAAGTCTATAGGGCGTAGCCATATGGGGCCTGAGCTCAATGGGAATCATATTGAACTTCTGCTCATCTACCTTTCAACGGTATTCGCGGATATCTCCTACTATACACACAAACTGAGAAAAAAGGAGAAAAAAATCATGGTTGCCTATTAATTTAAAGATACTTAAATTGTATTATTTCCCAAAAAAGTTACAAATTACAGTTAGGACATATTTTGCAATTTTTGTGGACGTGAAAAAGTGAGTCGTTATTTTCGTACAACATTGCATCTATAGGGAAAGTTGTCTTCTTGAGTATACTTTCGAGGTTTTTTAAAAATGGGTTAGTGTTAACTAAAAACCGAACAAGCAAAAAAATTAAGCTTAAATTTATTCGTTGTTACATGATTCGTTTTATTGCAAACTGTTAAACACCAATGCTCCATCGATAGGTAATTGCAAATGATCGCTAAAAAAGCAACCGCTGGGAAATATACAATAATAAAAATAACTCAATGAAGACAGGATTACGGGAAAACCAGTTGGATGGAAAACCAGTAAAGTGTGGATCACTTTCTCCATGTGATGGGGGCCGTCCCGACCTAGGGTCGGCTACACGAACGTGTCCCTCATCGCCGGTCAGGTGTTATCACCACGACACCGTGATAAGAGGTGATAAGGGTATCATCACCGTGTCCAAGGACGGCGCCGGGTCGGGGCGCATTGTCCTAGGTGAGGGCGGAGAAAGTTTTAATTGGAGTTAATCGGAGGTACAAGATCGGAGAGTGGTGGCCGATGGTTGCCGGCAGTAGTGGTCAGTAGAAATGGTTTAAGGATTTCACCTGCAGGGGAGAACGGAGGAATTCGGAAGACCTAAGCCCGAGAGTAGCCCAACCATAAAAATTCGTTTTGATTTTTGAGGATGAAACATAATTATTTATCAGAACTCGTATATCTGTCTGGTTTTTTTAACAAACCTTTTACTCTTGGCAAGTAGATCTATCACGTACATAGCCTATAACAGTTAATAGTCTCAATATTGCATATACAACTTTTAATATAGTAAAGCCAGGTTTAAAAATTTATTTTTAAGTTAAAATGTACCTCAATCGTATTTTTATAAAACTTGGTACGGTTCTTCATCTACTGTAGTTTTGCTTCTAATATTTCCTTACAATTTGCCTTATAACCACGCCTAAACACCTCCATCAGGAAAATTTGTGATAGCACAGTACTGGGACACTGGACAGTGTGTCGGCACGACATGGCACGGCACGGCGTAGCACGGCGCGGCGCGGAAGGCGGAAGGACGCGCCGTCGAGGTGTGTATGTGTGTCCTTGGCGGCGGCAGAGCGTTCATTAAACCATTAAACGGTATCAGGGACCTTCTCGCCGGCTAACAATGGTCTTATCGCGCTTATCACAGAGGTGCCAAGACATATGGGCCGCGCCATCCCAAGGCTTGAGCTGAAGAAATAGTTGACGTCAGGTCTTGAGGATATCATAACAACCTTTGCGAGATTCTCTCTTTTCGCGACAAGGTTTTAGAGCGTAAGACCCGCCATGCTCGGAGAAATCAATTTCGAGGAGTCTTTTTAGAAATGGGATGAAAACTTCTATTCTCCTTAGTTGTATAACGGGCTCTCTGATCTCTGATGACCTATAAAAGATCTCACCTGTAGTAATTTAGTAGTGGAAAAAGGGGGCTGCTGGCTCACTTCAAGGTCACCTGAGGGATGACGTCATCGAGGTCAATGACCTCACCGATGACGTCATCGATGACGTCATCGATGACGCAATCGATGACGTCATCACTAATGACGTCATTTCGATGACGTCACACCCATGACTTCACAGAAATGACGTGCTGATGACGTCATCACCCCTTACGTCATCAAAACGACGTCACCGACGCCACTAAGGTCAAGGTCACGCAGAAACTTAAAATTTTTTGGCACTTTTGCCGTTTCTCGCACTACGCTCCGAGTTTCAGTCCGAGTCCCCGTGACCTCGACCACTTGGAGCGAATTTTCGACGAGAAACGGCAAAAGTGCCAAGTTAAACCCGAGTTTCTGACATGACTCTGCCTAAATGGGCAATCGGTAATCCCTCAGGTGACCTTGAACTAGCACAACACCCCCAATTTCATATTACTGTGACCTTAAAAACTTAACAACGGAGCGCCGACACCGATGCGCACCCCACGACAGCCACCGAGTGACTGACTGTCAGGCTCTGTGTATGCTAGGTATATTGGCTTGAGAGACTAAGACTCTAAACTGTCAGGAATGGGAGTAACTAACTGAATTTTGCAAGGAAAAGTCATTTCATCCAATATTTTAAACAAATCCTCATCAGTAAAACTGACATTAGTCTGTTTTGTATAAAACTTAGGGTGTCCGCGCAACAGTTTGCGCCACTTAGCTAAAGTTGAAACTCTCTTAACTTTCAGTGGTGGACAGTGAGCAACTAATAAAGTCTTAACACGGCTAAGTTTCTTACCTAAAGCGTCCCGCGACATGGCTTCCCCTCACAAAAGTCCGCACAATACTGAGAGACTGCTTGTAGCGCATGAGTCAAGGGAAAAGAGGTGGGGGAAACAGCAGGAGTGGGGGAAGGTCACAGTGGCGGGGGAAGGTGAGGTGGTACGCTGGAGTTTCGCATCACTTCACCATGAGCTGTCCTACAGTCAACACACTGTTCTCTTGGCCCGAGTTGGCACTAGAAGAAACATTTCTGTACAGCTTAGGCTGTGAGAGCCGAGGAAGCAAAGTCAAAGTGGAAATTGTGTTAAACTCCAAGATGAAGAGTCTCCTAAATAAACTAATTGTATCCTTGCAATCTCCTATAACTTTAGAGAAATACCACTTTATTAAGCGACACCTTATACTTTGGCAAAACGAAGCAGAAATGGAAAAGATTACAGTAAAATTAATTTAACTTAAAACTTGGACTGGACACTCATGGCGATACCACGTGGCGTGCAAACGCCACCCTAAACATTACAAGTTAGGTTATTGAGCACCTCTGGTATGATAACCGATGTGCTAGAGTTAAAGTGTGATGACCTTGAGTCAAAACACTGAAACACTACAAGTCGATATCGTCCCAGAGTCAAAGTGTAGTGACCTACATTCAGAACTTGTAAAATTACTTACATATAGAGAGCTAGAGAACAGCGAGACGCACCGCATGGAAGCCGGAGACATACTGGCGAAGCGGTGTTGTGCAGCCTAGGGACCCAGTTGTGGTGGGGGTATAGCCAACACTTAGAGTACAAGTGTTGTGGGTGACCTTGACCCACTTAACTTAGTCAACCCCCCCCCCCCCGACAAAAAGTGCGAACCCCCCCCCCCGACAAAAAGTGCGACCCCCCCCCCCGACAAAAAGTGCGACCCCCCCCCCGACAAAAAGTGCGAACCCCCCCCCCGACAAAAAGTGCCTATTTTAATTATCGGTAGGCTCCTGCCAGGCATGCAAAAGGTTGCGGATGGCATTTGGGAGCATGTCCGTTTGTACGCTGGCATGCAAAAGGTTGCGGCGGCCTCTGCACTCGGACGAGGACGTAAGCCACTAGGGTGTCCTCAGTTTGTTTCCTTCTGGAAACACAAAATTATGTAAATGAATCTTTGTTAGCTACTGAAAAGACAATGCAGTAAATGTTTACAAGTCTTGCGTGGCGAAGGGTACACGACATTGGATGTTGCCTTGTTGTCATAGTTGGGTCTCTTCGGAGGCTACAGCGATGACAACCCAAGTGCCTCACACCCCCAAAGGGGGGTGTGGGGCTTAATTTTTTTAAAGTTTTTTTGTGACCTTGACCTAAATATGTAAAATCTTTCAAAGTGTTTAACAGTCAGGTCTTATTAACACAGTTAATACATTAATGTCTGTTAAAAAATATAACAGTTAGGTATTTGTAACCCACAAGTTTGGAGTTGTTTATAGTTGGGTCCCTTGGGAGGCTTCAGCTATGGTAACATAAATGCCTCAAGTGGGGCTTATTTTTTTAAAAAGTGCCCCCCCCCCGAACTTTTTTTGAGAAAAAAATTTTGACCTTGACCAAAGAGTTTTTTGCTCCGGACGAGAAGTGCCCAAACAAAAAAATTTGTACAAAGTAGTGGATTTAGACCAAAGATCATTGGTTTATCAAACCTGTTGAAGAATAAATTGAAAATGGGTGTTTAAAAGCCAAATCTACTACATGATTGATAAACTGGATGTATATGACGTCACCTTCCCCCACCCTTAAACCTCGGGTATAAAGGGACCCAGTTGAGCGCGCTGCTCATTATTGCGTGGACATTCACCGAGTGCACACTCATAGCCAAACTGTAAAAATGGCTCTTTGCGATATTTGTGGTGAGTTTTTTCAAGACGAAGACATCTTTGTTTTACACCGAGAATTGTATCATGAAGAGGACAGAAAAGAAGAGATTGTTGTAAGTGAAGAAGACTTGGATGCGTTTGATCGGTTATTGGAAAACTACCAGAAGCAGATGGACGACTGCGATAGCTATCTACAGTTACACCGAGAATTGCATCGTGAAGAGGACAGAAAAGAAGAGATTGTAGTAAGTGAAGAAGACTTGGATGCGATTGATCGGTTTTTGGAAAAACCCCAGAAGCAGGAGGACTGGGCTAGCTATTTACAGTTAATGCAAAGAAGAAGACCAAGTGTTATTCAATTTGCCGGAGCTGGACCATCTACAGCTGGAGGATTTATTGAAAAGGAAATGGAAGAAAAAAAAGTGGAAGATGTAAAACAACTGCGTACCCAAGAAGAGGATATGGAAGAAGAGGATACAGAAGAAGTGGAAGATATAAGACAACTGCGCACCACAGCCTTGCCAGGACCAGTTGTAACTCATTTCAAAATTAATAATGTGCAATTGGAATTGGAAAACTTTATAACCCAAGCTAAAAATTTAGTTGTAAAAACATTGATGGAAGAATTGGCAAGATTGAACTTTATTAAATTTGGATTGGTGTTGGAGGCTATGTTTACTAATACCGATGGTGAAAACTCACCAAGAGCATTCATTGCTAAAAACCGAACCCTTACAACCACATCTGATATCAATGAAATTCTAGAAGAATGTTTGAATGAACTGCTAATGAAACTCCAAGAACATGAAGGAAGAGGATCTGGCTGGACGCTATCATCGATCGAAGGTATGGATGTGAGGGTTCACAAGCATGGATATGGTATGAGGGGTAGCAGCTTTATCCCTCTACCAAAGAAAATTAAAGACACCAACTCTTGCAGAAATGTTACAAACGGGGATAATGAATGTTTTAAGTATGCGATGCTAACTAAGTATGTAAAACATAATCCTTGTAGAGTTGGTAGGGAATATTATGAAAACGAACACCGCTACAACTTCCGAGGAATGTCGTATCCTGTGAGTCTTAATCAAATTGCAAAATTTGAGAAACAAAATCCAGGTGTTTCTGTTAACGTGTTCGGCTTAGATGATTCGAACAATGTGTATCCACTACGAGTTGGAAAAGTGAAGCAAAGAAACCATACTGATTTATTATTGATAACTAAAGGTGAAATTTCACATTATGTGTGGATAAAAGATTTTGAAGCTTTGGTTGCACGACAATTAACCAAAAAGAAGATTAGAGTGACAGTGTGTAAGAGATGCTTTTGTTTTACAAATAAAGATTTAAAACATGGAGGATCGGACTGGTTGAAGGAACACCAAAGACTTTGTAATGACAACTATGAAGTGAAGATTAGTCTGCCGCCGCCATCTCGAGCGTTCATCAAATTCAACAAAACAGTTCACCAATATCGGATTCCAGTAGCTGTCTACGCAGATTTCGAATCCACGTTAGTACCACAGGAGCTTCCGGATGGTGAGGTGACTAGAAGAACCAAATATCAATTGCATCAACCTAACAGTTTTTGCTTATTGGTGAAATCAACTTTGCCTGAAGAACAGTTGCAAGACTATGGTTTAACATCCACTCCGATACTCTACCGTGGGGAAGAAGCCGCTAAGCATTTCGTAGACCAGTTGTATGACATTGCTGAAAAGGTGCAACGCTTATACGGTAATGTTTTACCTATGGAACCTTTGAATCAAAATCAACAAGAAGAATACAATTTGGCAACAAGATGTTATTTATGCAAGAAGAGCTTCAGTGAAGAAAATCAAAAAGTAAGAGATCACGATCACCTGACAGGGTTATACAGAGGAGCTGCTTGTAATTCATGCAATATAAATTACAAACTGCCAAACTTTATCCCTGTCGTGATACACAATCTTAGCGGCTATGACTCCCACTTCATTATCCCAGAGTTAGGACGGGATGATGGAAGAATCGAAGTATTAGCTGAAACATTGGAGAAGTACATCAGTTTCTCAAAAACAGTAGGTAAAATTAAACTTCGCTTCGTAGACTCTTATAGATTTATGTCAACTAGTTTAGCCAAATTGTCTGAGAACCTAAGAAGAGAAGATCTAAAAGAAACCAGCAAAATTGTACATGAAGATAAATTGGACTTAGTAATGCGTAAAGGAGTGTTCCCCTATGATTACATAACTTCTGCAGAAAAATTTGAAGAAACCAGTCTGCCACCGATTGAAGCCTTCAATAGCAAGTTAAATGAAAGTGCAATCACCGTTGAAGACTACAATCATGCTTGTAATGTTTGGAACCAACTAAACATTCAAACCTTAGGGGAATATTCCGACTTTTACATAAAATTGGACGTAACTCTGCTGTGCGATGTGATGGAAGAATTTCGAAACACCTGCTTCTCCGCCTATGGACTGGACCCTCTACACTCGTACACATCTCCAGGATTAGCATGGCAAGCTATGCTAAAGTCAACCAACTGTCGATTGGAACTTCTAACAGATATTGATATGGTGCTCATGATAGAATCTGGTGTACGGGGCGGTTTGACACAAGCTGTAACACGTCATGTCAAAGCTAACAACAAGTACATCCCAGGCTTCGACGAGAGACAACCATCGGTCTACCTTGGCTACTTTGACGCAAACAACCTTTATGGTTGGGCAATGTCAAATCCGCTTCCCTACGCTGACTTCAAATGGATCGACCCGGCCACCATCGGTGACATCTCACAGATTCCAAAGAATGGTCCAAAAGGCTATATTTTGGACTGTGATTTCGAATATCCGGAGCACCTTCATGACCATCACTACGACTTGCCTCTCCTAGCCAAGACTGAAGTTTCACCGACAGGAAGATGGCCAAAATTGATGATGACGTTGGAGAATAAAGATCGGTATGTGGCTCACTACTGGGTAGTTCAACAAGCTCTTGAATTGGGTCTACGTGTAGTGAGAATTCATAGAGCAATTGAATTCACCCAGTCTTGTTGGTTGAAACCATATATTGATTCCAACACTACAAGAAGAGCTGCAGCGACAACGGCATTTGAAAAGGACTTCTATAAATTAATGAACAACGCCATCTTTGGGAAGACCTTGGAGAACAAAAGAAAACACAAAAATGTAAAATTAGTGAGTGATCCTAGGAAATTGGAAAAATTAGTGCAAAAACCAAATTTCGGAACATCCATGATTATAAACGAAAATCTAGTCGCTGTCAGTATGAAGAAAACAACAATAGTCATGGACCGTCCGTTATACATAGGTATGTCGATTTTGGACATAAGTAAAACCCTGATGTATGATTTCCATTATAACAAAATGGTTAAACACTACGGAAGGGAAAACATTGGAGTCGCATACATGGATA
Source organism: Neoaliturus tenellus (assembly GCA_030545055.2). Taxonomy (NCBI): domain Eukaryota; kingdom Metazoa; phylum Arthropoda; class Insecta; order Hemiptera; family Cicadellidae; genus Neoaliturus; species Neoaliturus tenellus. The sequence goes on along the minus strand of CM061533.1, from coordinate 255,921,026 downwards.
CGGACGCGTTTATCTACTGGATAAAGACTTTGGACATGTATGAAGACCTAAGGAGTTTCCCATACAAAGACGATTTTGACTTCTCTGACTATCCGAAGAACCATCCAAATTACAATGAAAAGAATAAAAAAGTAATCGGAAAATTTAAAGATGAAGCAAATGGAATGCCTTTAGAAGAAATAGTGGCACTGATGGCAAAATTGTATTCATTTAAAATGTACAACGAGAACAACACACCGACAGTCAAGAAAGCAAAAGGAGTCAAAACATCGTACTTGAAGAAACATGTGACGTTTGACCATTACAAGACCTGCTTGTTTGAAGATTCTACAATGTCTGCAACGTTCAACACTATCAGAAGCTTTAAACATGAGGTCTACAGTGTCACTGAAGTTAAAAGAGCACTATCAGCTCGAGATGATAAAAGGCATATTATGCCGGATAAAATTCACACTCTTCCTTTTGGCCACTACTCTCTAAACCCTATCGACTAGTAACCTATTCTTCGTCCTTCTACAACTTCGACCTTATTCCTTTCTCCTTCCGTAAAAAAATGGGGAACACGGCAAGTCAAACGCCGTGTTCCCCATTTTTTTACACAAGTTTGGATGACCTTGACCTATATAAATGATGTGAATATTTAAGACAACATTCATTGTGATTATACATGTGATACATGAAACATTCAAACCTGCAATATGAAGAACTTGAAGCAAGAAATTGTCAACGAACTTCATAAACCTGCAAGAAGAAAGTTTCCACGAAGAAATACAGTGATAAAAGGAATAAATGATTTATATCAAGCGGATTTAATCGAAATGATTCCTTATAGTAAACAAAATAGAGGATTTAAATACATATTGACTATTATTAATTGTTTTTCAAAAATGGCAGATGCTTTACCACTAAAAGATAAAAGTGGCAAAAGTGTTACAAAAGCAATGGAAACAGCTATACAAAGAGACAAACATACTATAAAACATTTACAAACTGATGATGGAAAAGAATATTTTAATAAGGAATTTGCAAATTTAATGAAAAAACACAACATTAACCATTACTCAACCAATTCAGAGGTAAAAGCATCAATAATTGAAAGATTCAACAGAACTTTAAAAGGTGCGATGTATAAGATGTTTTCTAACAGAGGATCGCACGTATGGATTGATATGTTACCAAAACTTATAAGCGATTACAATAACAAGTTTCATAGAACTATCGGTATGAAACCAAGCCAGGTGACTAATAAAAATGAAAAACTTGTATTAAAACGTATAAAACTGAATACTAAACCAAGAGTTGAAAAACTAAAGCCTAAAAGGTTTAATGTTGGTGATAAAGTGCGAATAAGCAAATACAAAGGTGTATTCAGTAAAAGATATCTTCCAAACTGGACAAATGAGGTATTTACCGTATTTAAGGTGCAACCTACAGTACCAGAAACTTACATTTTAAAAGATAATAAAGGACAATTGCTTGAAGGAGGTTTTTATGGACATGAAATGTTAAAATCAACAGTAGGTGATGTATATCTAGTAGAAAAGGTGTTGCAACGCAAAAAAGATAAGGTTAAAGTACGATGGTTAGGATTTAATAAGACGGAAGATTCTTGGATACCTAAAAAGGATCTAATATAATGATAGAGCATCATTTTGGGTTGAACCATTACAAAGGATGGAGATAATACCGCAAAAAGACAATTTTACTATTAATAATATAGATGAACTCACAGTGGATGGTTCTCAATTCAATACTGGGAAACACGGTGTTTTGTTACCAAACACGGTGCGTTGTCTGGTTACCGGTCCTTCCAATTGTGGAAAAACAAATGTAGTATTCAATTTGATTACAAACCCTAAAGGCTTACGTTTTAATAATTTATATGTATTTTCAAAGTCACTACAACAACCGAAATATCAGTTATTGGAACAAATACTCAATAATGTACCTGAAGTTAAATATTTTAAATTTAACGCGAGCGAGAGTGTCATGCAACCGCAAGAGGCTAAACCATTCTCAGTATTCATATTTGACGATGTATCTTGTGAAAATCAAAATACAATAAGGAATTACTTCGCCATGGGTCGACATAACAACATAGATAGCATTTATATTGGTCAAACTTACAGCAAAATACCGAAACAGCTCATTAGAGACAATGCAAACATGTTAATTGTATTTAAACAGGATGAAACCAACCTAAAACACATATATTATGACCATGTAAGTGCGGATATGCCATTTGAACGATTTAAAGAGTTGTGTGGAAAGGCTTGGGCTGAAAAGTATGGGTTTTTAACAATTATGAAGGAACAACCGCTAAACAATGGTCGATACAGGATAGGATTTGATAAATTTATACTAATACACTGATCATGATGTAAAACATTCATTGTTGTACAACACGTCTTGCTACAAACATGGTTAACCAAGAAAAGTTAATAAAGGAAATAAAATCACTTAGTGATTCTATTCGAGATAAAAACAGAGCATTAAAATTAGGTATTAGCGAAAGGGAGAAATTTCTTGAATCTACTTTTAAACCTATTACTGAACCCTTGAAACAATTAAACAAAAAATTTGCTAAACCCGTTTTGGAAGGAGATGCAATTGCACCTATTACAAAGTTTGAAAGAGAAGATGTAAAATCAGAAGATTTTAGTGATGAAGACCTGGAATCCTCTACATATAGTGGTTTTACCGGTGAAGAACCTGAAAGAGAGCTAGAATCACCAGACTATAGTGGTATAAGAGAATTATATGAAGTAAAAGCTAAAAGAGGACATGAAGATGTATCAACTGCTAGTGAAGAGGAAAAAGAAGAAGAAGCAAGGGAAGGTCCGTCAAACATAAGCTTGTTGGGTGAAAACATTCATAACAAAGGACCTTTAGGAAGGAAATACATGGTAAAAATGTTACTCGGAACAATTCCTAATAAGAATTACCATAGTTATGGAGCGAGATTAACAGAAGATGGTTTAATGATAGGTAATAGCCCGTTAAACGTTGACGAACATGATAATATTGTCATTGGTGATCAAAGGTATAAGGGTACAAAAGGATTATTTGAATTATTATTTGAAAATAAGCCTTCAGTATCGTTAGTGAAAGAAAAAGACATGGAAGCATATAAAAATATTTTGGAACAGACAAATGCATATAGGAGAATGTATTTACCTGACCAACTTCCATTTAGATCTAAGTCTTTAAAATATAGAGAATTTGTATCCAAGTTAATACCAACTAGAAGACAAACAATGCCGTTAACACAAAGAAAACCTGTAAAACGAAGATTTATGGCATCCACTTTAGATGTAAGTGCTCAGGAAAGAAGAAAAAGAAGTAAGTCTGTTACGGGTACAGGTTTAATGAAGAAACTATATAACACAAATGTGATTTATTACAATAATATCAATAAATTGGTGGATAGAATGAAACTAATACATGAAGCTAAAGAAGCGGGTCATACTGGATTGGAAAACGAATGGGTGGCTTTAGTGGATGAACTCCGAAACCGTGGGGTAATCTCATAAAAAATGCGTTACTCACTAGATTACTATTCAGTTGCACCATGAGTGTCGACAAGTTCGGACGTTACTCCTCGGATGGGTTATATTACGCAAATAATTTAAAAAGAGGAGCTGGTTTACCACAAACACCTGATGGGGATTATGATATAACTAATAAAAGGTTAAAAAACATAAAAGATCCCACAGATGAAAACGATGCAATAAATTTAAAAGTATTAAAAGAAAAGATATCACCAACATTAAGACTACAGAAAAACACATATGACGCAGGTAATCATAGAATTGTCAATGTTGGTAAGCCAAATCAAAACGCTGATGCAATAAACAAAGGTTATTTATCATCAGAATTAAAAAAATACGTTAAAATTCAATGGAAAAACGTATACTGCTGAAAATAAACGTATATCCAACGTAGATGACCCTAAAGATGCAAAAGACAGCGTAAATAGACGCTATTTACATTCATTAATACCTGAAAAGACAAAAGATGGTTTTTCTTTTTATAAATTTGTTATTAACGATATAGGTTATCCGAAAAATGAAAATGATGCTGTAAATTTAAAATATATAAAAGATCATTGTATTACACGTGATGTAGGAGTTATTGATTGTCTAGGTAATTGTTTAGCGAATGTAAAAGATGGTTCGGCACCATCAGATGGTGCAACAGTGGGTCAAATGAAGGAAACTTTAAAGCAAGAAACATCTGGATTTGTAAAACAGGATCAAGTAGTATCACGGTCGGGTGATGTGTTTGTACAAGGAAATGAAAAGTTTATTTTACTTGAACAAAAAAATAATGTTTGGGATTGCAAAGACATGAAATTATCAAATGTGCAATTAGCTACAGATGCTCATGATGTTCCGATTTTATCACAAGTTTTACATACTAATCCAAACAATTATCATAGAAGTTGGTTGGGTACAAATAGAAGAATAATTGACATATTTCCAGGTATCGATGATTACGATTGTGTTGTAGTAAAACAATCTTTAATATTAGACAAACCAAAAGGTAGTACTTTCAATGCGAAAAATAAGAAAATAGGTAATTTGGCACAAGGAACAGATCCAAAGGATGCTGCAACTGTAGGACAAACATTACAATATGATAGTGCAAATCAAGAGTTTATTTATAATACCAAAAGATTTAAATTAATGGATGTAAATGATTATCAAAATATATTAATTGCAGATCCAAATTCATTTAGCGGATTTAGAAAATTGTCTGGTGAGGAATTTATTCATAAAAATCATGTATTTAGAAATGAAGCAGACAGATCATTAATTAGTGCAGATTTAAAATATTTTAAATGTCCCGGGAATGATGCAAATGTAACTGATGAAGACTAAGAATTTGTATAAAAACTGATATGGGTTAGAAATCGGGACTAATATTATAAAAATGGGTTACACTCTAGAATGTTATTCAGTTGCACCATGAGTGTTGACAAGTTCGGACGGTATTCATCAGATGGATTATATTACTTTAATACTTTAAAAAGAGGTGTTGGATTACCACAAACACCTGATGGAGATTATGATATTAGTAATAAACGGTTAAAAAACATTAATGATCCCACAGATGAAAATGATGCAATAAATTTAAAAGTATTAAAAAAAGAGATAGTACCAACACTGAAATTAGATAAAAACACATATAACGCGGGTAATCATAGAATTTCCAACGTTGGTAAGCCAAATCAAAATGCTGATGCAATAAACAGAGGTTATTTATCATCGGAATTAAAGAATACGTTAAAATTTAATGGAAAAACGTATAATGCTGAAAATCGGCGTATATCCAACGTAGCAGACCCTGTAGATGAAAAAGACAGCATAAATAGACGCTATTTACATTCTATAATACCTGAAAAGACAAAAGATGGGTTTTCTTTTTATAAATTTGTTATTAACGATATAGGTTATCCAAAAAATGAAAATGATGCTGTAAATTTAAAATACATCAAAGATCATTGTATTACACGTGATGTAGGAGTTATTGACTGTCTTGGTAATTGTTTAGCGAATGTAAAAGATGGTTTTGCACCATCAGATGGTGCAACGGTGGGTCAAATGAAGGAAACTTTAAAACAAGAAACCTCCGGTTTTGTGAAACAAAACCAAGTAGTAACACGTCAAGGAGATGTATTTGTACAAGGAAATAAAAAGTTTACTTTACTTGAATAAAACAATTATGTTTGGGATGGTAAAGGAAAGTTATTGACAAATTTAGGTATTGGTGAAAAGCCTGGTGATGCTGTTACTTATGAACAGATAATACAATTAGAGCCAACTGGAAAAAAATGGTGGAATTGTGATAACAAACGATTAACAAATGTTGCAGACCCTGATTATGCCAATAACGCTGTAACTGTTAATTTTCTTGTTAAAGTAATAGGTAATTTATTATTTGATATGCATAATTATATTGTAGCAGGACAACATAAACCTATTGACGAAAAAATGAGAAATACATGGATTAAACAAGAAATTCTTTATAAATATTTTTTTAATCATAACACACAAAAGTTTAGATCATCAGATTGGGGTACTTTTGATATTTAACTAAATAACACCAAATATTACATCATTTATGTGCAACCTGTCATAGAGGTAACACATGGGTTACGCTTTTCAAATATAAAAGACAATCATGGCGTTTCATTACACCAGTCCATATCGAGACACTATACGGAAAGGAGGCGGTATCACGTCCACAGCGGTTTCTCTGTTAAGTAAAGCTTTAAATCGTATTCCAGTAGGATCTATCGTAAACAGAGCAATAGACGCTTTACCATACGAATTTCACATACCGGGAGGTTATCAGTATTGCGGACCAGGAACTAAATTAAAAAAACGACTGGAAAGAGGTGATCCAGGCATAAATAAGTTAGATCAGGCTTGTAAAGAACACGATATCGCATATTCCACGTTTACCGATTCAAAAAATAGGTCAATCGCTGATAAAAAGCTAGCGAATATAGCTTGGCAACGAGTAAAGTCTAGTGACGCTAGTATTGCGGAAAAAGCAGCAGCTTTAGCGGTAACAGCAGGTATGAAGGCTAAAACAGCGGTAGGAGGTGGAAAAAGGAGGGGTAAGAATAAAAAAGGATCAACCAAGAGAAAACATGGTGGTAATATTAGACTAAAAAGACGTTCTCCGAGGAAAAATAATAAAAAACCGACAATATGGTCAATGGTAAAAAAACGGGGCTGGTCTATACCTAAGACCGTATCGTGCATATTAAATAAAAGAAATCAATTGGTTATACCACATAAAGCGTTGACTAATGTTGAATTATTTACATATATTTCCTGTTTAAAAATACCATTTTTCCGCGGAGTATTTATGAAAGACAGTTTACCAAAGAAAATATGGAAAAATGAGACTGGAATCGTAAATTTGGATAATACTGAAGGGTCCGGCACCCATTGGGTGTGTTATAAGAAACTAAATAGTAATGTATATTATTTTGATAGTTTTGGAAATTTGCCACCACCTAAAGAACTTGAACATTACTTTAAATCTGCTAAAAACATATATTACAACTATAAAAGAGAACAACCTGATAATACTTCAATATGCGGCCATTTATGTTTGGAATTCCTAGCTAAAAGTATCAGTCACTATTGAGATGTCTTCCTATACGGTATCATTAACAGGAAAATCGTCCACTTTACGAAGTATCCTTTTTCCAGCGTTACGCTTGCAAAAAGGAAGATTTTGGGAGGCAGCACTGTTGGATTTTACAACTTACAATTCTATTCCCAATGTTACGGAAGGTAAAAATAACTTATTGCATTATTATAAAGGAAAAGATGCCAGTGGTAAGTTAACAGACTTAGAAGAGTGCAGTTTACCCACAGGTTCTTATGAAATTGATCATATTAATGAATTTTTGCAAAATAAAATGGGAAAAGACAATATATCGCTAAAAGGTAATAATAATACAATGAAAGCTGAGCTTACTTCAAAATATTATATAGATTTCACTAAGCCAAACTCAATTGGTGATTTATTAGGATTTCCCAAAGATGGAGCAATTTTAGAACCAAATAAAACACATTCCGGTAAACAAACTGTAACAATATTAAAAGTCAATAGTATAGACATAACTTGTAACATTATACAAGGAGCTTACAGAGATGGAGCAAATACTCATATAATACATACTTTTTACCCCAGTGTACCACCTGGATTTAAAATTGTTGAAAAGCCGCAAAACCTGGTATATCTACCTTTGAACACCACTTTCATTTCAGACATCGTGTTGAACGTATTGGATCAAGACGGTAACTTGATAGATTTCCGAGAAGAGCCTATTACGGTTAGATTACATTTAAAATCAACACTTTAATACAAAATCATGGGTTTAACATTTAAAAGCGAACAACCTACGGGAATCCGCATTAGTAGCTCTTCAGCTGTGGAGGAGTTAACACGCGAGAACATTCGTTTCTTAGAGAGAATTGGATTAAAAGTAACCGATAATGGATATACTGGATATAGCTCAGGGTCCAACATTCGACGAAACCCTAGGGGAAAAAGAATATCACACCCACAACCCTTACACTTCATCAAAATTAAACAATAACGATGAAATTCGTATTCCCATACAAAATCAAGACATTTACACACTACCATGTGAAAGTTACTTGTATATTGAAGGAAAAGTTACTAAAAAGGACGGTACTACTACTGGTACAACAGTTCCATTTATAAATAATCCCATGGCTTTCCTGTTTGATGAAATTAGATATGAAATATCAGGTGTAACAGTTGATTCTACTAAAAAAGTAGGTATTGCAACAACTTTAAAGGGATTAACATCTATATCACCTAATGAAACCAATTTAATACAACCTGCAGGATGGGTTTTACCTGCAAAAGACACAATCACTCCAGATACAAATGGAAATTTTGATTTTCATATTCCGTTACGTTTGTTGCTTGGTTTTGCTGAAGATTATAGGAAAATAATATTAAACGTTAAACAAGAATTAGTTTTGTTGAGATCTTCAAACGATAAAGATATTATTAAAGCTCCAGACGGTACAACAGATGCAACTTTAGAATGGAAATTAACATTAGACAAAATTGTATGGAGAGTTCCACATGTAAAATTAGCTGACGAGCATAGAATGCTACTATTAAGAAAGTTAAAGGCTGATCGTGATATTGTAATTCCTTTTAGAAGTTGGGAATTTCATGAACATCCCAGCTTGCCAACTACGGATCGACACACTTGGACAGTTAAAACATCTAATTATGTGGAACGAGCCAGGTATATTATATTTGGTTTACAAACAGGCAGAAGAGACACCATCACCAAACATGCAGGCCAATTTGATCATTGCAACTTGAAAAATATTAAAGTTTATTTAAATTCACAATTTTTTCCATACGATAATTTAAATGTGTCATTCGCTAATAAAAAGTACAGCATATTGTACGATATGTATGCAAGATTCCAAAGTTCATATTATGGTAAAACGAATGCACCTTTACTATCACCAGAAAAATACTTAGATGGTTACCCTATAGTTGTAATCGATTGTTCTAAACAAAATGAATCGGTAAAATCATCAAGTGTAGATATAAAAATAGAAATGGAATTCAACGCGCCTATATCGGCTAATACAACTGCATACTGTTTAATTCTACATGATAAAATCGTAACATACACACCTTTAACTGGAATTGTTAAAAATGTATTGTAAAAGACCGGTTTTCCTACATTCCAATGCATTCCGCGAGTATAAAAGCAGAGCGTTCAGCTCGCTCCTTATCAGTTTGTTGCCTGTTGTTGTATGGGTAGCATCTTATTCAATATGGCTTCTCCTAGTGGTACACAAGAAAATGTAGTAGATATTGAGAAGGAGATATCCGACTTTTTAGATCTTCAAGGTCAACCGGAGGGAGATGAACACAACGCTTGCGGACAACTCCACGCCAGTAATAATGTTGAGGAAAAAGGTAAAAGAAGAAAGAATGCACACAAGAGGAAAAGGGATATTGAAGATAATATTTCTCCTAACATATTAAGTGAGGTATTCTTGCGAATATTTTACCCAATCTCTTCCAGTTTGGACAAAAGTGTTTTAATCGGTGTTATGAAATCTACAGATTATTCCCCTACTGTAATTTTAACTCATGGACCCAAAATGATTTTGTTTACGGACACTGCTTGGGAATCGTTTATGAAACACTTGCATCTGCTAGAATGCTATTTAAGTAGTAACATGTTTGGAAGAAAGACAAGAGTAGGCCTTTTGGATTCAAATGTGGAAATCGATATTGTTAAACATCGTGGTGATCATCAGTTGCGGTTTAGAGACACAACAAGACATGATAACAAGATTCAACTTAATCGAGAAGAGTTTTTTATTCTAACTTGTGCAACTGAACCAATAACGAGATACTTGAGACAACTGGTGTTTTCAAGTTCAATTATTAAAGATTATCTGGAAGACACTTTGGACAAACAACCGGACGCACCTATATTGTACGGACCTGTAGATACTTCTATATTCAATAGGGTTCCTCATGAAGTACAAATGTGGAGACAATTGGAAAAGTACGCTCAACTACATAAGAAATCAGTAAAACATGAAAAAGAGGAAGAAGAAGGAGGAGAAGAATCAAGTGTTAGTGATGAAAATGAAAACAAGGAAAATGTAAAGATGGAAACCTAAATGACAATTAACTACACAGCAATGGTTAATTTTTAAAACAATATCAAACACTTTGTGGGGTTAGGCCTACCGGGGACGGTGCCCACGTTAAATATACACCAACGCGCCAACAACTGTACGGCCGGGTATAAAAGTCGTACCTACCGTGGTGTGGAAATCAGTTGACCTTTGGACTTCGTCATGAGCAGACGAGTGATCTTCGCAATGGACAAGGAAGAAGAACAAGTAAAGTCCAAACCTGGTATAATTGAGTTCCAAGCGTTTCGGGGTAATGATGATAGATTTATCATAAAAGAACTTGTGTTTTTCGACATCAATACAAGTGTTCCTTATTCGTTTTTATTTAAACCACCATGTTCTTATTCATCTTTAACCAGTAAAGCCGCTACTACCAACAGATGGATTTCAAAACACTTCCATCATATCGATTGGTATGATGGTTTTACAAGTTACACGGACTTGTATCACATTATGCATCACTTTTCAGACAAGTTTACCAATATTTACACAAAGGGGCTGGAAAAGAAAAGATGGATCGAAGGATTTACTCATGTTCCGGTTAATGATGTGGAATTGGATAAAAATTACAAGTATACGATGGAAAATGTTTGTATTTGTACTAAAAGTCCAGAACATGAAAAAGATAGACATTGCGCTTTAAAAAACGCCTATAAGCTCGCATCTTACCTTCAAAGTGGGGAAATGGGGAGTGGTGGGGGTAACGGGGGTTATATAAGTGAGGAGCAGACCGGGACCTGGCATGAGTATTACTCGAGATTCCGAGACGACAACATCTCCCAGCAAGAATACGAAGAAGACGATCTATATCTCGACCATGGCATCTCACCAGTTCCTGCAAACTTTGGTTGAGCAGTTCAATGCTCACTCAAAATCTACCATACTACCCGTCAAGAAGTGTTCCGAACTTAAAGACGAGAAGCACTACATTATCCACGCCATGAAGAAGATGGACTACAATTGGAGAGGCCATCTGCTGCAGTCTTAGCGAGGCACCGTTCACTCCGGGGGATGAGCCCAAGTTCCAAGTCTACCTGCCGAAACGGTTCGTCCATCTCCTCCAGAACGAGGATCTGCGCTCCATCCAACCCGGCTGTCTCTACCTGGTTTCCCACGGTTGCACGGGTAGCAATTCCACCGAGTTGACCATCCACATCGCCGACAAGCAGCAGTGTTAGATTTAAGTTTTACTGTTGTAAATATGTTATTGTAACGTTTTATAAATAAATAAACCATAAAAAACAAAAAAATACAAAAGACAAAAAAATGCAACATATCAATATGTGAAGTTTGTCACATATTGATATGTTGCATTTTTTTTAAACTTCGCGGGTGACCTTGACCTTTGACCTTTGCATTTCACAGTTACCCCCACCACGCTACAAGTCAAACCTGTTTGAATGCAAACACCCCCACCACTTTTTCATATACCTCCAAGCGCTGTGCCTTGGCTTCATTTCTACTCCAGCAGCCAACCTAGCAACATCAGGATGTCTCTCAACGTAAGCTGTGCCAGCTATGAGGAGGTGACTATCAAAACACAACAGGAGCTGAACGATTTGTACAAGGAGTTACAGCTAATGGTGGCAAGAGGCTACCGTATAAATGTGCAAGTCTACGCTTGCAATATACGGAACACCCGGCAGCCAAAGGAAGAGCCTGGACACTCATCGACAGCTTCCTCACCGACGTCCATGAAGACCGAGCCGGACAACTTGGATTACTTCAGCTGACTAGCAGTTGTATTTCTTGTTCTAACCATTGTAGAATATGTTTATTTTTTCATTATATTAAAGAAGTAAAAGAGCAAAAACACCTATCTTGTTACTGACATATTAGCTCAGTAACAAGATAGGTTTTTTTAAAACACAATTTGAATGACCTTGAAACTTCCCCCTCCACTGCTTTGCTACCCCCACCACTTCACTATTGGTGTACATGGCACATCACGATTAGAAACCTCATTCCATCTTCAACAGCCAAACCGACAACATCAACAATGGCAAACCTACCAACAGATGAAAGATGTCCTCACGCATGCTGCGACTTCATCCACGAGTTAGAGAAGAGGATGCAAGAGAGGGAGATAAGAAGAAAGCAGATCCACTCAGAAAATATCATGATAGTCAACGGCTATCTTTTATTGTTCGGCCTTATTATGGTTGTACTTTTCATACTATATGGTATAGTCACATGTGTCGGCAAGGTTGCAGAAGAAAACGCCCGCCACCATCAGTTGGAAAGTTTCAATGTTACTTTGTAGGTTTTCCTTTTTTTTAAAACTCCGTTTGGATGACCTTGAAACTTCCCCCACCACTTCACCATGTTCCTGCATGAGTATCACATCACCCGTCATTCCTTGTTCGACAAGCAACCATGGCGGACAACACCATCAGCCAAGCTGACTCCACTACTGATGTTGGAACGACCTTGAACTTTCCCCTCCACTCCTTCCTTTTTTAAAACCCAATTTTAAATGATCTTGAAATTTCCCCCTCTACTTTTCGATAATGTTACAACTGACTGCAGCTCACCTCATTCCTTGCTTAGCTGCCATGGCGGAAAGAACTCTTTCTCAAGTTGACTCCACTACGGACGAAGCATTTCCCTTGCGGTGGACTGTTCATTTACAGGATGCGACAGAAGTGGAAGTCTTGTATCAAAAATTACTCAATGTATTAAACGGGAACCCTGGACCTCTTGAATGTAGAATGGATTTGAATTTTGATGCAACCAGGGTCGGCACAGAACCTTCAACTTCAAGCCAGCCTCAGCAACGAGATTTTACACATTTATACACTCCAATATCACCGGAAGGTGTAACTGTCTGCGAGGCTGACTCAACTACACGTTATGTTCAGCCGAAGCCTTGGGTGTTGATTATTAACAATGTGTACAAAGTGGAATTGGTATGTAATAGATTAAAGGAGTTGATGGTACAAGATCCAGGCCTGCGCTTTCAAATAGATATACATTTCATCTGGAGAGCACCTGCGCGGGGCTCTTCGTCTGACAGCTCTCCAAGTACGACGGACGAGGAGGACAACTAGTCATCTTTTTTAAAACTCCGTTTGAATGACCTTGACCTTTCCCCCTCCACTGAGTTTATTTAAGGTGCACTCTCACTGACTACAGCATCATTTCATCGCGCACCTTCACCGCAGCAACATGGACAGTCAACTCAACTACTGTTGCGAACAGAAATGTTTTTCATGGCCAAATGACATTGATGTGGTGGATGGTCTGGCTTGTAGAACATGTGAAGCTTTTGGTCAGTGCATGTGTAAGTGCAAGTCTTGGAAGAAGCCGAAACCGAAGTTGAAGACATTCCATGTGTACCAAATGAGAGGGCATAAGTACACTTGCTGCCCTGAACGTTGCATTGAATTCAAACTAAAACAGCTAACTGGCTGCAAATTGTGCAACAATCATTTTGCAGGTTTTTGCAAACATTATTTAGGAGCGTGTCAATACAGATCAACTTGGCATACCGAAGCACTCACTATCAATGAAATCGCTATAGACTCACAAGAGTAGTCTTTCTACTCTTTGACTTTTTTTAAACTCCGTTTAAATGACCTTAAAATTTCCCCCACCACTTCCCCATATATCTAGAGTACGCAGGGCCCGGAGGTCAGTCGCTCGGCGGCTGTCGTAGGATGCACATCCGTGTTGTGCAGTCTGCTGTGCAGTTTTGATTTTAACCAGTTCAATGTCACCACACTTGAACTCTGGCGAAAACGTTAAGCTGTTAAACACAATCCTAAGCCCCAGGTTCACAGTCAACCTCAAGGTCATCACACTTTAACATGTAAATTTAAGGTAGCACCAAAACGGTGCTACCTGGCTTGACATTTTCAAGTTTCCCGAGGTCATCGCAGTTCCCCCACCACTTCCCATATACCTAGAGTGCGCGGGGCCGGACAGTCAGTCGCTCGGTGTCTGTCGTAGGGTGCACATCGCGGTTGTAGTACTGGTCTAAAGGGGGCTGCTGGCTCACTTCAAGGTCACCCGAGCGGTGTCACATGACGGTTTAGGCAGAGTCACGTTGCAAACTTGCAGTTTCCTCAGCACTTTTGCTGTTTCTCGTCTAATTTCGCTCCAAGTCGTCAAGGTCATGGGAACCGGACTGAAACTCGGAGCGTAGTGCGAGAAACAGCAAAAGTGCCAAAAAATTTTAGGTTTCAGCGTGACCTTGACCTTTGTGACATCGATGACGTCATTTTGGTGACGTAAGGGGTGATGACGTCATCAGCACGTCATTTCTGTGACGTCATGGGTGTGACGTCATGGATGTGACGTCATTGGTGATGACGTCATCGATTGCGTCATCGATGACGTCATCGATGACGTCATCGGTGAGGTCATTGACCTCGATGACGTCATCCCTCAGGTGACCTTGAAGTGAGCCAGCAGCCCCCTTTTTCCACTACTTAATTTTAATTTGAAATAATTAAAATTACTATTAAAATAATAATTATTTATTATTATTAATAAATTTATTATTATTTTGGTTGCTAAAGTCTACTTAGTTGTAAGGGCACAAAATGTTTAAAAGGTTTAAAATAAAATGTATGATGGTAATTACTTTGAAAAGCTGATGTAACAGAGAAATGCTAAACAATAAAAGTATTTTTATTTATTTAAGTGGTGCCTTACATGTTACATAAAGCACAGTACTTGAGTGTTCGTACTAGGACAAAAATAATTACTGAGACTATTTGAAATATTAATGTATTTCGTAATGCTTAATGGTGGATGGAGGCTCATTAAAAGTACAAAATATATTTTTAGGATAAAGCTTAAAATTTTTTTAGCCAGCCGCCAGATTGAAAAAGACAAAATAAAAATTTGAAAATTACCGGAATAAGGACAGTAAAAAATCTATGTTAGTTGCCAGTCAATTTTTATTCAACTCCTGTATCACTTTATTTTGAGACAGGGACCTCACATAGTGGGTATTTTAACCTGAAAATGAATGAGAGATAAGTGTAGGATGATTGTGACGCGATCTTGTCGTCTTGGTACTGACTAAGGCCGACGACATTCTCCTTAGGAAGGACTGTTAATTCATAGCCCAACAGTCAATGGTATCTAGGGATCTACAGTTTAATGTAGGATCCGAACCACAATTTTGACCTCATACGAATTTGTCTAATTATGAGGATGGTCTTTATTAATGGACTGGTATTCACTGGGATATTGCATACACAAGCCATCACTTATGACTATATCCAAAATTCGTGCCCTACAAGTAGCTGGATTACAGGACGCCCCTACCGTAATTCTAAACTCTGAATTCGTACAATAAAATGTCTATGAAACGTAGTACAGTAATTAATGTGACTGCCAGGAGATTTCTGCGAATTGCTGCCTTCGGTTGAATGTTGTGATTGTGTGTTACAGGTTGACTTTGCTTTGGTACTGCCTGTCTCGAATTCGACATCATCAATTTGACAATTTAACTGTAGCTAACCTTGACTTTACATTGATATTTCTCATAGATCTGTTGTGTGTGTGGGGCAGGTGGAGAGCGGTCGCGAGCGGAGTGTGCTGGATGTTGCTGGTCTGTTGGGGCCCCGCGGCCAGCCAGATCTCAGAGTGCGCCCTCACTCTGGAGGCCGTCAGTCGCATCGAGTGAGTACCAACACCTGATTGATTAATTTGTTTTAAACTGAATTGGCTGGGTATCTGAGTGGTTGCAGAGCTCGCCTTGGAAGTCAAAAATTGCTGATGCGATTATAAGAAAAGTTAATGCTTTTTGATGGTCCAAAAAAGACCCAGCTGCCTTTGTTCATTGCTCTATTTAATGATCCTGATGAAAGGATCAGCTGGTCTTTGTAAGTAAAAAAGCTACACCTAGTCTGATACATTATAATCGCCCTTCTGCTATATTAGGAATACGCTCCGATGTCCGTCCCGTACAAGAATTGTTTACTCACTTTTTGAGTTATTAGGTGACGCTTTTTTCCTTTTTTTTTTTTTTTTGAGGGAGAGGTAAGAAAAATGCATTACGCACACAGGTGGCAAGCCTGTAGTGTGGGACTCCTATAAAAACGGGTTTACCCACAAAAAAACCTCGCCTCTACTCTTTAGGATTCTAACCTGGAGTTGTTTATCACATTACGTAGGGCTAGGAATAAATTTGTCTTATGCCCGTGGGGCTCACTCCTTATCCAGCCACTCGATCAAGGGATCTGGGCCACTTCGCGGTCCAGATCATGTTTCTTTTCCAGGAGGATGCCCCGCACGAACTGTGATAAACAATCCCAGTTGCCCTCATCCTCCAAGATCTTTTGGCAGACCGAGTCCACCGAAAATGCACCAAAAATTTGTGTGGCCTTCAGGCGGGACCCTTCCAAACGGGGGCATCGGAAGAATGTGTGTTCCGCATCGTCAAAAACGCCCGAGCAATAAATAAAGAATTGGCAGCCGTTCCACCGATGGTTGGACGTGCTTGATAAGTCGCGCAGTCCATCGTCCTCGGGTGTCGTGCTCCCAGCTGTGTTGCCACTGCTGGAAGGTTCGGGAGTGCTCTGCTGTTCTTGCAGTGTCCTTGCCAATCTCGACTTGTCTCTGATAAATTGCCTTCCTCTCTCCTGCCAAGAGCTTGACAGGGATAACTCCGGCGACCACCAGGACGGCAGGCTCGGACACGGTCCGGTAGGTGGAACACACCCCGAGGGCCGCTCAACGTTGAACCCGGGCGAGTCGCAACCTGTACTACTCTTTATCGAGAGTGTCTGCCCACACCTCTGCTCCATAAAGAAGCACGAACTGAACCGCGGACATCAACAGACGTCTTCTGCTGGATCGTGGAACCCCGACATTGGCCATCAGCCTACTAAGGTAAGTGACTACCTTAGCGGCCTTGTCCGCCGTACAGAATATCTTATCCCTCCAGCTTAACTTGGTATCCACCATAATCCCGAAGTACTTAGCAGCACGAATTGATTGGACCACCTCCCTTCCCACTCGGAACAGAATGACGGTGTCTATCCTCTTCTTCGTAAGGATCACAATCTCCGTCTTACGGAGAGCAAGCGAGAGACCGTGATCGGACATCCATGTGTTGACCACACGCATGACTCGGTTCAACTTTTGTTGGGCCAGCTCAACGTTGCGTGCGACAGTGAGAGCTGCGACATTATTGGCGTACCCAACCAAAGTGGTTTCCTCAGGCATCTCCGACCTCAGGAGGCTGTCATAGGCAACATTCCAGAGATCCTGGCCGAGTATTGAATCTTGCGCGGCACCAGAAGTGACTTCCATCGTCCACGTTCCGTCCCTTGTGTCGTAAATAAGGCTTTGAGAGCGGAGATAATCCTCAATGAGTCGCAAAAGATATGCAGGAACGCGAAAGGTGTTGCGAAGCGCATCCAACATATCGACCCACCTCGCCGAGTTAAAGGCATTCTTGACATAAGCGTAACAAGAAGCACTACTCAGCGAGAGAAGTGGTTGTGGCTCTCGACTCTCTTCACAGCTCTCCATGGACTTCGGTGATAGCGTCAATCGTTGACCGTCCCTTTCTGAAGCCATACTGACGGGGGCATGAGTCCCCGGCAGCTTCCACGGCAGAGGTCAGGCGGGAACGGATCAGCTTCTCGAACAGCTTCCCAGCCGTGTCCAACGTGAAGAAGAAGAAAGGCCTGTGGGACGACGACAGCTCGGGATCACCTTTGCCCTTGCTGATCAGTACAAGTCTTGCGGTTTTCCATAGGGAGCTGGAAACACCCCTTCTACCAAACAGGCGTTGTAAATTCTCAACAACAAGTCAGCATTAGTTGAAAATACTTTCTTTAAAGCCTCGCTGGGAATCCCGTCCGGGTCAGGAGCCTTGTTGCTCTTTAGGGAGATAACGGAGGTTTCCATCTCCTCGAATGTGAAGAGTGGAACGTCATCTAACCGTCCGAAGTCAACCGGCGTACATCCTAGGCCTAGCCTACAAATAAATACATACAAAGAATGATTTTAGCTAAGACCTCGAAACAAGCAAGTAACTTAATAATAATTATGCTTACAATATTAAAATCAAATAGATTAAAGAGCGAAAAAACAATACAGTTTAAAATCCATGATTGCAAATTAATAAAAATCAAGTAATGTAACTATTGTAGAATTACGCTTACTTAACACTTAATGCATATTTTGTTACCTGAGACATAGGCTACAATTGCACAACACATTCTAATATTAGTTGTTCAGTTTAAATCTTTCTCCCAAATAGATATTAGTTGTATCCCATAAATTAGTTAATCGCATAATTCCGTGCGACAGCAATTCATTCCACATCAACATGCCTATCTTTTGGTATAATTTATAACTTCAACAAGTAAACATCAGTGTTGATCTATTTAATTTAACGAAAAGGTCTGTCAAAATATCAATTAAATTTGATTTAAAAACGTAACATAACGGCGAGCAGATATAAACAAGAAAAGGTTATGTTATGTTGTTTCAGCATACAGCGACAACTCAGCTGCGATGGGGGAAAATAAACTGATCATAGCAACTACATTAGTCAAACCATGTAGCCTAAACAACTAAAGTTCTGTCAAAAATTCCGGAAAATAAGCTTTTTTAATACTTGAAAATAATTGCTCGATTATAGTTTATTACCTAGTTTAAAATACTTAAAATCTAACCTGAGAATTTCATTGAAATCAAATTAGTAACAAAAAAGCCTTTTGGGGGTCAAAAATTCGCCTAAGAGAAATTTAAAGTCGATCGTAAAGAATTTTATACTCTATGTTCCATATAGTAAAAAATTCAATTAATCTTTTTAAGAGTCATCTTCACTCCTGGGCCAGTAGCCCATTGTTGCGCAGAAGGCAATGTTAACCATACGGCTTTTAATGCAAAACATGGTATTTTATTCCCCTGTTTCAAACACCGTTTTTAAACAGATT
Source organism: Neoaliturus tenellus (assembly GCA_030545055.2). Taxonomy (NCBI): domain Eukaryota; kingdom Metazoa; phylum Arthropoda; class Insecta; order Hemiptera; family Cicadellidae; genus Neoaliturus; species Neoaliturus tenellus. The sequence continues at coordinate 255,901,867 of CM061533.1, read as the reverse complement.
TTCTTTAAACTTGATAAGTGTTTAGTTTAGTAGTTATATCAGGCTCCTCATACCTCGAAATTTTGAAAATTTAACAAATATTACTAAGGAAAATTGAGTTACTTTGTAACGTCAGAGAGAGATTTGTTTAATTTTCAAAATTTCGAGGGGGTGAAGATGACTCTTAAATACGCACCACAGATTGCGTTGGTGTCTTAATGAATCCTTACACGTACTAATGAATATTTCTAATCAATTTTGATGTATGGAATAACATTTGAAAATGTGATGAATCATTCAGTAAAGTGGCACTTTTGAAAAGGTATGTCATGAGAAACAAAATGTCATGTACGATATTCTTCCCTTTTAGATGAAACGGGGGCACACTGATGTCCCCAAATATTTTTTAATCATCTAACTTGTTATTATGCATTGTCCAAGTATGAAACTACAATGTGGCTGTAAATTGATGGGATCTAACTTCTTATCCTCCAATGCAATTTTTTTATCTTTTAACAATGATTCACAAAATTTACGTATTTTATTACAAAATGACAAGTTGCTGATCGATCCAAACCCCTAATAAGCACGGGAAGTTGGATAATTAGCTTGAAATACGATGTAAACGCGACGCGGGAAAGACACTCGCCTGCCCGGAGGCTTACTGAACTATGCACAAGACTTTCGGGGGGAGCGGCAAACTTGGCAAGTTCAAGCTGAAATCAAGTTTCGACGGAACAATTCTGCGAGAATGAATTAATGATCTGAAAGTTGCAAACATTGTAAGACCGGGCCGAGCCGGTGCTTTGTCAACAATGTTCGCCAAGTCGCAGGCGCTGGACTGGAAACCGTTAGGACTGAGTTGTGTTTTGAATGTGGTACTAAATTTGTAAAATTTTGGCAGTTATTTAATCACACTCGAAAAAATCTAACAGGAAATATTTATTACTTAACCAAACCGAATATAACCTATTCAACCCAAAATTAATGTGCACTCAAAAGAGAGAATTTTATTTCTCACCACAAGTCGAATTTTCCCATCCCTATGTTTTAAATTACCCTATTTTTCCTCTTAGTCAGCTGATATTTTGATTTCACCTTTGAAGTTGAGAAGAGATAATAGCGTTAGTATAACATCGCCTTAATTGTTGTTGCTTGAGCTTCATTTTTTACATCTAATGTCGAAATAAGCTTAACTTACATGTTTACAAAAGTAAAAATAATTGCAAAAATTCTTTGAAAAATTACATAGGCGATAAACTTAATAATGTTCCGTAATTATGATTATTTGGATTTTTGGCAGCGGGAGGAACAGAAAAATTAGAGAAGTTGGAATCTGCAATTTGACAGCACGTCAATTTAAACGGACTATTGTTAAAACCATTGTTGAACAAACCTTTCATACCGTGTGAATAATAAATGAATTGGTAAAATTTCAAGGAAACCAGTAATTCCTTTTACGTTTGAGTTTTGTCAGTTTAGTGCATCAATTAATTTTCTTTAAATTATAATCATGTTAGTTAATGGTCAATGGAAGTTTTTATCCTTTATTTATTTGCAGAATACAGTGTTGATAAACCTAGGAATTTAACACGTTTTTCTTCATAGTATTTTGCATTCAAGTTTTGGAGTTATTTTTATTCACGCAAATTCTGAGGAACGATAGTGTTGAGCTTTTCAAATCCTAATTAAATAACGTTAAAAAAGTACAATTAAAAATATCAGTAACCACCCATATAAAAGAAACAAATAAATTGTTAGTCTGTAGTTAATATCAATAAAGTAGATTATAGGCTGAGTGTGAGATGTTTGAAATAAAATTTAAACTGAAGAAAATGATTTTAAAACCATGCAGACCCTTGTTAAATTCGGTAAGCCCTCTGTCTTCTCGTCCCCCACACAGTTTTAATTGCTTGTGTACGAAGGATGACGTTTCCTCAGTTATATCGCGGATACAGGAGACCTAACGCAACTACAGCCTGTTAAGATTCACTTATCACCCGAGGATTCTGGGATGAAAGTCACGCGAGATAATCGTCTAGTTGCGCATGCGCAGTTGTGTCAGTGTCCATTGTTGCCAGACCGGATGTGCAACAATGTGATGGGTGCCGGAAGTACGACACTTTCCCTGGTCGCAACCAGAGCGCTCCACCAACGCCTGTGGCCGTGGCCTTCCACCTTGGCCTCCACGGCCTAACCGAGACCTCCCTACATCCTCGGATCTTATCGGGGGGAACCACCGCCGGAACTGCGTGATTTGTTTCAATTTTGGCGTGTCGTGTCATTCATTGTGTGAAGTACATGAGGTTTTCTGTTTGATAAAGATTTCATATCGGCATAATTAAAGTGCTTGTGTTTGGTGTTAAATGAATGTTCCGTTGTTTAATTTTGAATATTCAATAAGGATGTATGTTGTATGATAAAACAATTGTATATAATCAGTATTTATTCTTCATTATAGAAACTTGGGTACTACTCGTTTTGAACGTCTTTGACTCATTTATTTGTATCCTGGCACACCTCAAGATTGAAATATGAAACATGCAGCAAAGGAATTCGAAGTGTTCTTTCTAAGAGACTTTAGATACTTAGATACTTTATTTGAAACACCAACGCACTCTGTGGTGCGTATTTTATGGTGAGTATGACTGAAGGGGTGAGTGTGATGATTGTGATGGATCAGATGAGGTGTAGCTTTGTTACTGACAAATATCAGCTGTTTTATTTGTCAGGATCATTAATTAATAGCCCAATGACCAAAGACAGCTGGGTCCAGTTGTACAAATATCCTTTAAAAATGAAGAATGTTGTTTAATCTAACATAGAAGTAATTTATTGGATATACCTATATTCTTTTCAAAATCTGGAAAATGTAATAAGGCTTAAATGACTTTGGCCCGTAACTTAGTTACACAAACAATACTCTAGGAACAGGATTGTCTGAACTGTAACCAATTAACATTAATCCAGCAGGGAAAGTTAATGAATAAATGAAATCGTTTTAAATTTTGGAAATAACTAAGTAAACAGTCTATATTTAGCCCAATGGAGAAGTATTATTACAGCTCAAAATATTCTTGAATTAAATAGCTATCTTAGAGAATTATGAGAAAATATCAAACAGTGGAACATATTTCCATCATATGTTGCCTTATACATTGCAGAAAGTGTCTCTTAAATTATATTTTTATTTTGCTAATTATAAATTTGACTATGATAAAATATTTTTTAAAGAATTGGAGCTTAAGTTATGTTTAAAGCATTTGAATGAACTATAAGTGTCAGATATACCTTATTTCAAAATATCATTAAATACATTTTGAGATGAATTTTGCAGTAAAACTAAGTAATAACAATGAATACAAAAACGTAAAGAAGGTCACATCTTATGGAAGAAATGGTTAAGAAAGTTTCTGTTGACGTAGTAGCGCACTCCACCATGAGAGCGCGCACGAGACAATGACCTATTAGTCAGATTACATTCTGACTTTGTTGCAGATGGTCACCAGCAAAGAATCTCTCTCGTCCTCACGCTGCGCTCACATATCATACATAACCTATGACAGTTTTCCATTACTGGACCAATTCTCTTAATGTAGGAACACTTTTTCTGTCCGCCTACTTTAGTTAGTGCTCATTTTGGAACACAAGTAAACAAATTTGAAAATAGCAGGATACCATGACGACGTTTATAACTTTGTTTATTTTGGTAAACATATGATTCAATAAACTATCTTCATTAGAATAATATTAAAGTTGAAAGCCCTTACGACAAAGTCTTAACATTAAAAGGATTTAATGGCATAAAATAACGATTCTTCTTTAAAAAAAGCTTTCCAATGATACCAAATAAGCTAGGTAACTAATGTTTAAAATGGTGTTTTAATGACACAATACTAAATAAGAAATTTAATATTTCCTTGTCTCTCGTACTATGTTTAGGTCGTTTCCTCTGGCGCTATCTCTATTTGGAGTGCTCAAGTTCAGTTTACAGCGCTCCTAGCGGAATAAAATGTTGGCCAATTTTTAACATGGGATGTGACCTTCTTTATGTTTTTGTATTCATTGGTAATAAATTATAATTTATTATTTTATAATAGATTCATTTCTCTATTAAATTGATGCAATAATTTATCACAATTTTCAGATCTATACCACTCTCGAAATCCAGCGTCGTTTTTAAAACTACGGTAAATCAATTCAGAATCAAAGTTGACACATAATTAAAGATAACTCCAGGCTCGTTCGTTTCTCATAATTGAAGAATGCCCCGTCCTCCCTTTTCCGAACTAAAAAATTACTTTTCGCTCATAAAACAGTAACGGTTTTAATTAGCGAAATGAATTCCGACTGTCCAACGGTGATTAATAAGACAAAGGTGCTGATAAATCAAAGAGGGCGGTGTTGAAATTAATACAAGGGAAAAATTATCCTCAACACTTTCTCAGCAAAATGGATACTAATGAGATTTGTAAAATCACGACTCAGTTACGACTAAACATATTGATTTCATTAGTAAAGAATTAGCCACATAATGTATGGTCAAAAGCCATAAGTATTTAGATAGATAACACTTCAGCATCATTTAGCTATTGGTTGTTAACTGCATTAAATACACTTTAAATTTATAAAATTATTATAGTTTTATAATTATTACCGGTACTCATTTTTAGCACATCACGATCTTTTGTTGGCTTATAGTTTAGAGTCTGCAGTACCATACTTATGTTAAATTTTAAATATCCGTTACACATTTAATATTGGCTAAAACGATCTTTATGTAATTTTAAAGTCAATTTTAATTCACAGGGCCCTGTAAAATAAAAATCGAGATTACTGATTGATTTATGATATTAAACTACTGTAAAACATTTCCATTTTCAAACAAAAATGTTTATAATACTTTGTGTTTATTAATCAAACAAAAAATAATATAGAACTTTTAATTTCACAGGGACCTAGGTACTAGAATGACTTTTAAAATGACATAAAAATTAAACTTTTTTACCAATATTAAAGGCGTAAAAGATGTTTGAAATTTAACATTAGTATTACGATAATAAAAATCGAAGATGGCCGGTACAGCAGATTCTTATAAGGCTGATTTCTGGAATCAAATCCAACTCTTGAACTGAATTACACGAAGACGTTTAATGCACGACAATCATTATTCGATGTTAGCTGCTTCTTTGAAAAGTGGAGTGTTTTTTACTCAATTCTTTAACGTGTTGTTATTATAACACTAATTATTAGACATAGATTTAGTTAGACATACATTTAGATCAATCCTTTTATACAACAACACTGCAATTGAGGGTCATTTACATAAGCAAAAATTTTACAAATTAAATTTGGCAAATACTTGACATAGCTAGACAAAAACAAACAAAGATGATTCGATGAAATCAAAATGAGTGCATTATTTTGGTTATTTTGTTTCTATGTATGAAGATGCCTTATATCTTTGCAGGATAGATAGGCTTTGTAAAAGTAATCAAATCTCTGCTCCACCATCAATAAAGTTTCTTTTTGTAACAATTGTGTTGCAGAGGCCGGGCGCTGTGCCTGCGGTACGCTGATATCAACGACGCCTTCGCCAAGGCGCGGGCCCGGGTGGGGCTGGCGGCCCCGGCCAGGGAACCTGTGTCGGACCCGGCCCTGGGGCAGCTCGGCACAGCTCTGCAGGAGACCACCAGGATACTGGCCAAGAGGTTTGAACATCAAGTTATGATAATCATCAGTAAATTAATTAAAAATCATTATTCCACCTACGGTTTTGCAGTAAAAACTGCTTGGGGGTCGTCCATAAATTACGTCATCTGAAAATAGGGGGGGGGGGGGGAGGGTCCAGATTGAAAATGACGGTAAGGTGATGTGCAAGGGGGGGGGGCGGATTTGATATGACGTCATTTTAAATATGATGTTTTATATCAAATTTTAACAGTAAAACCATTATAAAGTCTAACACAACTCAACTATTATAAAATAACTAGCTGTGTACCCGTTCTTCGCACGGGGAGTAGGCCTATTTGCAGTTTATTAACAGATATATATAATCCTTTCACAAATTCAATATGTCACCTTCATTTGGTTTATTCCAACGTATCTAGATATCATAACGCGTTCATGCCTAATAGCTTCTTGGTAAATTTATGCCAGTAGTGTGTTTTGGTTACTTCTGGACCGGAAGTCGTGCCAGCTGCCCGAGCAGCTGCTCGAGCAGATGGCGTCAGATGCTGGGGTGCAGATGGCGAGAGCATATGCCCTGAATTTGAAGTAGAATTGGGCATGAATTAAGAGTTAGTTGAAAAGTAAAATTCAACTGTGTTAACTAAACTCTAAAAGTTGAATAAAAATTAAGAGTAAGATCAAAACTGAAATTCAACAGTTATAACTGGGGGCCTGGAAAGTATGTCAAGGTCATCCAGAGTAAGTTTTAAAAAAGCCTACCCAACTACCACCAGAAATAGTTCAAAGTTGAACTAGTTGGTGATAGTGGGATAATTCATTCGTGCCATGGGAGAGGTGTTTATTGTTTGAAAGTTGGCGATTGAATGAGAAGCGCCGCCTAGGGAGAGGGCTTATAAAATGGCAACCTTCTCCCCACCACCCCTTCCCCCACTCCTTTAGACCAATAACCGGTCGCCGACTCTATGTGGTGAAACTGAACTAGACATGGCGGCAGCCATGGATAAGTCTAACCTCAAACCTTAGCTTAGCTGAAGAGAATAGAGGAGCATGAAGTAGGAATTGTGGTGACAGCGCTTATATGAGGAATAGTAGGGGTAAAATAAAAAAACTTGTTGAACACAGTCGATAGGTGTAACAAGTTCAAAGTTGTTGAATTGTAACATAGAATGCAAAATGTTGTAAATAACATTATCATCAACATTAACCTGCGAAGTCTTTGAGTATAATGGGTTAAAACTGTACTTCTTCCTAACTCTATTTAAATTAGTTCTACACTTTGAAATTGAAGGTTTAGAAGTACTTCGTAATATGTGTTGTGTTCGCAAAAGCTTTAATTTTAAACATTGTGCAGTCATCATAACCGATGTGTTAAGTTCAGAAGTTAAAATAAGACTGAGATATAAAATGAAGTGTAAAAGAAATTGAAACAGAAAGCCAGAGTAGTAATTTTATAGGTTAGAATTTACGAAGGCTATTCCATGGATAATTCTAACCTCAAACCTAGTAAGTGAAGTAGTCATAACATAAAACTAACGAGAGATGATGACCGAGCGGATGCGAGGCAATGAATGTTTGTAGCGCGATAAACTACCCACCTTTATAGAGGCAATAACTCCAGCCAGATGGCGGCAGATGGCAAGCAAATGACTGGTTGACCGACTTTCACCTGAGTAGTAAGAGAAGTAGGGTTCTGTGTCTATCCCTACTCCTTGGGGTCAATGACCGACCGGAAAGGTCAATGACCTCCCCCCCCTCTCCCCCCCCCCCTCCCCCCCTCCCCCACCCCCCCTCCCCCCCCTCCCCCCCTCCCCCCCGAAAAAATGGAGCCCCCCCCCACTCCTTCCCCCACTCCTTCCCCCACTCCTCCAGGTCAATGGCCGGTCACCACCGGTTGTTGACTTTATGTGGTGAAACCAGACTAAATATGGCAGCTGCCATGGATAATTCTAACCTCAAACCTGCTGCGCATGCAACAAGTTCTTCGGATCGGAATGAGTCTATGCTATGCGCATGCGCCTAGTCCTGTATTACTCACTTTAGCACTACTGCACATGGATAATTCTAACCTCAAACCTTGGTTTTGTGTTGTTGCGCATGCGCCGCTCCCCACTCCTTTGCCTTTCTTTTACACTGCTGCGAATTGGACTGGATTGAACACTGTACTGTAGTGAAACAACTTCCCCCACTACTCGAGAATCCGAGGAGCGATACGAGCCTGATCTTAGCGTCAGTCGTCAACAAACTTTCATAGCGAAAGGTTGTTGGCGACTCAGCAAGAGGTTTCAAATATATAGTAGGCCTATATATATTTGAACTTCTTCTACTATGTTGCGTTTTTTAATGCAATGTAGTATGTGTGTGTGTGTGTTTAGTTTTAAGTTGTATTAAATTTAAGAAATAATTTGCGCATTGCGATGTTAGTTATAAGTTGGGTTTAGCATTAAGGTGTATTAATTTTAAGAGGTATTTAGCATTAAGGTGTATTAATTTTAAGAATAATGATGGTATTTGGTCGTGTTGAATTATTTGGTTTTTTAATAATGATGTGTTGTTAGTTTTAAGTGTTGGTAATACTAATTAATGTTGTTTTGCCTTACAGCTAGATGTTAGGGGGTAGATTAAATGTAAATTCAGAAGTTCAGTTGAACTTCACTTAGAAGGGGTGGGACATCCGCAAAATGCGGACTAGGTTTTTGCATTTTTGTTTAGGAATATAATGGGTGGGATTAGTTTGGGTGGGGTTAGAGTTGCGTTTCTGCATTAGGTGTTCCAGTTTCCCTTGGAATTCATGGTTACGGTAGACCCGGACCGGACCGTTACGGTAGACCCGGACGGTCCAAACAAAATTGCGTCGATGTCCCTTGCAGAACGTAACTAGTGGGTTGGGAGTGGGAACCGTTAGGCAAACAGGGTGGTGGGAACAGTATTACTGTTCCCATCACCTTGGATCATTATAAATCTTGAATGACCTTGACCCACTTTTGGAAGGGTCAATGACCCCCCTCCCCCCCCCCTCCCCCCCCTCCCCCCCTCCCCCCCTCCCCCCTTTCCCCCCCTCCCCCCCTCCCCCCTCCCCCCCTCCCCCCCGAAAAAATGGAGTCGATCCCCCCCCTCCCCCTCCTTCCCCCCCCTTCCCCCCCCCTTCCCCCCCCGAAAAAATGGAGTCGATTCCCCCCCCCCTTCCCCCACTCCTACCCCCACTCCTTCCCCCATTCCTTCCCCCACTACTCCGGGTGAACGACCGGTCATGACCTGAAAAATTAAAATGGCTATAGCTTGATAACGGATTGACGGATTTGGACAAGCGATACATCATTGAAAAGGTCTATGTAAGACAAACATTTTGGTAAAAGAAGAATTTGGTTATCTTATTTTAGTCAAAAGTTATGCGAATTATTTTAAATAAATACCTTCTCCTTTCCCTTTTCCCCCACCTCCCAGGTCAATAATCAGTCTTGGCCAGCTGCTACCCTTCTCATTTGCATATTGTTATAAAAGACGCATCGACTGCGGCTAACATTTCATTCTGATTCCAGACGTTACGCTGCGAACTTGGAGCCACAACCATGTCATCTCTGCCAACTACAACTTCTACTTTAACTTCTACTTCAACTTCTACTACGGCTGTTACTGCACCAAAGAAAACTCTTCGTCTGAAAAATCCTCCTGACTGGTACAAGAAGCAACTTGGATCCCAACCTTCAACTTCTGGCACTATTCTTCCGCCTATCAAGACTTCTAAACTTCGAAGCATTTTTTCACCGCCTTCGCCTTCTACTTCGCTTTCAAACGACTCCACACCGCCATCAACCATCATGCCGCCTCCACAGAAGCCAGCTCCCCGTCTTAATACCCCTTCATTTGAAACTTTGCTTCATAGTCTTAGTACACCTATCATTCCACTGTCACCATTGCCTCCTACCCCACCACTTACTATGCCTGAAGACCACACCTATCATAAAACTAAATCCACTAAGCCTACTCCCAAACCTGCTCCTAAGCCTGCTCCTTCAGAGCAATTTCAATTATTACAAGAAGAGCGTCGTAGGGCATTTAGCCGTCCCACTACTTGCCCTGAAGTGCTCACTAGGGGAATTAAGAAAGGATCAGCTTGTGGGAGGAAATGTGTTAAAAATGAAAGTTTTTGCCGTGTACATATCGTGAAACATATTTCTGAACCACAACTGACAGAAATCCCCACCGTTGAAGACGATCCTAAAATAATATCCGTCAGAGGAGAGAGGCTTAAGAAAGGTTTGAAATATTTTTTTCTAAGTGTTGTTGACCACCAACACATTTTGGCAAAATGTAACGGCTTAAAATATAAAATTAGAGTTTGTGAGAATTTGTGTAAAGAGAAGAGATTTAACACTTTAGATTCTCAAGACTTTCTCCTCAGGGATAAAAAGGATCGTATTACAAGGTGGGGGCGTAAACAGTAAATTCACTTAGTTTTTTTCCAAATTGTTGCTAAAAAAATAATGGGGGAGAAACACAATGCGTTATAGCGTTGTGTTTCTCCCCCATTATTTTTTAACACTCTAAGTCCCGTGACCTACTAACCTACTTCCATTTGAGTAGTAAGAAAAGTACTTCCCCCACTCCTTTGGGTCGATGACCGGTTAAGGTCAGCTCTTACCCCTCATTTGCATACTGTTATAAAAGCGGAGCGAGCGTTGGTCACTCCTTCATTTTGCTTCTACACGCCGCTCTTGTTGTTTCGTCTCTGCTGTTTATAATATTACCTACTTCAAAATGCCTCCTCATGTGAATGACCATATTAATTCTTCCAAAATTTCCGATGTTTTTCTACAACCTGAAGACATTTTAAATAATGATAGTGAGAGTGAGGATGATGATGATTATACTGTTGAACTTAGTGAAGAACGTAAGGTTATAGCAATTGATCCACAATTTCCATTTGATACAATAGAAAAGTTTATAGTTGAAGCTAATAAATGGTTAAATTTAGGATGTTATGTACGAATTGACTCTTTTATATTGTATGGTGATAGTCATTCTTTCCTTGTCACACCAAATGACAGAGACCGCATGTTGCAGTGGGCACAATCTATGATGGAGTGCTATGAACAAGGTGTGGACACTGGCGGCTATTTTCTTGCACAACTAGTGTAATAATAAATTACCCTTCCCCCCATGTAGTGAAAAAGGAAAAGAAATATTAGGAATCTAATTATAATACTTCCTTCCACATATAAAGAAGAGGAGGAAAGGAGTGGGGATTATAAAGTGGTGGGGGAATGTGTATAAATGCAGGTTGTTTGAAGAGACTTTTATTATTATTGTGGCTTTAGCAGAAACAACATGGAGTTTAAATCTGCAGCAAAAATAAGGAATAATATAATAAAGAAAGAAATTCGCAAGAAAGAAAAGATTGAACTTATAAAATTACAACTTATAATACCTTCCATTGAAATTGGATGTAGCAAACTAAAGACTTTGGTGAAAACTAACGAATATTTGTTACAATTGCTAAAAACAATCGAAGAGTTGAAGAGAAAGAATGGACATTCTACATAGTAAAATTTGAACATTTTAATATAAATAAGTAAACTGAAAAAAGTAGATGTAGAATAGAGAGCGAGGATTAGATCACTTTGTGGTAATGGACTAACATGCCACTTAGTGCTCTATTCCTCGTTCTCGCGTTAAAATTGGATTACCTTGACCTATTTGTTCGACTGTTAGAATTTGGTTAACACTGTTGAATTTCAGTTTTGAACTAATGTTTATTCTTGTTCAAATGTTAGAGTTTCTTAACACTGTCGAATTTTAGTTTTGAACTAACTTTTAATTTATGCGAATTTTTAGTTCAACTCTAGTTAATTTATGTGCAAATTTAGTTCAACCAAGTGCCTGTGCTCTAGCCATTTCCACCCTAACATTTGTTCTTTCAACATCTGTCCCATAACATCTGTCCTAATAGATGTTTGGAGGGCAGGTGTTTGGTTTTAAAAGTAACTAAAATTAGTTGGGTGGGGGAAAGTTAGTTAAAGCTTGAATATAAAGAAGTATATACTAAAACTCCAATGGGAATAAAGAACACGAATGAACAATTAGTTTGTAGAAGGTTAATATTTTTATTTAAAAAATTTGATTTCCTTGTATAGTGAAGAAGATGAAATAGTGGTGGGGGACCGTTATAAAAGGAGGAACGCGAGAGCCCATTTCATTTCTTGGCAAAATTTCGAAGAGTAAACATCTCAACATGTATCGTTGCGATAAATGTTCGGAATCGTTTCACGATGAAATTCTATTAGACTGTCATAAAGAACTAATTCACAACAACCCAGAAGAAAAACAAGAACAACAAGAACAACAACAAGAAGAACAAGAACAACAAGAAGAACAAGAAGAACAAGAAGAACAAGAAGAACAATATGAAATAACAGCAACATCTTCAACTACTTTACCAAATCTACAAGTATTTGCATTACCTGGTAAAGTAGTAATGCATCATAAGATTCAAAATGAAAACTTGAAGCTAGAAGAATTTATTAGAGAAGCAAAACCAATTGTAAGTAAAACTTTAAAAGAAGAATTAAAAAGATTGAACTTTCTTAAATTTGGTTTACTACTAGAAGCTATGTTTATAAATGTACAAGAAGAATTATCACCAAGAGGATTCATAACAAAAAACCGAACCATTATGGGAAGTTCAAACATTGATTCAATAGTAGAGAACTGTATAGAAGAAATATTAACAAAAATTCAGGAACACGAAGGAAGAGGATCCGGATGGAGTCTTACAAGTATTGAAGTATTAGATATAAGAGTTCACAAACATGGATATGGACTAATGGGATCAAGTTACATTCCTCTGCAAAAAAGAATTGAAGATACAAAATCTTGTATTAATGTTAAAAATGAAGACAATGAATGTTTTCGTTATGCAATGACAACTAAATTTGTACCACATAATGCGAATAGACCTGACCAAGAATATGAAAATCAAAGATTTAGATACAATTTTCAAGGAATCACTTATCCTGTATCACTGAAAGATATATCAAAATTTGAGAAGAAAAATCCCGGTACGTCTATCAATGTTTTTGCATTAGATAGTTCAAACAAAGTGTATCCTTTACGTATTGCAAAAGAAGAGCTACCAGATCATACGGATTTACTACTACTAACGCGAGGAGATGTGTCTCACTATGTGTACATAAAGCAATTTGATCGTCTTGTTAACAAGCAACTTTCAAAAAATCGAAACAAAAAGATAATTTGCAAGAGATGTTTTAATTTTCAACGAGAAGGAAGAGAAGGAAGAGAATGGTTACAAGAGCACAAAAGACTATGTAACAATAATTATGAAGCAAAGATTAATTTACCTGCGGAAAACAGAGCATTCGTTAAATTTGAAAAGGTTCATTATCAATACCGTATCCCTTTCGTTGTGTATGCGGACTTTGAATCAACACTTGTTCCTGTTGAAGATGAAAATTGTGAAGCTAGAAAAAGTGTCAAGTATCAAATGCACAAACCAAACAGTTTTTGTTTAATGGTGAAATCGACATTATCAGAAGAACATTTAAACAGATATGGATTAACTTCAGAACCTCTAGTATATCGTGGTGAAAATGTAGAAAAAATATTTCTTGATCACTTATATTCAATAGCTGGAAATGTACAAAGATTATATACAAATATTGTACCAATGAAAATGATGGAGGAAGAAGAAGAAATTCAACATGAAAATGCAACTCGATGTTTCTTGTGCAAAAATGATTTTACTATTGAGAATTATAAAGTTAAAGATCACGATCACCTCACTGGTTATTACAGGGGTGCTGCTTGTAATAAATGCAACTTGAGCTATCGTTTACCACTATTTATTCCTGTGGTTCTGCATAACCTCAGTGGGTACGATGCTCATTTCATAATACCCGAATTAGGAAGAGACGATGGTAAAATTGATGTATTAGCTGAAACTTCAGAGAAGTTCATCAGTTTTTCCAAAGAAGTTGGAAACATGAAATTAAGATTCTTAGACTCCTACAGATTTATGCCGTCGAGTTTGTCCAAACTTTCAGAAAATTTAAGGAAACAAGATTTCATCGAAACAAAGAAGATTGTAAGTAACGACAAACTGGATCTCGTACTTCGGAAAGGTGTTTTCCCATATGATTATATAGACAGTTTAGAAAAGTTTAATGAAACATCACTTCCGCCAAAAGAAGAATTTAAAAGTAAACTATACGACATGGACATATCTCAAGAGGATTATGATCATGCATGTAAAGTATGGAATGAATTAGGATTTAGAACATTAGGAGAATATTCAGATTTTTATGTTAAATTAGATGTAACTTTATTATGTGATATAATGGAAGAATTTAGAAATACGTGTTTTGCAGCTTATGGATTGGACCCTCTTCATTCGTACACTTCACCTGGATTAGCATGGCAAGCCATGTTGAAAGAAACAAATTGTAAAATACAACTTCTTACTGATATAGATATGGTTTTAATGTTAGAGTCAGGAGTTCGAGGGGGATTGACGCAAAGCGTTACACGACATTTTAAGGCGAACAACAAGTATCTGCCCGATTATGATGCATCAAAACCAACAACATTCCTGGGTTATTTTGATGCAAATAACTTATACGGATGGGCAATGTCAAATCCCCTTCCATATGATAATTTTAAATGGATAGATCCAGAATCGATTGGAAACATAATGGATATACCGAAGCATGGTGAAACTGGTTACATTTTTGATGTGGATTTTGAATATCCTGAACATCTTCATGATCAACATTATGATTTACCACTTCTTCCGAAGACTGAAATTTCCCCTACTGGAAGATGGCCAAAATTATTGATGACTTTAACCGACAAGTCTCGATATGTTGGACACTACTGGATGATACAACAGGCTTTAGACTTAGGACTGAGAATTACAAAAATTAATCGAGTACTACAATTTTCTCAATCTTGTTGGTTAAAACCTTACATCGACAACAACACAAGAAGAAGAGCCGCCGCTACATCAAGTTTTCAAAAAGATTTTTTCAAATTAATGAACAACGCAATATTTGGCAAGACTTTGGAAAACAAAAGGAAACATAAGGATATCAAATTGGTAACTGATCCAGTAAAATTACAGAAATTAGTGCAACAACCAAACTTTGGTTCATCTGTAATTATTAATGAAAATCTAGTTGTTATTTCCATGAACAAGAAGTCAGTTGAAATGGATCGTCCTTTGTATCTTGGAATGTCAATCTTGGATATTTCAAAAACACATATGTATGAGTTTCATTATAAGAAGATGGTTAACTATTATGGAAGAGAGAACATTGGTATTGCATATATGGATACGGATGCACTCATTTACTGGATTAAAACAAATGACATGTATGAAGATCTACGCACCTTTATATATAAAGATGATTTCGACTTTTCCGATTATCCTAAGGATCATCCAAATTACGACTACGACAAAAACAAGAAAGTATTGGGAAAATTTAAAGATGAAACAAATGGTGTGCCGATGATGGAAATTGTAGCATTAATGTCCAAACTGTATTCATTTCAACTGTACAAAAATGAAAGGAATGAACATCAAGTCACGAAAAAAGCCAAAGGAATAAAAACTTCTTTCCTGAAGAAGAATGTACAGTTTGAACATTATAAAAGATGTTTGTTTGAAAATGTTGAAACAACTGCAACGTTCAACACTATTAGAAGTTATAATCATCAACTTTTTAGTGTCAAACAAACAAAGTGGGCATTAAGCTACAAAGATGACAAGCGCCATATTTTAGAAGATAAAATTAATACTTTACCATTCGGCCACTACTCCCTGAACCCTATCGACCAGTAAACCTATTCTTCGTCCTCTACCTTCTTCCTTTTTCCTTTCCGTAAAGAAGAGGGGACATGGCAAGCCCAATGCCATGTTCCCTCTTTTTTACACTAATATGAAATGGCCTTGACCTATATTCAAACTATATAAATGAGAATTAACTATTTTATGGGTCAGTATTTTTACAAGCAGTGTACAAGAAACATCTGAAGATGGAAAGTGTGAAGGACAAGATTGTAAATGAACTACATAAACCAGCAAGAAGAAGATTTCCAAGAAGAAGTACAATCATTAAAGGAATGAATGATCTTTATCAAGCTGATCTCATTGAAATGATACCGCACAGTAAATTAAATAAAGGATTTAAATATATTTTAACAATTATAGACTGTTTTACTAAAATAGCTGATGCTTTACCATTGAAGGATAAGACTGGTAAAAGTGTTACAAAAGCTATGGAAACCACAATACAAAGAAATAAATTTAAAATTAAACATCTACAGACCGATGATGGAAAAGAATATTTTAATAAAGACTTTGGAGCTTTGATGAAGAAATATCAAATAAATCATTATTCTACAAATTCTGAAGTTAAAGCTTCAATAATTGAAAGATTCAATAGAACATTAAAAAGTGCGATGTATAAACAATTTTCAAAACGAGGATCATACGTGTGGTATGACATATTACCACAACTTATAAAAGAGTATAACAACAAATATCATCGTACCATTGGAATGAAACCTATCCAGGTAAATAGTGCTAATGCCAAAATTGTATTACAACGCATTAAAAATAATACAACACCGAAATTGGAAAAATTGCAACCAAAGAAGTTCAAGGTCAACGATAAAGTTCGTATAAGCAAATACAAAGGTGTATTTAGTAAAAGATATCTACCAAATTGGACTAATGAAGTATTTACAATTTATAAAGTGCAACCAACTATACCTGAAACCTATTTATTAAAGGATAACAAGGGTGAATTACTTCAAGGTGGATTCTACGGACACGAATTGTTGAAATCAACAGTTGGTGATGTATATCTTGTCGAGAAGATTTTACAAAGGAAAAAGGATATGGTTAAAGTCCGGTGGTTAGGGTTTGATAAAAGTGAAGACTCTTGGATTCCTTCAAAAGACTTAGTATAGTTGTTTAATAGCTCATTGTGTGTTTAACCTTTATACAAGATGGAGATTGTACAACAAAAAGATCGATTTAATATCAATAACATTGATGAATTGACAGTTGACAATGATAAGTTAAATCATGGAAAACATGGTGAATTACTACCAAATACGATAAGATGTCTAATAACTGGTCCTTCAAATTGTGGAAAAACTAATGTTGTTTTTAACCTTATAACTAATCCTAAAGGATTGCGTTTTAACAATATATATATTTTTTCAAAATCATTGCAACAACCAAAATATCAATTATTGGATAAAGTACTTGCAAGTGTACCTGAAGTAAATTTTTACAAGTTTAATGCCAGTGAAACAATTATGCAACCAAATGAAGCAAACCCATTTTCTATTTTTATATTTGACGATGTTTCTTGTGAAAATCATGACACAATAAGGAATTATTTTGCTATGGGAAGACATCATAATATTGATAGCATTTACATTGGTCAAACATACAGTAAAATTCCAAAACAACTTATAAGAGACAATGCAAATATGTTGATCATCTTCAAGCAAGATGAAACAAATTTAAAGCATATATATAATGATCATGTAAATGCAGATATGCCATTTGAAATTTTTAAAGAGATGTGTGGCAAAGCATGGAATGAGAAATATAGCTTTCTCGTTATTATGAAGGAAGAAGATATTAAAAATGGTAGATATCGTATAGGGTTGGATAAATTTGTATTTATGCGTTGAACTACCGATGCTACATCTAGTTACATGTTGAACTTCACAGTGTAAACATGGTGAATCAAGAAAAACTATTGAAAGAAATAAAATCACTCAGTGATTCTATTAGGATGAAGAATCGTGCATTGAGGATGGGTTTAAGTGAAAGAGAAGAATTTCTAGAGACTACATTTAAACCTATTACGGAACCTTTAAAACAGATATCAGAAACTATTGGTAAACCTCGTTATGAAGGAGATGTTTTACTACCAGTTTCTAAACAAGAAGTACAAGCATTAAAAAAGAAGAAGATGATGATTCATATACAAGTGCTAGTGAGCAAGAAGAAACAAAAGAAGAAGAACCAATTGTTGAAAAGGAAGAAGAACAGCCAATACCTGAAGCTGAACAATCTATTCCAAATTTAACTCAATTGAGTAGCGATATATTACAACATGGACCTCTTGGAAGAAAATATATAATGAAAATGCTACATGATATGAAATCAAACCCGAATTTGAGTAGATCACACGTATACGGAGCAAGAATTGATGGGAATGAATTGAAGATTGGCGATTCAAAGCTTGAAATAACACAAGACGATTACATCATTATTGGTGAGCATAGATATAAAGGAACAAAAGGATTATATGAATTAATTTTTAAAAACATACCACTAAGATATTCATCCAAAGATTTAAATGTTTTTAAGGAGATTCTCCAAAATACTAACGCTCATAAAAGAAACTACGTAAAGGATGCAATGATTAATCGTTCACGTGCAACAAAATATAACATCGTTATAAAAAAGTTGTTTCCTCCACGAAAATTGCCAACATTACGTACTGCACCAGCGGTGAGACAACCACTGAAAAGAAAATCTTTATCACTTATGGATTTATCACTTCTTGAACAACATGGTAAAAAGAGTAAAGGAGATACTTCAACATCTGGTAAAGGATTGATGAAAAATCTATACAATACGAATGTGATTTACTACAACGATATCAATAAATTGGTTGATAGAATGAGACTATTGCATGAAGCCATGGAAGCCGGTCATACAGGTTTGAATAATGAATGGGTGGCTCTAGTTGATGAACTTAGGAATCGCGGTATAGTCGTATAATTGTCCGTGGATATAAAAGAGGTGCAAGCATAAGACGTATCAGTTCTAACATGAGCGTCGACAAGTTCGGACGGTACTCCGCTTTAGGAGTGCAAGTTGGAGAAGACAGAAAAAGAAGTGGATTACCGCAAACACCTGAAGGAGACTATAGCATAAGTAATAAACGTTTAAAACTAGTTAAAGATCCAGAAGAAGATACTGATGGAGCAAATTTGAAGACAGTAAAAGAAGCTACTTCAACATCATTAAAATTACATAAGAATACTTACGATGTTAAATCACATAGATTAATTAATGTTGGTAAACCAACTGAAGGTTCTGATGCAATTACTAAAGAGTACTTATCATCTGAACTTTTAAATACTTTAAAATTGCAATGGGGTAATAACTTAAAAGATGGACAAACGTATAATGCTGGAAATTATAGAATAACCAACGTGGGAAATCCCAAAAATGATAAAGATTCAGTTAATAAAGAATATTTACATTCTATAATACCTGAAAAAACTGAACATGGATTTTCTTTTTATAAATTTATTATAAATGACATTGGATACCCAAAAGAAGACGGTGATGCTGTAAACCTAAAATACATCAAGGACAACTGTATTTTACAAGATGCTGATGGAATCGATTGTCATGGAAAAACATTGACAAATGTAAAGTTTGGTTCTCAACCAAAAGATGCTGTTACTATGGAGCAATTATCCAAAGAATTAAAAAAAGAAACATCAAATTTTGTAAAACATGAAGATGCCGTGTTAAAGCGGGGAGATAAATTTATACATGGAAATAAAAAGTTTGATTTAATGCAAGGAAATAATGATGAATGGGATGCAGGACATAAAACAATAACAAATGGAAGATTTGGTATAAAAGATTCAGATGTACCTCTTATGGTGCAAACATTAATTGCAAGTGGTGGTAGATTAGATACATACGATGGTCGTAATAGAAGAATAAAAAATATTTATCCTGGTTATGGAGATGATGATTGTGTTACATTGAGACAAACAATAACTTGGGATAAACACTTTGGGACCAAATATGATGCAAAGATGAAGAAAATAATTAATATTTTACCAGGTGAAGATTCAAATGATGCTGCTACTATTGGACAAGTCATAACAACATCAAAAAGTGATTTAACCGCTTACACGTGTAATGATAAACGTATTATGCAGTTACAAGATCCTCAACATCCAAAAGATGCTGTAACTTTAGATTGTTTAATAAGAATAGTGGGTAATTTACTTATTGATACCCACAATCATATAGCTAGTACAACGAATCATGTGGTGATTCAACCCGATGAAGGAGAAGCTTGGATTAAAAATAGAATCATAAATCAGTATATAATTAATTTGAATAACTAAGTCTTTAAATATAAAAGATTTTGCACAAGTTATTCATTTATGTAAAGTATCTCGTAGAGTAAACACACCAGTTATATAAGACAACATAATGAAGACCGTATCGCTCAGTCATCGTCAAGACAGCGGCAAGAGAGGACGTGGTATAACATCAGCTGCATTATCCCTGCTCAGACGGATTCCAGTTGGTGCTGTTGTAAATCGAACGATAGACGCTTTACCATACGAATTACATCTGCCCGGAGGTTATCAATATTGTGGACCTGGAACTAAGTTGGCAAAACGTTTAGCAAGAGGAGATCCTGGAATTAATAAATTAGATCAAGCTTGCAAAGAACACGATATAGCATATTCAAAGTATAAAGATTCAACAAATAGATCAATAGCAGATAAAATTCTAGCGGAGAAAGCTTGGCAAAGAGTAAAATCAAGTGACGCAAATATTGCAGAAAAAGCAGCAGCTTGGGCAGTAACTACAGCCATGAAGACAAAAGCAAAGTTAGGTGGTGGAAGACGTCGCAGAGGAAGACCTGCAAAGAGAGGCGCTCCCAAAAGAGGTGGAAACATTAAAAAAGGACGTCGTAGAACTCATAAGGCAAGTGTAAAGAAGACTTCTGTTTGGCAAATGGTAAAAAACGGAGCAGGTTTATACCTAAGACCATACCGTGTGTACTAAATAAGAAGAATCAATTGATAATTCCAAATAAAGCCTTAACAAATCATCAGTTAAATGATTATGTAAAATGTTTGAAAATACCATTCTTTCGAGGAGTTTTTATGAAAGATGCATTACCAACTAAAATATGGAAAAATGAAACTGGAATAGTAAATTTGGATTCCACCTATGGTCCAGGCACTCATTGGGTATGCTATAAAAAACTCGGACAAACCATTTACTACTTTGACAGTTTTGGCAATCTACCACCGCCAAAAGAACTGCAACATTATTTTCGAAACTCCAAAAACATTTTTTATAATTACAAAAGAGAACAACCTAACAATACTGAAATATGTGGGCATTTATGTTTGGAGTTTCTAGCGAAGAGTGTCAGTCAGCTTTAAGATGTCATCGTATACAGTGTCACTGAGTGGAAATTCATCCACATTAAAAAGTACGCTGTTCCCAGCATTGCGTCTATCCAAGGAAAGATTATGGGAAGCGGCATTACTTGATTTGACTACCTACAATTCAATTCCTAATGTTACAGAAGGAAAAAACAATTTACTACATTATTATGAAACTAAGGATGCTGCAGGAAAATACTCAGAATTGAAAATAATTACATTTCCTACTGGAGCATATGAAATTGATGACATAAACCAATTATTACAGAAACAACTCGGAGAAGACAATATCACCGTTAAAGGAAACAATAATACTTTAAAAGCAGAAATAACTTCGAAATATTATATTGATGTCAGCTTGGAACAGTCGATTGGCAGTTTACTTGGATTTACAGATACAAAAAAGAAAATCTTAACTCCTGGAACTACTCATTCGGGTGATTCAACTGTAACAATATTGAAAGTAAATAGTATTGATGTCACGTGCAACATTATACACGGATCGTATAGAGATGGAGTTAATCAACATATTTTACATACATTTTATCCAACAGTGGCTCCCGGTTTTAAAATTGTTGAGAAGCCACAAAACTTGATATACCTACCGTTAAACACCAGTTTCATTTCAGACATCGTACTGAACATATTGGATCAAGACGGTCATAGTGTTGACTTTAGAGGAGAAACAATTACTATACGGATACACATCAGAGCAGCAACATAAAAGTCAACATGGGATTATCATTTAAACCGCAACGGAAGAGTCGGGAGCTCAGTAGCTCCTCGACATTGGAAGAGTTAACATCGGAAAACATTCGTTTTCTACAGAAGATTGGATTGAAACTTAACAGCGATGGATATCCTGGATATATCTCAAGGACCAACGTTCGACGAAACACTATGGGAGAAGGAATATCACACGCACAACCCTTACACTTCATCAAAATTAAACAATAACGATGAAATAAGGATCCCCATTCAACAACAAGATATTTACACTTTACCGTGTGAAAGTTACTTGTACATCGAAGGACAGGTATTAAAATTGGATGGAAAAACTGCTTCAACAGTTCCTTTTATAAATAACCCGATGGCATATCTTTTTGATGAAATAAGATATGAAATATCAGGGGTGACGGTTGATTCAACAAAAAAGGTTGGTTTAACAACGACATTGAAAGGATTAACATCATTAACACCGCATGAGAAGAATTCAATAGTCACTGCCGGATGGGTTGCCCCCGATAAAGACACTATAACACCAGCTTCCAACGGTCACTTTGATTTTCATGTACCTTTACGATTGCTTTTGGGATTCGCTGAAGATTACAAACGGGTAATAATAAATGTCAAACAAGAATTAGTATTACTCAGATCTTCAACTAATAAGGACTTAATACTTGCAGACCCTGCAACTACGGAAGATAAACTGGAATGGCAACTACAGTTGGATAAAGTTGTTTGGAGAGTACCTCATGTAAGATTGGCCGATGAACATAGAATCCTATTATTGAGAAAGTTAAAATCTGACCGTGATATTGTGATGCCATTCCGAAGTTGGGAATTTCATGAATACCCTACACTACCTCAGACAGAAAGACAAACATGGACCGTCAAGACATCAACTTACTTGGAACGAGCAAGGTACATAATACTCGGTTTTCAAACTAAGCGAAAAGATGTTATCACTGCAAATGCTGGTCAATTTGATCACTGTAAAATAAAGAATTGTAAAGTTTTCCTAAACTCTCAATTCTTTCCCTATGACAATTTGAATGTCATGTTCAGCAAAAAACGTTTTTCCATTTTATACGATATGTATGCAAGATTTCAATCGTCATATTATGGAAAGACTAATACACCACTATTATCACCTGACCAGTATTATTCCAAGGCTCCAATAATTGTAATCGATTGTTCAAAACAAAATGAATCGGTAAAATCATCAAGTGTGGATATAAAAATTGAAATGGAATTTGAAGAACCAGTAGCGGATGGAACTTCGGCATACTGTCTAATTCTACATGATAAAATAGTTACTTACACACCGCTGACCGGAATTGTGAAGAATGTACTTTAAGAAGAATTGTATAACAACTGCAAATTTTTGAGGTTATAATTATCTGCTTTAATTTTTGAGGTTAGAATTTCATTTGTGAAAGACAAGTTGAAAACAAACAATTATGTAATTGTATAAATTTCAAGGATTTTACGAAAAATATAAAAGCGAGAAAATAATTAGTAGAAACTTCATTCTATCTTCAACCGTCGTATGGGAAACATCATTCGCAAGATGAATTCTACTAACGGAGAAGAAAATACACCTCTAATGGATGATAATAGTTCAGATATAGAAAAACAAGTTGAACGAGAAATGGACGAGTTCCTAAAATTCAACAAACATAAGAAGAGAGAAGAAGAAAAAGCTGAAAAAGAAGTAAAAAGGAAGAAGGTTGAAGTTAACATTACAACCAATATTTTAACAGAAGGATTTCTTCGGATTATCTACCCAATTTCTTCATGCATGACAAAAAGTATATCAGTTGGAATTTTAAAATCAATGGATTATTCACCAATTGTTATTTTAAATCATGGAAACAAAATGGTTACTTTCAGTGAAACTACTTGGGAATCTCTCATGAAACATTTACATCTTTTGGAGTGCTATTTAAGTAACAACACATTTGGAAGAAGAACAAGATTAAGTTTATTGGAATCAAATATTGAAGTTGATATAGTAAAACATCGTGGAGGACAAATTGTTCGCTTCAGAGATTTAACCACACATAATGTTAAATTATATTTCACTAAAGAAGAATTTTACACTTTAAGTTGTACTACCGGTCCCGTCACCAGATATTTGAAACAACTAATATTTTCAAGTGCAATAATTAAAGACTATCTAATTGATACATTGGACAAAAAACCTTTTGTTCCAATTTTATACGGTCCCGTGGATACTTCAATCTTTAATAGAATACCTCAAGAAGTTGAAATGTGGAGACAATTAAACAACTATCACACCAATTTTAATATTGATGAAGTGGCACAAGAAGTGAAAGAAGAAGAACAATCTTGTCTGTTATAAACATCGGCTCATTCAATTTTTAAGTCAGTTGTTAGTAAGACTTCATCATGAATAAACGGGTTTCGTTTTCTAATGCGCCACATATAATGGAAGTTAAAAGAGGTATAATTGAATTTCAAGCTTTTCGAGGAAATGATGGTAATTTTATTATTAAAGAATTAGTAATCTTGGACATGAACACATCAGTAGTTTATCATTATTTGTTTAAACCTCCAGTACCATTTAATAGACTAACAACTAAAGCGAAAGTTACAAACAAATGGTTGAACAAACATTTTCATAACTTAAGATGGGATGAAGGTTTCATTAATTATAACATGATGCCGCACATTATGAATCATTATTGCAAAGAGTTTAAAATTATCTACACAAGGGGATTGGAAAAAGCAAATTGGATACAATCATTTACAAGCAACGAACTTTGTATTTCATCAAAAAGTTTTAAACATCGAAGGTCACAGTGCGCTTTAAAGAATGCCTACCGCTTGAATAATTTCCTTCAACAAACTGGTGGGGGTAGTGTCGATTATAAAAGTGAGAGCGCTACCATGACACAGCATGAGTATTACTCAAACCTCCGAAGAGACAACATCTCCGACGGACATTCTTATTAACAAGAAGATTAACAACAACATCAATATGGCATCACAGAACTTACTTCAAAGTTTAGTTGATCAGTTCAACGCTCATTCTAAATCATCAATTCTACCTACGAAGAAATGTTCTGAACTAAAAGAAGAAAAACACTACATCATTCATACTATTAAGAAAATGGAAACTTCAGTAGGTGATGCTATAAATTGCACTTTGAGCGAGGCACCTTATACAATTGGTGATGAAGCAAAATTTCAGATCTTCTTACCAAAGCGCTTCATACAACTACTTCAAAATGAAGATCTTCGTATAATTCAACCCGGCGCACTCTATTTGGTATCACATGGACCCAGTGGAAACAACTCTACTGAACTTACAATTCATGTAACACCTACTACTGATTAATTTGTACATAACATTGTAAATATTTCTTTGTATTTGTTTTTTCAATAAATATGATATAAAACAAAAAAAAAAAATAAAAATAAAAAAAGCAACATATTGTAATGTCTTTGTACATTACAATATGTTGCTTTTTTTTTAAAAATTCCACGGGATGACCTTGACCCAATTCTGTATAATTATAAAAGGGGAAATGTACTTGCAAAATTCATCAGTCTACTGCTACCTTTCATACCGTACACATCTCGCTCTTAATCCCTGAATATAAAACTGCAACATGTCCCTAAAGGTCAAGTGTGCATCTTACGATACTAACACCATAACAACTTTTGAACAACTCGAAGATTTAACCAACGAAATGCGAGTTTTACTTACCGGTGGTTATCACTTAACTGTTGATGTTAGTGCTACTAATACAAGGATGTTCACTAAAACAAAATATTGCGATGATGAAATATTTATTTCTACACAACCTACAACTTCTTCATCGCCAACTGGTCAACATAACATCAAGTTCCAAAAGTATTACCAATGTTGAATAACTTTTGACAGACAAAGCTACAACTAAAGAATCACGTGATCAATGTGGGTTAATAAAAAGGATGTGATACTTGTATAAATAATCATTCGCTTCTTAGCTCTCACCACGACAAGACCTATTTAAGAAAATGTTGTACAGAATGATGATTCAACTTGATGGAAAAATCTATGGAAAAGATTACAACACTGTTGAACAAATGACTAAAGATATAGATGTATTAGCTAAAGAAGGATACCAAGCTAAATTAATTTTAAAATTTCCTGAAGTACATCCACTATCAATAGAAGAACTAGTTGCTATGGCTAAAGCTGAGAAAGATAAAAAGTCTGAAAAAAACAAAGAGAAACAAACTTCCTAAATTTTAATAATCCTTACACTTGTAAGGTATAATTTTTTAAAACTCCATTTGGATGACCTTGAAATTACCCCCACCACTTTTCACAGTACATAAAACTCGCTATTTAACACTATACACTCTTATTCTTTCACTGGACTCCGCAGCGTCAACATGGAAGAGCAAAAATACAAGTACAAACCTCGTTACTGTTGTGAACAACAATGTACAGATTTAGGGCCAATGATGGTGGATGGGTTAGCTTGTACTAAATGCGAATTCTTCGGATCTTGTTACTGCAAATGCAAAACAAAACAACTACCGCCACCGGAATTGCGAACTTTGAAACTTTACAAATCAAGATATTTTCATACATGTTGTCCTCAAAGATGTTTCAAATTTCACCCTCTCGAGCTTGCTCATTGTCAACGCACCAATTCTCATCAAGATGATTTTTGTACACATATGATAAAAAGATGTAAATACAGGTCAGATTGGTATTCCGATCCTGTAGAACCATCAAATGTGTAATTTCAGTTTTACACTCTTTTTTAAAACTTCATTTGGATGACCTTGAGATTTCCCCCACCACTAGTTCTAATTTTTATATAATATTAAATCATTCCACTTCCAACACTCTAACTAACAACATGGAAAACAAATTTATCAAGTTTGAACATATAATAACTGACAGGGAGGAGATGGAAGAATTGTTTCAAAACTTACTTTCTATCATTGACGAATATCCTATAAGATGGTTCAGAATTGTAGTTCAATATTTAAATCCTGGTGAATTGTTTTCTTCATCAAGTGAAGAGGATGAAACAACTACTTCGGTTCAAATAATTGAATTAAAAGACGAAGAAGAAGAACTAAACATTTTATTCAATCATAAGCTCAAGGTTCCCCATATAAAAGCCCCCTCCCTAGACAGCCCCCCTCCCTAGACGCCTGCTCAAGGTCACCATTATATAAGCCCCCTCCCTATGCGCCGATCCTCATTCCATCACCGACTCTCCAATAATGAACAACTCTCCATTGGCCCGAATGAATTCTAGTTTTGAAATAAACTCTAAAGAAGAGTTACAAGACATTTTTAATATTTTACAAGAACTTGTAGATAATTTTACAACCATCAAAATGAATTTGGAAATAACATACGATTGTCCTATTTGTGATAAGGTTGAAAGTTTGGACGAAGACAGTTTACTAAATCTAACTCCTGCACCATCTGACACTACTGATGGTAATAATGAAGAGCAACGTCTTTCCCCCACCACTTCTTTGTAATTCATCCTTCCCCCCACCACTTCTTTATTTAACTAACATTTCTCCCTTTCACTTCTCATTCCGTCTTCGACTTCTGAACTATCAACATCACTTGTTTTAAAATTTCAAACACTAACACAATCATGATGGATATGATGGATGAAGTTCCCTTCATAACTAGAATGGAAGAGGATAAATTGAAATTGGAAATTAAACGATTGGAAATGGTACGGGAAAACCAATTCGAAATGTTACGTTTGTTCAAGCTTTTCAAATACATCATCTGGGGACTCTGCGTTTACCTTCTCATCGTCGTTGGTGTTTGCATTTACAACTCTGTAGTTCATCACAAAAGTTCAACTTGTTTAAACTCTGCTGTTGCACATTAATTGTATGTTCACAAATAAAATTCAAAAGTTACTTCAACCTATCCCACTATCACCAACTAGTTCAACTTTCAACTATTTCTGGTGGTAGTTGGATAGGCTTTTTTAAAACTTACTCTGGATGACCTTGACATACTTTCCAAGCCCCAGTTATAACTGTTAAATTTCAGTTTTAAATTAACTCTTAATTCATGCCCAATTCTACTTCAAATTCAGGGCATATGCTCTCGCCATCTGCACCCCAGCATCTGACGCCATCTGCTCGAGCAGCTGCTCGGGCAGCTGGCACGACTTCCGGTCCAGAAGTAACCAAAACACACTACTTATGCCTAATAGCATGTTTTTGTTGCAGATTTACTAAACATTAATATTCGTGATTAACTTTTTAGTTCTAAAAGTACACCTAACCATTACTCATAGATGATTAAATAAAACTCAGACTTGTCAAGAATATTGAAACCTTGTGACAATAGCTGAACTATACCAGCCGTCACGAGAGAAGTCCGTTGAGCTGCAACCAATAGGAATTAAGCGCGGTGTTGCCACATTGAACGCCGGTTACCAATATAAACGTAAATCATTGAAGCGATCACCTGATTATAAAACTGTTCCTAATGTGTACATCCCGTGTTTTAAACATGTAGCCTATTGTACATTGAAAACAAGAAAGGTTCGCGCAGTTCATGTGTTCATGTTTGGACGACATCATGCATTTACAAAACTACAAATTGAAAACCAATATTGAGGGTGAATAGCTTGTCATAATTTGTCTTTTCTTTCATGTCTTGAGTTATATTGAAAACCTATGTGGGTATCTGTCGCAATAAGACAACTTTTTACAGTAGCGGCTCGTGGCCCGTGCGTTTGCACGAAGCGCCGCTCCCGGTGGCGGGACCGGGAAGCGAAAGTCAAAGGATGGTTGCTGCTTGAAAACCCAAATGAAAAGAAAAAACAGCAGTTTGATAATTAAAAGGATTATTTTATCACATTATTTATCTTGATGAGGCAATAGTGCAGATCAAGTGTCTTGTCTGATTTTGAAACCCTCGTCTAGATACGCGAAAGACCTCCCCCCTCCCATTTAAGACTTGAGCACCCTCCTAGATGGCCGGTGCCTTCATTTGGATGTAAATAAAAATGTGCCAAGAAGTGCCTACACTACTTGTGTTAAAGTTGCGTGCTCATTGGGGCGGTTCGGTACGGGCGGGAGGAAGGGCACGGCACCGGCGAATATCCTTCTTTACATCATCCTGAACATTCGCACGCTCCATGATAAGAGATTATCAAAGGGGAGTTAGCTAAGAAACGTCATGCGGCCAAAAAAAAAATATGGTCATAAGTTAAATTGTTTCAAAAGAAAGAATAAGATAAAAACAATACTTCCATCATGTTTGTAGGCCTATTATTCCGAGAGGATTCAAGTACTCTAAATGCCTAATAATGTTCAACTTTTGGTATTATCCATTAAAACTATCAACTTAAATATACCCATCTTTGTAAAGTCGTTTTCACGCAAGAACGACAATCCCGTGTCGCCGACTGGAGGGTACGCGCACCGCAGGTGGCCGTATACAGACGGCACGGCAGCTTGAAAACTTCCTAAAATTCACTCGCCCAACTTTTTGCAAGGCAGCGGAAGGTGCAGACCGTCAGGGAGTGTTTGTGGAGTACCGTACTGACCTAGTGCACTCCCATAAAATTCAATACTACTGACTTTTGAAATTTGCCTTAACACTGAGTAACTGTTTGTGCCGTGTCGCGCCCGTTGTTCACGTGACGCCTATATTCTGCCCTTAAACAATGCAAACAATCAAAAAATACAATAGACTTTGTCATATAGGCTTGCTTTCTGGTTGCTTACATTATTTTACTTGGACAGTATACCCTATAGTTTCATGATTTGAATGATCTTATTTCTACCGTGATTCATACCAACTAAAACTTCACTCAAATTTCTAGAAAGATAACAAATATGAACAAATAACAAGTGGTAGACCTACATAATTAGGAAATAAACAACTGCCGGCTTACTGAGCTAAATTACAGCTCGGGCCTAACAGTTAAAAATTATTTGACAGAATCAATAACGTAACAGGAACATTAAATAACACAATAACAGTAAAATAAAATAACAGTAACATAAAAAACAGAAACATAATTTTGTGGACTTGAATATTGTCGACTACTTGATCCTTTATTTATTATTTAACACAATGTAATGATGCTTGAATTCTTGGAATCAGAACATCGTTGCCGGACTTTCCGTGTTGTCTGCTCAGCCAAGGAGTGCCTCTCTCCTGTGCGGCGGCCCTGTTGTTGCTGTTCATTTTCCAACTGTTTATTACTGTCCGGAGATTTCCAATAACTGTTTAACTTTTCTGATATCTTAATCGGTTTTAGGGGGGAGTTTATCCAGTTAATGACTGGGGACTTTCGTTTTCTTGATTTTCCCGGCGTTGAAAAAGTTTGTGCTGGCGACTCTTCAAAAACTGACAATATTGCCTACTTATTTACTATGTTAACTGTCTTTTTTCACTAATCAAGCAATAGCACACTATTTTCCAGTTTGATTACAATTAACACACTCACGAAATGACAAAAAAGAGAGCGAGCTGTTAAAAAAAAAAAAAAAAAAAAAAAAAAACAATAAACGTTGTACACTATGTTCCGTTCTGCACTGTTAACCGTTTTCCTTTTTAATAGCAAGTGATGCGGGAGGTGTTTTTTGATCCATATTGAAACAACCACAAAATTTACTTTAAACGATTATGATAGATACTTAACATTCAACACTTACTCTTTAAAAAATAAGGGTTTTGAGATTGTATTTCGGATTGTTTACATATATTGTTTACATTTGGAAATGTTATTATTTACAACATGTGATTTATGCAATTAGGCTAGGTGAATAATGGCAACATCGCTTGAATCTCATTCGTTGGTCCAAAATCACGTGACTGCTAAGCCCCGCCCTCAACGGACTTCTCTCGTGACGGCTAGTGTAAATCCCATGCACCCCTGTACCCAACCTCTGTATTTCTTGTTCTACCCTTAAAAGACATGTACAACTTTTAATAATATATATATATATATATATATATAATCCAAATTAAAAATTAAAATTTGAATACCCAACCCAAGTAAAACAACTCATCGTCTGTCACTAATTTAGTCGCACCGCACCAGTGTAGATATGTTTATTTTTAAGTAGATATTAGGTCTACTTCATTAATCTTTTTTTCTTTAGATTTACCTTCTTACCTAAAAACATCCCCATTTATTGCGAATGTATACAGAACCAAATAAATAGAGGCATCCCATGTTAAAATATTTTGCCTCGAAAAACATAGGAAAATAAAGCGCTGATCTAGGATTACTTCCTATTGCCAAGTGATTCACTCTTTCTACCTTCTAAATTTCAAAATGAGCATATTTGTTTACAAAAAATAAAAACGATAACAAACACCTGCAAAATTGTTCTAGCCATCTAATTCTAATTCCATCTAACCAATCAGCATGATCCTCGAATAAAAATTATCAGTGTTTCGTTAGCAGCGTCCTCACGAGGACCCTACTTATTCAGATCTTTTACATTAGTACTGTCCCGTCTATACCCACATTATTTGGAAGATCAAGCAATTTATTAACCTTGTTGGTTTTAACTACATATTTATAAGAATTACACCTCTTTTGGTCATAACGTGTCATGAAAGCTAAATTGGGAACTAAAATTACTTTGCAATGATAAACAAAAATATTTTAAGATTTAAGGAACAAAACTCGTTCTGTAATACTAAGCATAAATTATTTTAATATTCATATTAAGAACCAAGAACTTAGTTGATTTTACTCGCTGTATTTTGGCTAGTGAAAGGTAAAAGGGTTGGACATAAATAAGTCTGTATTTAAAATTTTAAGTGTTGCAATCTGTGGTGAAAATGACAAACTATCTAATCCAGCTGATTAAAAAGCATAGATAAGATGATAGAATTAAATATTCCCATAAGATTAACATTAAATATTTCTTTTACTATGAGGCAGAGCCTTTTTGACGAACGTTGGTTTAGAGCATTTAAATTGTTTCTAATTGCACCACTTGACACTGATAAAAATTTTCATATCATTTACTAAAGCCCTTGTCGTGTGAAAAGAGATCAAATATTGGTATTTTAGCACAACTTGGCTACTTTGACGTACCATGGGACAAAGCCCTAGGGTCGCTGAGGCAATTTAAGTTGTGATGAACCTTTACACCACTCTTGTCTATAACAGGAAAAAAATTTAGACCATCACGTAAAGTCGTTGTCCCGTGAAAAGAGGACAAAATAGGGGCCATGAGCGTTACAGACACAGTGAATGACAGACAGAGAGAGAGAGAGAGACAGACAGAGGGAAAGAAATTTAGATGACGCCGATTTTGGATTCTGTGGTACATAAAAAGTAAAAATAACCAAAAATTTCAAGATTCTAAACAATGTACAGACAAAACTCTAATTTTATTAATATAGATTTATCTATAAAATACATTAGACTATTTTAAGGCGTTGTTTTATAGTTTATTTTTCCATTGAGAAAGTAATTTTGGCATTATTTCTGAAGGTAAATTCAGATTTGATTGGTCATTTTTTTTTAGTTTATCATGTAGCGTTTAAAAAGCATTATTTTTACTTAAAACGGAGGTTTGTTAAAAATGACGTCATTTTTCCAAGAGGGGGGGGGGTCAGAAAAATTATGATGGTAGGATGATTTTAGGGAGGGGGGTCCAAAAAAAGCCAAAAAGCGATGACGTAATTTATGGACGGCCCCTTGTCTAAAGAAGCGAATAATAGGGGGCGACCAGCTCATGTTCGAGGATCTTGAGGATCTTCGACTCGTCAAGAACAAGTCGCTTCGGCTCTTGGTCAGGAAATGCGGCATGGATTAGAGGTCGGGATCTAATTTACAACGGGTGACTCCAAGCACATCTGGAGTCTTGTGCATATGGATGCTGGAAAAACGGTTCAAACCCCTTGGAACTGCAGTAGGAGCATCAAGGGTAACTCTCCAAGCATATTCCCTTCCTCGGCCGCTGAAAAGACGCCTCATGCCGCAAGATGAGCTGGTGTCAAAAAATATGGCATGTCTAAACATTTAAAACACTACAGAGACAAACCAAGACATGGTGGACCAACTACATACTGGTGGAGAGTCCCCGATTCGATGCGTGACAGCATCACGAGCAGTATGAGCAGTGAGATTAGTCCGTTTATGATCTTCAGTTCTGTAACGAACAGTGGTAGAACGTGGAAGTGGTTTCATAAGGGGGCGGGGGAAATGTTCTCCAGTTTGAGAACATTCGTTTTGCTTGGAGAAGTGGCGAAGGGTTACAAGATCTGGCCCACCCTCCCCGTCCTCCTAGCGCCCTGTGAAAGGCCAGTTATTAGTTAGATCATCCTGGACACTTGCACAGCTGAGGTGGTCTGCGTGAGTCCGACCACTAGAGAGGATGTATCCCTCCTGTTGGGGAAAGGCTCCGTGGTTGGGGTGTTCAACGCGGGTTTCGAGGCGACGGTCTGGGAGACGAGAAATGTCGTCCCAGAAAAAACGAGTCTCTGTTGAGGTGAGGGATCTCGACTATCTCATTGAGACATCTGAGATCGCCAAAGGTTTAAAGGGTTTTCGGTGACCCCAGTGAGACTCGAAAAGTCTCCTTATCCGATTAAAAAAGTGATAATTGGAGATGGCGGCCTTCGATCTTTCTGGCGAAGAGGCTACCGGATTCTCAAACTTGGCCATCTGAGAATGGAATTTCTCGGAGCGTTTGAGGTTCATAGTTCCTAGGTGCTTCAAATACTTGGACTATGGGCACTGCCACTGTGAGTATTCTGGAAAGGATCGGTCTACTACAAATGGGACAGGACACGACATAAAATTGTGACAAACTATGCTTCCTCCCTGTCTGTGGTAAACTCAAGTCAGAGGGTGCAGCCACAGCAGTCAACTATGTCGTTCGTCTGAGGATTGCCGCGTTTTAGGCTCGCCTAGGAAACAAATCGAGCAGCAACCTCTGAAAAACGAAGGTTTAAAAGAAGAAGACTAGAAATAGCCCTGTCTTATATGAATTTGTCTTTTATGAAGGGCACAACGTTGATCTAACACGTGGCTCCCCCTGAAGTAATGTGACAAATTGTTCCAGGGGGAATGAAGCCTGGAAAAGGTGTGAGTTTAGTGGATATGGCCCACACATGTCCCACACAACTTCCGTAAAAAAGATTACCACCTGCTTCTTATAACATGATTTGTTAGAGGTGCAATCCTTCCTTAAAAGGTGTTAAACACGAGCCTACTCGACTTTTTGTACCGAAGTAATAAGAATATTAAAATTCATTCCGAACCCTGAAATAATTCGATTTAAAAACCAGCGTTAAGTTGCACCTCACGAACGGCTCGTCCGGTCGCGGATTTGCATTTCTTGCGTTTAATGAGATTTGAGTTTGAGTATCGACTTCTGTAATCAGCATCTGCCGTTGCCACCACCTGCCCTTCGTGGGGGGGGAGGGGGTAGTCCCTGTAGAAAAATCTTGAATAGTTACGTTGGGCATAAAACCCATCTTGGACTGCTGACTATTGCAATTTCGTTTGGAAGACGTCTTGTGACTCCTCTAAAAAACTATAAAACAAGTAAACAATTAAAATAAATATTGGGATTCAAATTTATACTTATAATAGAATAAATACAGTAAAGAAAACGAATTTGTTGCGTTAGTAAAACTAACTATTAAATAAAGAAACATTGTTTCTGTTAGTGTTTATAGAGGCTAGTTTTATGGCATTGTAATTGGGTTTTCTACTTTTTGCCTCTCTTACAGAAAATGCCTATCAAATAAGATATAATAGTAATGTAAGTCTGAATAAAAATTGCTTCAACACATCTACTCTCTATAAAGTTAAGATTTTCTGGGTTTTTGTTAGGATATTGCACATTAAGAATATTGTGCAATAACATAACATGCATTTCTTAGTGAATGTGTTTAAAATTTGAAACCAATTATCAAATTACTTCTGACAAGACTGTATCATTGTATAAAGGTGTAGAAATTTTCTAGGGATATATTTTACCTTAATCTGTCAAGCAGATAAGAGTACGTTATACCAATGTATCCAGAACCGAAAAAGTAAAGACATCCCATGCAAAAAAAATGTTTAGTTTTTTCCCGGAAAACCAGAGTAAAATAGAGCGCTGATGCTAGGACTACTTCTCCTTTTTGTCACAGGTTATACGACTTTTGGAAAGAACACTGTACTGTATTTCATTTTCTTGTTTCGGACTTTGTTTTTCAAACCAGTTTTCTCAATTTGCTTTTCATTGCTAATCATTTATTGCTCTACTACCTAAAAAGTTTAAACATATGAAAATATAACTCTCTTGATTAAAAAGTAACTCAATTTAAAAGATGTTTTATTTAATGGTGTAATTTATTATCAGTCATACATAATGTACTAGGGCTTTGAATAAAACTTTTAGCTACAAGATTATTTTTGTAATAAATATGAAAAATACAATTGAAACAGCAGAATAATGAGGCATGTTTCTAGTGGTTTTGGGGTTTGTAGTGTGGGAAGACGTTTAATACGTATTCACTGGTTCGTATTACTTACTTTTAGTCATTATGTAAATTAATCTTCATGCGGAAAACATTGTTCCCCATTTTCCTTTTTTCAAAATTAGCCATGCAAAAGTTGTATAACTATAAAACCATGCCTCTTCTACACCCTATTTCCTCGCCATTACCTCGCCACTTACCAGGATGAAGGCAGGGGTCCGGCAAGACGGCGGGGCTGCATGACACGTTATCGGCCCGCCTTCACCGCTCGCTGACGTTGCCCATTACGCCGGCCGAACCTCTCATTTTTCATTCGTTTTTCAAGGGGACAATCTGC
The DNA here is from genome assembly GCA_030545055.2 of Neoaliturus tenellus. NCBI lineage: Eukaryota > Metazoa > Arthropoda > Insecta > Hemiptera > Cicadellidae > Neoaliturus > Neoaliturus tenellus. The sequence goes on along the minus strand of CM061533.1, from coordinate 255,866,399 downwards.
TGACGCCAAACGGCCGGACGCCTTTACCTCGAGGGGTAACAGTTTTATTAAACGCGTTTTGCCAATTCAATATGTGCAGGACAAATGGGCTGGTGATCGACAACAGGCGGTGCTCGGTCCGGTCCGGTGAGGTCCGTATAACCGGGGGACAGTAATATTTAGGGGCTTACTAACAGTACAGGGTGTTTCTTTAGAAAAGAAACTCATAAATACTATGTTCTACTTTCTTTCTTAAATTTCTGGAAACCTCAATTTAAAGTGGCTCTTAATATTCAACTTGATATTAATTTTTTTTTTTAATTCGTCTCACGTTCTTCAATATTTTGTCAGTTATTTGCATCGTCTTTCTTTACTTATAACCTGAGGAAATAATTCAGAAAGCTTAAATCCGGAGATTTTGGATGACGATACAATCATCTTACTGTTAGTTTGTTGCCATACTCATTAATTGGTAGAAGAATGCACCCTATGAGATGTCTAGGTTGAAGCCCTCTATAATAACCTTTAGGAATGAGACAAAATGTAAGGTGTATAACAAAATAACTAAAAAAAGTATTAAAGAACTCTAGGCATCACAACAATGATAGAATAAACAAAAGTCCCTTTGAGATAGGAGTTCAGATACTCACTTAGAAGAATAGGGCATTTTATAAACAAAATATCAGTATAATCGTGTAAATTGTCTTAATAAATGCGAATAACAATGAAATCTATCATAAATATGTGTTATGCTTGCAAATTTTTCAGATAAAATGCATAAGAAAAAATTTCAAAAAATTCAAATTGAGATATTTTTTAATGGCAATGACTATAATATCACATGTTCAAACCTTTAAGCTCTGATATAGCTATTAAGCTGAATAATACTTAAGTTTCAAGAAAATGTGTTGGAAAACGGCGTTTAAAACAGAAGAATACCATACCATGTTTTGCTAAAAGCCGACTGCGCTACTAGCTCAAATGTAAAGAAGACACTTAAGGGTCAAATACCCTACTACTAAAGGGTACAATTAAATAGTGAATTACTGGATTTATCATCAGCTTCGTTATAGCTATTATTTTGAATTTGGAGTAACGGAAACGGGATATAATTAACGTATGTGATATTATAACATCTCAATTTAACCTAAAATAAAATGTAGTAAACATCTTTCAAGCAAAAAATATCTACTTAACATACAGTAATACATAAAAAACATTTCTTTTACACTCATTTTTTAAATTTATCGTATTGTATTACAAGCTTTTTACAATGCATATTGGAAATTATGATTCGATATTAAATGTTAAATTTATAATTAATTTAACTGTAGGTCTATAACCTATTGAAATAAGTTGTTGCATCCGATACCATGTCCTTGTTGGGGCTTTAATCTATATATATATATATATATATATATATATATATATATATATATATATATATATATATATATATAAGGGGTTTTTTGTCTTGAGAACTCCTCCCACAATTTTCAACCGATTTTCAAGTTTTTGGTGTCGTTGGATAGGGCTTGGTCTGTAGTTGTTTCCGCAAAAAACTGATGGGAGTCGGACTGATAATAAAGGCGCTATCCACCATTGAAATATCAAAATTTCCCATTTAAATAGCATTGTGATTGAATAAAGCATTTTGAACATCTGTTAATAATCAGCTGTAAATACGTGTAAGTAGTGGAAAAGTAAGGCTTTTGGGCCAGTTCAAGGTCACCCGAGCGATGACGTCATCGATGACGTCATCGAGGTCAATGACCTCATCGATGACGTCATCGATTGCATCATCGATGACGTCATCACCAATGACGTCACTTCCATTACGTCACACCCATGACGTCACAGAAATGACGTGCTGATGACGTCATCACCCCTTACGTCACCAAGATGACGTCATCGATGTCACAAAGGTCGAGGTCACGCTGAAACCTAAAATTTTTTGGCACCTTTGCTGTTCCTCACACTACGCTCCGAGTTTCAGTCAGGTTACCGTGACCTTGACGACTTGGAGCGAAATTAGACGAGAAACAGCAAAAGTGCTGAGGAAACTTGAAGTTTCCAACGTGACTCTGCCTAAACCGTCATGTGACACCGCTCGGGTGACCTTGAACTAGCCCAGCTGCCTTACTTTAGACCAGTACTACAACCGCGATGTGCACCCTACGACAGACACCGAGCGACTGACTGTCCGGCCCCGCGCACTCTAGGTATATGGGAAGTGGTGGGGGAAATCTCAAGGTCATCCAAATTGGGTTTTAAAAAAATAAGAAACTCTAAACCTCATGCTCCTCTTCTTCCCTTTCCACCTCATTTGTAGTATATATGGTTGACGATGGTAAATTTGACAAATACTCCAGTGATTGTTGATCGTCTTGCTGCAGTATAACTTCAGACCAATCATAATCTAAAGTGACCTTGAGCTTTATTCCCGGGTTGTCGAGGAGAATAGACTTCATCCAATCGCAGATGGTTTCTAAATAATGCACGTTGTCGATTGTCAATTTCCAATTCGTATTGGGTACATCTTCGGTGGAAGACATGGCATTGCAAGCAGGTGTGTCCGCCATGGTTGTTGGAGGAGGAATGATGCTTGGTGCAGCGAGCAATGGTGGTATTACAGAGTAGTGGGGGAAATTTCAAGGTCATCCAAATGGAGTTTTTTAAAAAAAGGAAACTTTTTCTATTTACTTATAACATAACCACTTAAAACTAAAAGGATTGGGATCAACAGTACGTTTAATCACCATATTCGTTATATTCTTCCTGTTTCTCAGTTTTCACCTCCGCCCGGATAGTACCTCCACTCTTTAGCTCCTTTTCGGCTTCTTCTAGTTGCTGGGTAATCGCCATCTGACATTGAAGTTCAAAATCATCACGCGGCACAGATCCGCAAATATCCATCTGAGCCAACCAGAGCTGCCTGAGGTTCTTTTCCTTTTCCTCGACAGCTTCGACGGCTGCATGTAATTCCTTTTCTGTAATAGAGGAGTCCCACAATTGTTGATCATCGGTTTTGTTGACAACCTCCTTTTCAGACTCCTTGTACAAATTGTTCAGCTCCTGCTGAGTCTTAATGGTTACCTCCTCGTAACTAGCACAACTTACATTGAGAGACATCTTGATGTTGTACGGTTGACCGTTGGAGTTGAAATGAGGCTGAGGCACAGCGCTTGGGGGTACTATGAAAAAGTGGTGGGGGAAGTTTCAAGGTCATCCAAATTGTGTTTTAAAAAATCCTATCTTGTTACTGAGCACATATGTCAGTAACAAGATAGGTGTTTTATTCTCTTTTACATCTTTAATATAACAAATAAATAAACATATTCTACAATGGTAAGAAGAAGGAAGACAACTGCTAGTCAGCTGAAATAATCCAAAGTCTGGCTCGCTTCAGTCTTCATGGACGCCGGTGATGAAGTCGCTGGAGAAGAGTAATGTTCAGACTCTTCTTTTGGGTGTCGGAGATTGCGTATATTGCAAGCGTAGACTTGCACATTTATACGGTAGCCTCGCGCCACCATCAGCTGCAACTCCTTGTACAAGTCGTTCAGCTCCTGCTGAGTCTTAATGGTTACCTCCTCATAACTAGCACAACTTACATTGAGAGACATCTTGATGTTGTACGGTTGACCGTCGGAGTTGAAATGAAGCTGAGGCACAGCGCTTGGGGGTACTATAAAAAGTGGTGGGGGTGTTTGCATCGAAGCAGGTTTAACCTTTAGCTTGGTGGTGGGGGTAACTGTGAAATGCAAAGGTCAAAGGTCAAGGTCACCCGCGAAGTTTAAAAAAAATGCAACATATCAATATGTGACAAACTTCACATATTGATATGTTGCATTTTTTGTCTTTTATGGTTTATTTATTTATAAAACATTACAATAACATATGTACAACAGTAAAATTAAAATCTAACACTGCTGCTTGTCGGCGATGTGGATGGTCAACTCGGTGGAATTGCTACCCGTGCAACCGTGGGAAACCAGGTAGAGACAGCCGGGTTGGATGGAGCGCAGATCCTCGTTCTGGAGGAGATGGACGAACCGTTTCGGCAGGTAGACTTGGAACTTGGGCTCATCCCCCGGAGTGAACGGTGCCTCGCTAAGACTGCAGCAAATGGCCTCTCCAACTGAAGTCTCCATCTTCTTCATGGCGTGGATAATGTAGTGCTTCTCGTCTTTAAGTTCGGAACACTTCTTGACGGGTAGTATGGTAGATTTGGAGTGAGCATTGAACTGCTCAACCAAAGTTTGCAGGAACTGGTGAGATGCCATGGTTGAGTTAAAGATTGTCTTCTTCTTCGTCTTCTTGCTGGGAGATGTTGTCGTCTCGGAATCTCGAGTAATACTCATGCCAGGTCCCGGTCTGCTCCTCACTTATATAACCCCCGTCACCCCCACCACTCCCCACTTCCCCACTTTGAAGGTAAGATGCGAGTTTATAGGCGTTTTTTAAAGCGCAATGTCTATCTTTTTCATGTTCTGGACTTTTAGTACAAATACAAACATTTTCCATCGTATACTTGTAGTTTTTATCCAAGTCCACATCATTAACCGGAACATGAGTAAATTCTTCGATCCATCTCTTCTTTTCCAGTCCTTTTGTATAAATATTGGTAAACCTGTTTGAAAACTGATGCATGATGTTATATAAGTCCGTGTAACTTGCAAAACCATCATACCAATCGATATGATGGAAATATTTTGAAATCCACCTGTTGGTAGTAGCGGCTTTGCTAGTTAATGATGAATAAGAACATGGTGGTTTGAACAAAAATGTATATGGAACACTTGTATTGATATCGAAAAACACAAGTTCTTTTATGATAAATCTATCATCATTACCCCGAAACGCTTGGAACTCAATTATACCAGGTTTGGACTTTACTTGTTCTTCTTCCTTGTCCATTGCGAAGATCACCCGTCTGCTCATGACGAAGTCCAAAGGTCAACTGATTTCCACACCACGGTAGGTACGACTTTTATACCTGGCCGTACAGTTGTTGGCGCGTTGGTGTATATTTAACGTGGGCACCGTCCCCGGTAGGCCTAACCCCACAAAGTGTTTGATATTGTTTTAAAAACCAACCATTGTCATCTAAGTTTCCATCTTTACATTCTCCTTGTTTTCATTTTCATCACTAACACTTGATTCTTCTCCTCCTTCTTCCTCTTCTTCCTGTTTTACTGATTTCTTATGTAGTTGAGCGTATTTTTCCAACTGTCTCCACATTTGTACTTCATGAGGAACCCTATTAAATATAGAAGTATCCACAGGTCCGTACAATATAGGTGCGTCCGGTTGTTTGTCCAAAGTGTCTTCCAAATAATCTTTAATAATAGAACTTGAAAACACTAGTTGTCTCAAGTATCTTGTTATTGGTTCAGTTGCACAGGTTAGAATAAAAAACTCTTCTCGATTAAGTTGAATCTTGTTATCATGTCTTGTTGTGTCTCTAAACCGCAATTGATGGTCACCACGATTCTTTATAATACCAATTTCCACATTTGAATCCAAAAGTCCTACTCTTGTCTTTCTTCCATACATGTTACTAGTTAAATAGCATTCTAGCAGATGCAAGTGCTTCATAAAAGATTCCCAAGCACTATCGGTGAACAAAATCATTTTGGGTCCATGAGTCAAAATTACAGTAGGTGAATAATTCGTCGATTTCATAACACCGATTAAAACACTTTTGTCCAAACTGGATGAGATTGGATAAAATATTCGCAAGAATACCTCACTCAATATGTTAGGAGAAATATTATCTTCAGTATCCCTTTTCTTCTTCTGTGCATTCTTTCTTCTTTTACCTTTTTCCTCAACATTATTACTGCCGTGGAGTTGTCCGCAAGCGTTGTGTTCATCTCCCTCCGGTTGACCTTGAAGATCTAAAAAGTCGGATATCTCCTTCTCAATATCTACTACATTTTCTTGTGTACCACTAGGAGAAGCCATATTGAATAAGATGCTACCCATACAAGAACAGGCAACAAACTGATGAGGAGCGACCTGAACACTCTGCTTTTATACTCGCGGAATGCATTGGAATGTAACAAAACCGGTTTTTTACAATACATTTTTAACAATTCCAGTTAAAGGTGTGTATGTTACGATTTTATCATGTAGAATTAAACAGTATGCAGTTGTATTAGCCGATATAGGCGCGTTGAATTCCATTTCTATTTTTATATCTACACTTGATGATTTTACCGATTCATTTTGTTTAGAACAATCGATTACAACTATAGGGTAACCATCTAAGTATTTTTCTGGTGATAGTAAAGGTGCATTCGTTTTACCATAATATGAACTTTGGAATCTTGCATACATATCGTACAATATGCTGTACTTTTTATTAGCGAATGACACATTTAAATTATCGTATGGAAAAAATTGTGAATTTAAATAAACTTTAATATTTTTCAAGTTGCAATGATCAAATTGGCCTGCATGTTTGGTGATGGTGTCTCTTCTGCCTGTTTGTAAACCAAATATAATATACCTGGCTCGTTCCACATAATTAGATGTTTTAACTGTCCAAGTGTGTCGATCCGTAGTTGGCAAGCTGGGATGTTCATGAAATTCCCAACTTCTAAAAGGAATTACAATATCACGATCAGCCTTTAACTTTCTTAATAGTAGCATTCTATGCTCGTCAGCTAATTTTACATGTGGAACTCTCCATACAATTTTGTCTAGTGTTAATTTCCATTCTAAAGTTGCATCTGTTGTACCGTCTGGAGCTTTAATAATATCTTTATCGTTTGAAGATCTCAACAAAACTAATTCTTGTTTAACGTTTAATATTATTTTCCTATAATCTTCAGCAAAACCAAGCAACAAACGTAACGGAATATGAAAATCAAAATTTCCATTTGTATCTGGAGTGATTGTGTCTTTTGCAGGTAAAACCCATCCTGCAGGTTGTATTAAATTGGTTTCATTAGGTGATATAGATGTTAATCCCTTTAAAGTTGTTGCAATACCTACTTTTTTAGTAGAATCAACTGTTACACCTGATATTTCATATCTAATTTCATCAAACAGGAAAGCCATGGGATTATTTATAAATGGAACTGTTGTACCAGTAGTAGTACCGTCCTTTTTAGTAACTTTTCCTTCAATATACAAGTAACTTTCACATGGTAGTGTGTAAATGTCTTGATTTTGTATGGGAATACGAATTTCATCGTTATTGTTTAATTTTGATGAAGTGTAAGGGTTGTGGGTGTGATATTCTTTTTCCCATAGGGTTTCGTCGAATGTTGGACCCTGAGCTATATCCAGTATATCCATTTTCGGTTACTTTTAATCCAATTCTCTCTAAGAAACGAATGTTCTCGCGTGTTAACTCCTCCACAGCTGAAGAGCTACTAATGCGGATTCCCGTAGGTTGTTCGCTTTTAAATGTTAAACCCATGGTTTTGTATTAAAGTGTTGATTTTAAATGTAATCTAACCGTAATAGGCTCTTCTCGGAAATCTATCAAGTTACCGTCTTGATCCAATACGTTCAACACGATGTCTGAAATGAAAGTGGTGTTCAAAGGTAGATATACCAGGTTTTGCGGCTTTTCAACAATTTTAAATCCAGGTGGTACACTGGGGTAAAAAGTATGTATTATATGAGTATTTGCTCCATCTCTGTAAGCTCCTTGTATAATATTACAAGTTATGTCTATACTATTGACTTTTAATATTGTTACAGTTTGTTTACCGGAATGTGTTTTATTTGGTTCTAAAATCGCTCCATCTTTGGGAAATCCTAATAAATCACCAATTGAGTCTGACTTACTGAAATCTATATAATATTTTGAAGTAAGCTCAGCTTTCATTGTATTGTTATTACCTTTTAGCGTTATATTGTCTTTTCCCATTTTATTTTGCAAAAATTCATTAATATGATCAATTTCATAAGAACCTGTGGGTAGAGTGCAAACTTCCAAGTCTGTAAACTTCCCACTGGCATCTTTTCCTTTATAATAATGTAATAAGTTATTTTTACCTTCCGTAACATTGGGAATAGAGTTGTAAGTTGTAAAATCCAACAGTGCTGCCTCCCAAAATCTTCCTTTTTGCAAGCGTAACGCTGGAAAAAGGATACTTCGTAAAGTGGACGATTTTCCTGTTAATGATACCGTATAGGAAGACATCTCAATAGTGACTGATACTTTTAGCTAGGAATTCCAAACATAAATGGGCGCATATTGAAGTATTATCAGGTTGTTCTCTTTTATAGTTGTAATATATGTTTTTAGCAGATTTAAAGTAATGTTCAAGTTCTTTAGGTGGTGGCAAATTTCCAAAACTATCAAAATAATATACATTACTATTTAGTTTCTTATAACACACCCAATGGGTGCCGGACCCTTCAGTATTATCCAAATTTACGATTCCAGTCTCATTTTTCCATATTTTCTTTGGTAAACTGTCTTTCATAAATACTCCGCGGAAAAATGGTATTTTTAAACAGGAAATATATTTAAATAATTCAACATTAGTCAACGCTTTATGTGGTATAACCAATTGATTTCTTTTATTTAATATGCACGATACGGTCTTAGGTATAGACCAGCCCCGTTTTTTACCATTGACCATATTGTCGGTTTTTTATTATTTTTCCTCGGAGAACGTCTTTTTAGTCTAATATTACCACCATGTTTTCTCTTGGTTGATCCTTTTTTATTCTTACCCCTCCTTTTTCCACCTCCTACCGCTGTTTTAGCCTTCATACCTGCTGTTACCGCTAAAGCTGCTGCTTTTTCCGCAATACTAGCGTCACTAGACTTTACTCGTTGCCAAGCTATATTCGCTAGCTTTTTATCAGCGATTGACCTATTTTTTGAATCGGTAAACGTGGAATATGCGATATCGTGTTCTTTACAAGCCTGATCTAACTTATTTATGCCTGGATCACCTCTTTCCAGTCGTTTTTTCAATTTAGTTCCTGGTCCGCAATACTGATAACCTCCCGGTATGTGAAATTCGTATGGTAAAGCGTCTATTGCTCTGTTTACGATAGATCCTACTGGAATACGATTTAAAGCTTTACTTAACAGAGAAACCGCTGTGGACGTGATACCGCCTCCTTTCCGTATAGTGTCTCGATATGGACTGGTGTAATGAAACGCCATGATTGTCTTTTATATTCGAAAAGCGTAACCCATGTGTTACCTCTATGACAGGTTGCACATAAATGATGTAATATATGGTGTTATTTAATTAAATATCAAAATCACCCCAATCTGATGATCTAAACTTTTGTGTGTTATGATTAAAAAAATATTTATAAAGAATTTCTTGTTTAATCCATGTATTTCTCATTTTTTCGTTAATAGGTTTATGTTGTCCTGCTGCAATATAATTATGCATATCAAATAATAAATTACCTATTACTTTAACAAGAAAATTAACAGTTACAGCGTTATTGGCATAATCAGGGTCTGCAACATTTGTTAATCGTTTGTTATCACAATTCCACCATTTTTTTCCAGTTGGCTCTAATTGTATTATCTGTTCATAAGTAACAGCATCACCAGGCTTTTCACCAATACCTAAATTTGTCAATAACTTTCCTTTACCATCCCAAACATAATTGTTTTCTTCAAGCAAAGTAAACTTTTTATTTCCTTGTACAAATACATCTCCTTGACGTGTTACTACTTGGTTTTGTTTCACAAAACCGGAGGTTTCTTGTTTTAAAGTTTCCTTCATTTGACCCACCGTTGCACCATCTGATGGTGCAAAACCATCTTTTACATTCGCTAAACAATTACCAAGACAGTCAATAACTCCTACATCACGTGTAATACAATGATCTTTGATGTATTTTAAATTTACAGCATCATTTTCATTTTTTGGATAACCTATATCGTTAATAACAAATTTATAAAAAGAAAACCCATCTTTTGTCTTTTCAGGTATTATAGAATGTAAATAGCGTCTATTTATGCTGTCTTTTTCATCTACAGGGTCTGCTACGTTAGATATACGTCGATTTTCAGCATTATACGTTTTTCCATCGAATTTTAACGTATTTTTCAATTCCGATGATAAATAACCTCTGTTTATTGCATCAGCGTTTTGATTTGGCTTACCGACGTTGGAAATTCTATGATTACCCGCGTTATATGTGTTTTTGTCTAGTTTCAGTGTTGGTAATATCTCTTTTTTTAATACTTTTAAATTTATTGCATCATTTTCATCTGTGGGATCATTAATGTTTTTTAACCGTTTATTACTAATATCATAATCTCCATCAGGTGTTTGTGGTAAGCCAGCACCTCTTTTTAAAGTATTAAAGTAATATAATCCATCCGAGGAATATCGTCCGAACTTGTCAACACTCATGGTGCAACTGAATAACATTCTAGAGTGTAACCCATTTTTATAATATTAGTCTCGATTTCTAACCCATATCAGTTTTTATACAAATTCTTAGTCTTTATCAGTTACATTTTCATCGCTCCCGGGACATTTAAAATATTTAAAATTTCCACTAACTAATGCTCCGTCTGATTCATTTCGAAACACATGATTTTTATGAATAAATTGTTCACCAGACAATTTTCTAAATCCGCTAAATGAATTTGGATCTGCAATTAATATATTTTGATAATCATTTACATCCATTAATTTAAATCTTTGCTTATTATAAATAAACTCTTTATTTGCACTGTCATATTGTAATGTTTGTCCTACAGTTGCAGCATCATTTGGATCTCTTCCATTATGCAAGTATTTTATTACTTTATTTTTACATGTAAAAAATCTAAAAGAATGATCTGGATCTAGATGTACGGTTTGTGATAAAGCAGCTGCATCATGTTTTTCATAACCCCATCCCATATTTGATAACCCTTTACCCATGCAATCCCAAGCATTATTTTTGTATGTTAATAAATTAAATTTTTCATTACCTTGAACAAATTCATCCCCTTGCTTTGATACTACTTGATCTTGTTTTACAAAAGAGGTTGTTTCTTGTTTTAAGGTTTCCATCATTTGACCCACTGTTGCACCATCTGATGGTGCCGAACCATCTTTAACATTCGCTAAACAATTACCTAGACAATCAATAACTCCTACATCACGTGTAATACAATGATCTTTTATATATTTTAAATTTACAGCATCATTTTCATTTTTCGGATAACCTATATCGTTAATAACAAATTTATAAAAAGAAAAACCATCTTTTGTCTTTTCAGGTATTAATGAATGTAAATAGCGTCTATTTACGCTGTCTTTTGCATCTTTAGGATCATCTACGTTGGATATACGTTTATTTTCAGCAGTATACGTTTTTCCATTGAATTTTAGCGTATTTTTTAATTCTGATGATAAATAACCTTTGTTTATTGCATCAGCGTTTTGATTTGGCTTACCAACATTGACAATTCTATGATTACCTGCGTCATATGTGTTTTTCTGTAGTCTTAATGTTGGTGATATATTTTCTTTTAATACTTTTAAATTTATTGCATCGTTTTCATCTGTGGGATCTTTTATGTTTTTTAACCTTTTATTAGTTATATCATAATCTCCATCAGGTGTTTGTGGTAAACCAGCACCTCTTTTTAAATTATTTGCGTAATATAACCCATCCGAGGAGTAACGTCCGAACTTGTCGACACTCATGGTGCAACTGAATAGTAATCTAGGGAGTAACGCATTTTTATGAGATTACCCCACGGTTTCGGAGTTCATCCACTAAAGCCACCCATTCGTTTTCCAATCCAGTATGACCCGCTTCTTTAGCTTCATGTATTAGTTTCATTCTATCCACCAATTTATTGATATTATTGTAATAAATCACATTTGTGTTATATAGTTTCTTCATTAAACCTGTACCTGTAACAGATTTGTTTCTTTTTCTTGGTTCTGGAGCACTTATATCCAAAGTGGATGACACAAACCTTCGTTTTACAGGTTTTCTTGGCATTATCGGCATTGGTTGTCTTCTCGTTGTTGGTATTAACTTGGATACAAATACTCTATATTTTAAAGACCTAGATCTAAAAACTGGCTGGTCAGCTAAATACTTCCTCCTGTATGCATTGGTGTGTTCCAAAATCTGTTTATATGCTTCCATATCTTCTTCTTTAACTAACAATTCTAAAGGCTTTTTTTCAAATAATAATTCAAATAATCCTCTTGTGCCCTTATATCTTTGATTACCAACAATAATATTATCATCTTCATCAATGTTTACCGGGCTATTACCAACCATTAAACCTTCTTCTGTTAATCTTACTCCATAACTATGGTAGTTTTTATTAGGATTTATTCCAGCTAACATTTTTATCATGTATTTCCTTCCTAAAGGTCCTTTGTTATGAATGTTTTCACCCAACAAGCTTATGTTTGACGGACCTTCCCTTGCTTCTTCTTCTTTTTCCTCTTCACTAGCAGTTGATACATCTTCATGTCCTCTTTTAGCTTTTACTTCATATAATTCTCTTATACCACTATAGTCTGGTGATTCTAGCTCTCTTTCAGGTTCTTCACCGGTAAAACCACTATATGTAGAGGATTCCAGGTCTTCATCACTAAAATCTTCTGATTTTATATTTTCTCTTTCAAACTTTGTAATAGGTGCAATTGCATCTCCTTCCAAAACGGGTTTAGCAAATTTTTTGTTTAATTGTTTCAAGGGTTCAGTAATAGGTTTAAAAGTAGATTCAAGAAATTTCTCCCTTTCGCTAATACCTAATTTTAATGCTCTGTTTTTATCCCGAATAGAATCACTAAGTGATTTTATTTCCTTTATTAACTTTTCTTGGTTAACCATGTTTGTAGCAAGACGTGTTGTACAACAATGAATGTTTTACATCATGATCAGTGTATTAGTATAAATTTATCAAATCCTATCCTGTATCGACCATTGTTTAGCGGTTGTTCCTTTATAATTGTTAAAAACCCATACTTTTCAGCCCAAGCCTTTCCACACAACTCTTTAAATCGTTCGAATGGCATATCCGCACTTACATGGTCATAATATATGTGTTTTAGGTTGGTTTCATCCTGTTTAAATACAATTAACATGTTTGCATTGTCTCTAATGAGCTGTTTCGGTATTTTGCTGTAAGTTTGACCAATATAAATGCTATCTATGTTGTTATGTCGACCCATGGCGAAGTAATTCCTTATTGTATTTTGATTTTCACAAGATACATCGTCAAATATGAATACTGAGAATGGTTTAGCCTCTTGCGGTTGCATGACACTCTCGCTCGCGTTAAATTTAAAATATTTAACTTCAGGTACATTATTGAGTATTTGTTCCAATAACTGATATTTTGGTTGTTGTAGTGACTTTGAAAATACATATAAATTATTAAAACGTAAGCCTTTAGGGTTTGTAATCAAATTGAATACTACATTTGTTTTTCCACAATTGGAAGGACCGGTAACCAGACAACTCACCGTGTTTGGTAACAAAACACCGTGTTTCCCAGTATTGAATTGAGAACCATCCACTGTGAGTTCATCTATATTATTAATAGTAAAATTGTCTTTTTGCGGTATTATCTCCATCCTTTGTAATGGTTCAACCCAAAATGATGCTCTATCATTATATTAGATCCTTTTTAGGTATCCAAGAATCTTCCGTCTTATTAAATCCTAACCATCTTACTTTAACCTTATCTTTTTTGCGTTGCAACACCTTTTCTACTAGATATACATCACCTACTGTTGATTTTAACATTTCATGTCCATAAAAACCTCCTTCAAGCAATTGTCCTTTATTATCTTTTAAAATGTAAGTTTCTGGTACTGTAGGTTGCACCTTAAATACGGTAAATACCTCATTTGTCCAGTTCGGAAGATATCTTTTACTGAATACACCTTTGTATTTGCTTATTCGCACTTTATCACCAACATTAAACCTTTTAGGCTTTAGTTTTTCAACTTTTGGTTTAGTATTCATTTTTATACGTTTTAATACAAGTTTTTCATTTTTATTAGTCACCTGGCTTGGTTTCATACCGATAGTTCTATGAAACTTGTTATTGTAATCGCTTATAAGTTTTGGTAACACATCAATCCATACGTGTGATCCTCTGTTGGAAAACATCTTATACATCGCACCTTTTAAAGTTCTGTTAAATCTTTCAATTATTGATGCTTTTACCTCTGAATTGGTTGAGTAATGGTTAATGTTGTGTTTTTTCATTAAATTTGCAAATTCCTTATTAAAATATTCTTTTCCATCATCAGTTTGTAAATGTTTTATAGTATGTTTGTCTCTTTGTATAGCTGTTTCCATTGCTTTTGTAACACTTTTGCCACTTTTATCTTTTAGTGGTAAAGCATCTGCCATTTTTGAAAAACAATTAATAATAGTCAATATGTATTTAAATCCTCTATTTTGTTTACTATAAGGAATCATTTCGATTAAATCCGCTTGATATAAATCATTTATTCCTTTTATCACTGTATTTCTTCGTGGAAACTTTCTTCTTGCAGGTTTATGAAGCTCGTTGACAATTTCTTGCTTCAAGTTCTTCATATTGCAGGTTTGAATGTTTCATGTATCACATGTATAATCACAATGAATGTTGTCTTAAATATTCACATCATTTATATAGGTCAAGGTCATCCAAACTTGTGTAAAAAAATGGGGAACACGGCGTTTGACTTGCCGTGTTCCCCATTTTTTTACGGAAGGAGAAAGGAATAAGGTCGAAGTTGTAGAAGGACGAAGAATAGGTTACTAGTCGATAGGGTTTAGAGAGTAGTGGCCAAAAGGAAGAGTGTGAATTTTATCCGGCATAATATGCCTTTTATCATCTCGAGCTGATAGTGCCCTTTTAACTTCAGTGACACTGTAGACCTCATGTTTAAAGCTTCTGATAGTGTTGAACGTTGCAGACATTGTAGAATCTTCAAACAAGCAGGTCTTGTAATGGTCAAACGTCACATGTTTCTTCAAGTACGATGTTTTGACTCCTTTTGCTTTCTTGACTGTCGGTGTGTTGTTCTCGTTGTACATTTTAAATGAATACAATTTTGCCATCAGTGCCACTATTTCTTCTAAAGGCATTCCATTTGCTTCATCTTTAAATTTTCCGATTACTTTTTTATTCTTTTCGTTGTAATTTGGATGGTTCTTCGGATAGTCAGAGAAGTCAAAATCGTCTTTGTATGGGAAACTCCTTAGGTCTTCATACATGTCCAAAGTCTTTATCCAGTAGATAAACGCGTCGGTATCCATGTATGCAACTCCAATGTTGTCTCTTCCGTAGTGTTTAACCATTTTGTTGTAATGGAAATCATACATTAAAGTTTTTCTTATATCCAAAATTGACATTCCAATGTATAACGGACGATCCATCACTATTGTTGTTTTCTTCATACTTACGGCAACTAGATCTTCGTTTATAATCATAGATGTTCCAAAATTTGGTTTTTGCACTAATTTTTCCAATTTCTTAGGATCACTTACTAATTTTACAATCTTGTGTTTTCTTTTGTTTTCTAAGGTCTTCCCGAAGATGGCGTTGTTCATCAATTTGTAAAAGTCCTTTTCAAATGCTGATGTTGCTGCTGCTCTTCTTGTAGTGTTGGAATCAATATATGGTTTCAACCAACAAGACTGGGTGAATTCAATTGCTCTATGAATTCTCACCACACGTAGACCCAATTCAAGAGCTTGTTGAACTACCCAGTAGTGAGCCACATACCGATCTTTATTCTCCAACGTCATCATCAATTTCGGCCATCTTCCTGTCGGTGAAACTTCAGTCTTGGCTAGGAGAGGCAAGTCGTAGTGATGGTCATGAAGGTGCTCCGGATATTCGAAATCACAGTCCAAAATATAGCCTTTTGGACCATTCTTTGGAATCTGTGAGATGTCACCGATGGTGGCCGGGTCGTTCCATTTGAAGTCAGCGTAGGGAAGCGGATTTGACATTGCCCAACCATAAAGGTTGTTTGCGTCAAAGTAACCAAGGTAGACCGATGGTTGTCTCTCATCGAAGCCTGGGATGTACTTGTTGTTAGCTTTGACATGACGTGTTACAGCTTGTGTCAAACCGCCCCGTACACCAGATTCTATCATGAGCACCATATCAATATCTGTTAGAAGTTCCAATCGACAGTTGGTTGACTTTAGCATAGCTTGCCATGCTAATCCTGGAGATGTGTACGAGTGTAGAGGGTCCAGTCCATAGGCGGAGAAGCAGGTGTTTCGAAATTCTTCCATCACATCGCACAGCAGAGTTACGTCCAATTTTATGTAAAAGTCGGAATATTCCCCTAAGGTTTGAATGTTTAGTTGGTTCCAAACATTACAAGCATGATTGTAGTCTTCAACGGAGATTTCACTTTCATTTAACTTGCTATTGAAGGCTTCAATCGGTGGCAGACTGGTTTCTTCGAATTTTTCTGCAGAAGTTATGTAATCATAGGGGAACACTCCTTTACGCATTACTAAGTCCAATTTATCTTCAGGTACAATTTTGCTGGTTTCTTTTAGATCTTCTCTTCTTAGGTTCTCAGACAATTTGCTCAAACTAGATGACATAAATCTATAAGAGTCTACGAAGCGAAGTTTAATTTTACCTACTGTTTTTGAGAAACTGATGTACTTCTCCAATGTTTCAGCTAATACTTCAATTTTTCCATCATCTCGTCCTAACTCTGGGATAATGAAGTGAGAGTCATAGCCGCTAAGATTGTGTAACACGACAGGGATAAAGTTTGGCAGTTTGTAATTTATATTGCATGAATTACAAGCAGCTCCTCTGTATAACCCTGTCAGGTGATCGTGATCTCTTACTTTTTGATTTTCTTCACTGAAGCTCTTCTTGCATAAATAACATCTTGTTGCCGAATTGCATTCTTCTTGTTGATTTTGGTTCAAAGGTTCCATAGGTACAACATTACCGTATAAGCGTTGCGCCTTTTCAGCAATGTCGTACAACTGGTCTACAAAATACTTAGCGGCTTCTTCACCACGGTAGAGTATTGGAGTGGATGTTAAGCCATAGTCTTGCAATTGTTCTTCAGGTAAAGTAGATTTCACCAATAAGCAAAAACTGTTAGGTTGATGCAATTGATATTTGGTTCTTCTAGTTACTTCACCATCCGGAAGTTCCTGTGGCACTAACGTGGATTCAAAGTCAGCGTAGATAACTAGTGGAATCCGGTATTGGTGAACTGTTTTATTGAACTGGACAAATGCTCTAGATGGTGGTGGCAGACTAATCTTCACTTCATAGTTGTCATTACAAAGACGTTGGTGTTCTGACAACCACTCTGATCCTCCACGTCTCAAGTCTTTATTTGTGAAACAAAAGCATCTCTTACACACTGTTACTCTAATTTTATTTTTAGTCACTTGTCGTCCAACCAAAGTTTCAAAGTTCTTGATGTAAACATAATGTGATATTTCACCTTTGGTCAATAGCAGTAAATCCGTATGATTTTGACGTTCAGTCTTTGTAACTCGTAACGGGTATACGTTATTTGATTCGTCTAAACCAAACACATTAACTGAAACTCCTGGGTTTTTTCTTTCAAATTTAGCAACATCATTAAGACTAACAGGATACGACATACCTTGGAAGTTATAGCGGTGTTGAACAGCTTCGTATGCTATGCTAGGTCTACAGGAATGGTCTTCCACATATTTTGCTAACATTGCATACCGGAAACATTCATTATCCTCATTTTTCACATTGATACATGATCTTGTATCTCGGATCACCTTTGGTAGAGGGATAAAGCTGCTTCCTCTCATACCATATCCATGCTTGTGAACCCTCACATCCATACCTTCAATTGATGATAGCGTCCAGCCGGATCCTCTTCCTTCATGTTCTTGAAGTTTCACTAGCAGTTCAACCAAACATTCTTCTAAAATTTCGTTGATATCAGATGTGGTTGTAAGGGTTCGGTTTTTAGCAATGAATGCTCTCGGTGAATTTTCACCATCGGTATTAGTAAACATAGCCTCCAACACCAATCCAAATTTAATAAAGTTCAATCTTGCCAATTCTTCCGTCAATGTTTTTACAACTAGTTTTTTAGCTTGAGTTATAAAATTTTCCAATTCTAATTGCACGTTATTAATTTTGAAATGAATTACAACTGGTCCTGGCAAGGCTGTAGTGCGCAGTTGTCTTATATCTTCCATATCCTCTTCTTGGGTACGCAGTTGTCTTACATCTTCTACTTCTTCCGTATCTTCTTCTTCCATTTTCTCTTCTTGAATAAATCCTCCAGCTGTAGATGGTCCAGCTCCGGCAAATTGAATAACACTTGGTCTTCTTCTTTGCATTAACTGTAAATAGCTAGCCCAGTCCTTCTGCTTATGGGGTTTTTCCAAAAACCGATCAATCGCATCCAAGTCTTCTTCACTTACTACAATCTCTTCTTTTCTGTCCTCTTCACGATGCAATTCTCGGTGTAACTGTAGATAGCTATCACAGTCGTCCATCTGCTTCTGGTAGTTTTCCAATAACCGATCAAACGCATCCAAGTCTTCTTCACTTACAACAATCTCTTCTTTTCTGTTCTCTTCATGATGCAATTCTCGGTGTAAAACAAAGATATCTTCATCTTGGAAAAACTCACCACAAATATCGCAAAGAGCCATTTCTTTACAGTTTGGCTTTGAGTGTGCACTCGGTGAATGTCCAAGCAATAATGAGCAGCGCGCTCAACCAGGTCCCTTTATACCCGAGGTTGAAGGGTGGGGGGAGGTGGCGTCATATACATCCGGTTTATCATTCATTTAATAAATTTGGCTTTTAAACACCCATTTTCAATATATTCTTCAACGGGCTTGATAAAGCAATGATGTTTGGTCTAAATCCACTACTTTTTACAAGTTTTTTCAAAGATGTCTGTTTGAGCAAGTTTATATGGGTCAAGGTCATTTGGAATTATTATTTTCAGCGGGGATAGAGCACTAAGCAGCATCAATTACTACAAAGTGCTCTATCCCCCGATCACATTTTTTGTTTTAATTTCTTACAAAGGTGAAATATCACCGGTATTACCTCCAGAATAGGAAGAATTCTGTTGCGATGGAGCGATGGAAGTGGTGTATCCAATCCAATTGGTTTACCATTTTTATACCCCCACGAACTATGCATTTATGTGGGTCAAGGTCGCGTAAAGATACCCTTTGAGCGGGGGATAAACCACTAAGCAGCATGCTAGTCCATTGCCGCAAAGTGATCTATCCCCCGCTCTGTTCTACAAAACCTCAATCAAGTCCAAGTTCAAGTCCTAGTTTAACACTTGGTTGGGTGAATTACATTAGTTTGATACTTATTTCTACCGTTACACTTGCTCCATTCTCAAAAAGATATAAATAATATAATCCTGGATACTGTTTTGTTTCACGTCCTGCATGTTCCTTAATAAAGTCAAAGGCCAATCTTTTTGAATATTCATTGTGAAACACTTCTCTCACACAAACAAGAATTTTTTCTTGCACCAATTTCAGTTGAACTGATGATAGTTTGCTTACATCATCCTTGTCTATCAGGGGTAGCTTGTAGGTGAAAGTATTTGGCGGTAGTTTTAGCGTTCTGTCAAGTAAACAACAAAATCTTGTATACAATTTCTTCTCATTGTCTGTAATACTATTAATACCAATCAGATTATAGTACGAAGGTTTGTAAGGTATACGACGAGACATTTTTGGTCACCGGTCTTCTTAAGAATGAGCTCCTGGACAGCCACTTCCAACGAAAGCTGGAGCGTGAATGAGAAGTGCGTGCAACCTGGCCGCCTTATATCCCCACCAGCCAAGGGCAACCCCACCCTGGGGGGGGGGGGTGGAGGTGGAGGTGTGGGGTGGAGGTGTGGGGTGGAGGTGTGGGGTGGAGGTGTAGGGGGGGGGGCGGAGGTGTATGGGGTGGAGGTGTAGGGGGTGGAGGTGGAGAAGGGGAGAGGGGGGCGGGGGCGGGGGCGGGGGGCGGGGGTGGGGGCGGGGGCGGGGGTGGAGGCGGGGGCGGAGGCGGGGGCGGGGGCGGGGGCGGGGGCGGGGGCGGGGGCGGAGGTGCAGTGTCAGTCTTTACTATATTTAGGTCGAGGTCACGTAAAACTTTAAAAAAATAAAGCCCCACCTGGGGCATTTAGGTTGCCATCGCTATAGTCTCTAAAGAGACCCAACTATGGACAACTACAGACTTGTGTGTTAGTAATGCCTACCCATTAAAGTTTAAAAGACAAAGTACTTTAATATATTTACTGTGTTAATAAAAACCTTACTGTTAAAGATTTTGAAAACTTTCATATATTTAGGTCAAGGTCACAGAAAACTTTTAAAAAAATTAAGCCCCACACCCCTATGGGGGTGTGGGGCACTTGGGTTGTCATCGCTGTAGCCTCCGAAGAGACCCAACTATGACAACAGGGCAACATCCAATGTCGTGTTCCCTTCGCCACGCGAGACTTGTAAACATTTACTGCATTGTCTTTTCAATAGCTAACAAAAGTTCATTTACATAATTTTGAGTTTCCAGGAGGAAACAAACTGAGGACACCCTAATGGCTTACGTCCTCGGTCCGAGTGCAGAGGCCGCCGCAACCTTTTGCATGCCAGCGTACAAACGGACATACTCCCACAACCCCAGCCGCAACCTGTTGCATGCCTGAGAGGAGCCTAACAATACTTCAAAGTAACTTTACTCCCGTAATCTTTAATATTTTTAATTTAGCAATGCAGTAAATTTTTTACAAGTCCTTTGTGGGTCAAGGCCACACGGACATTAACAAATTTCGGCCCCCGTACATCCATGGCGAACCACGAATGTTCGGGGGCCTTGGGGACTAAAAAACACAAATAGCTAACAAAGATTTATTTACATAATTTTGAGTTTCCAGAAGGGAAACTAACTGAGGACACCCTAGTGGCTTACGTCCTCGTCCGAGTGCAGAGGCCGCCGCAACCTTTTGCATGCCAGCGTACAAACGGACATGCTCCCAAATGCCATCCGCAACCTTTTGCATGCCTGGCAGGAGCCTAACAATTATGAAAAGTGGCTTTACACGGGGGCCTACTCCCGTTCCCTGTCGTTACAATTTAATTTGAGCTGTGAAAAACGCTCAAGGGGAAATGCTAAAACAAGCGTATACACTTTAGTTAAATATAACACACTTACAACACACAATTGAGCTCAACATGGTTAATGCTGGAACAAGCACATACACATTAAACACATATGACAAACAAGACAAACAAGACAGACAGGAGACATAGGGTACAAGTAAAACAATCTCATATAAAACACTTCCCAATACCCAAACGCAAGCGCAATATCTTAGAAATAATACAAGTCTTAAAGTTAGAGTAGACTTCGCTAAACAGTGAAGGCGCCTTTCAGTGTTTAGTGAGGCCTATGGCGGTCCGTCCCGATCGTTCACGTTCAACGCTCGGGAGCGGACTGCGAGCCGGCTGTGGCCGGGCCGCCTTATATCCCCACCGGTCTCCCCCGGCATGGGGCGGGGGTCCACCCCGGGGGCGGAGGTCCACCCCGGGGGGGGGGGGGGGTCCGCCCCCCAAAAAACGGAGACGGGGGCGGAGGGGGCGGGGGCGGGGGCGGGGGCGGAGGGGGCGGGGGCGGGGGGGGGGGTCCGCCCCCCAAAAAACGGAGACGGGGGCGGAGGGGGGGGGGCGGAGGGGGGCGGAGGGGGGCGGAGGGGGGGGGGGGGTCCGCCCCCCAAAAAACGGAGACGGGGGGCGGAGGGGGGGGGGGCGGAGGGGGGGGGGGTCCGCCCCCCAAAAAACGGAGACGGGGGGGGGGGGGGCCGCCCCTCAGGGGTGTTTCAAGGTTACCAACTACACTTTTACTCTAAGTCTGGTTCAAGGTCACCCACTACACTTCTACTCTAAGTGTTCGCAATACCCCCACCCTAATCGAGTCCCTAAGCTACGTGACGGCGCTCAGCCAGTATGTCTCAGGCTTGCATGCGGTAAGCATCGCTGCTCTTCGACTCTGTTCATGTAAGTGTTTTACAAGTTTTTGCCTCAAGGTCATTACACTTTAACTCTGGACTAACATGGCTTGGATTTTCTCTGATTTTACTCAAGGTCACTACACTTTAACTCTGGGATGATATCGACTTGTAGTATTTCAGTGTTTTGACTCAAGGTCATCACACTTTAACTCTAGCACGTCGGTTATCGTACCAGAGGTGCTCAATAACCTAACTTGTAATGTTTAGGGTGGCGTTTGCACGCCACGTGGTATCGCCATGAGTGTCCAGTCCAGATTTTAAGTTAGATTAATTTTACTGTGATCTTTTCCATTTCCAATTCGTTTTGCCAAAGAATAAGGTGTCGCTTTATAAAGTGGTATTTCTCTAAAGTTATAGGGGATTGCAGGGATACAATTAGTTTATTTAGGAGACTCTTCATCTTGGAGTTTAACACAATTTCCACTTTGACTTTGCTTCCTCGGCTCTCACAGCCTAAGCTGTACAGAAATGTTTATTCTAGTGCCAACTCGGGCCAAGAGAACAGTGTGTTGACTGTAGGACAGCTCATGGTCAAGTGATGTGTTACTCCAGCGTACAACCTCACCTTCCCCCACCACTATGACCTTCCCCCACTCCTGCTGTTTCCCCCACCTCTTTTCCCTTGACTCATGCGCTACAAGCAGTCTCTCAGTATTGTGCGGACTTTTGTGAGGGGAAGCCATGTCGCGGGACGCTTTAGGTAAGAAACTTAGCCGTGTTAAGACTTTATTAGTTGCTCACTGTCCACCACTCAAAGTCAAAAGGGTTTCGACTTTAGCTAAGTGGCGCAAACTGTTGCGCGGACACCCTAAGTTTTATACCAAACAGACTAATGTAAGTTTTACTGATAAAGATTTGTTTAGAATATTGGATGAAATGACTTTTCCTTGCAAAATTCAGTTAGTTACTCCCATTCCTGACAGTTTAGAGTCTTAGTCTCTCAAGCTGATATACCTAGAGTACACAGAGCCTGACAATCAGTCACTCGGTGGCTGTCGTGGGGTGCGCATCGGTGTCGGCGCTCCATTGTTAGGTTTTCTAGGTCATGGTAATGTCAAATTGTTGGTGTTGTGCTGGTTCAAGGTCACCTGAGGGATAACCGATTGCCCATTTAGGCAGAGTCATGTCAGAAACTCGAGTTTAACTTGGCACTTTTGCCGTTTCTCGTCGAAAAATTCGCTCCAAGTGGTCAAGGTCACGGGGACTCGGACTGAAACTCGGAGCGTAGTGCGAGAAACGGCAAAAAGTGCCAAAAAAATTTTAAGTTTCGGCGTGACCTTGACCTTAGTGGAGTCGGTGACGTCGTTTTGATGACGTAAGGGGTGATGACGTCATCAGCACGTCATTTCTGTGACGTCATGGGTGTGACGTCATCGAAATGACGTCATTAGTGATGACGTCATCGATTGCGTCATCGATGACGTCATCGATGACGTCATCGGTGAGGTCATTGACCTCGATGACGTCATCCCTCAGGTGACCCTTGAACTGGCCCAAAAGCCTTACTTTTCCACTACTCGTGTAGTTTCGGTGATTAAAGAGATTCACAATATTGTATTGGTCGGACGTCATTGATTTAGAGATAAAAGTAACATTCGTGTTGTATTGAAATAAATTGCTCGATTTCGAGCAACACGTATACTATAGTAGGATTCACGAAAATAGTCCGATGAGAGTCAGTACATTGTTGCCAAATTTATTTCTGAAACACATTTTTACTTTCTCCCCCTATACCATAGTATATGGAGAAAGTATTGTTTTCGTCAAAATTTTCGAATTTGAGTTGTTGGTGGATTTATCCATTTTGGTTCCCCCTGAGTCCAAAAAAGTGGTTTTCAAAGTGATGTCTGTGGTGTGTGGGTGTGTGTGTGTGTGTGTGTGTGTGTGTGTGGGTGTGTGTGTGTGTGTGTGTGTGTGTGTGTGTGTGTGTAGTGTGGTGTGTGTGTGTGTGTGTGTGTGTGTGTGTGTGTGTGTGTGTGTGTGTGTGTGTGTGTGTGTGTGTGTGTGTGTGTGTGTGTGTGTGTGTGTGTGTGTGTGTGTGTGTGTGTGTGTGTGTATGTGTGTCAGGATGTAAACAGAGCTAGAGGATGCCCTAATGGTCCGATTTTGGTGAAATTTGGTATGTAGGTCCAAACGCACGATAATTCCAGGCGTTTTTTTCATTTTTTTGAATTTTTGATTTTTAAGGGTAGTTTACCCCCAAAAACCCTCAAAAATCGTCAAAAATCCAAATTTCTCAAAAACGGCTCTAACGATTTTGATTAAAATTTTGTGGTTTGTTAAGCTTAAAATGGTGAATAAAATGACACCTCCCGCATCTCCAAGAAAATGCGCGTTCAAAAGTTATGGAGTAAAAAGTGTTTAAAAAATCAATTTTTTGAATTTTCAAAATAGTTGTTGTCCCGAAATAAATATTACTTATCACTATTAAATCAAGCTCAAAAAACTAAATAATCCAGTATTTTAAATTATTGCTCTACGTCAAGTGGTTGCGGAGAAAATTCAATTTTTCGTTTAGCGGTAAACGCAGTACGTTGTTAAAAGTCACAGACGCGCGTAGGGTCTCAAACGAGCGCTGCTCAGCTGGTAGCTATCCGACTGAGTCATCAAGACATTAATGTTTGGAGCTTTTAACACCTTTTTTTATGTTGTTGGGAGAAAGTATGTGTCAGTTAACTTTTTTTTTTTTTTTAACAAATTTATTTACTTTACAATCTGTTACAATAAAATTTGAACAATAAGTAAAGAATATGTTGAAAGTTTATGAAACTTAACATGAAAACATGAATTAGATGTTGATCTATGCCAACACTAATTAAACATTAAAACATAGTTATATAAACCTATTTTGTAAGTCCAGAATTGTAGCTCGTTTCAGCCTGTAGACACTTTCTGAATTGTCCAACAAGTTGAGGGCTAAATGATTTG
Organism: Neoaliturus tenellus; assembly: GCA_030545055.2. Lineage (NCBI taxonomy): Eukaryota > Metazoa > Arthropoda > Insecta > Hemiptera > Cicadellidae > Neoaliturus > Neoaliturus tenellus. The sequence goes on along the minus strand of CM061533.1, from coordinate 255,841,494 downwards.
GGGTGGTTTTCAAGTCGAATTATGTAATTTGTACTAATTTTAACGATTTCTTCCTTTACTGTCGGGATTTTTAAGTCTTTGTGTAGAGTTCTGTTGGATACAAACCAGGGTGCGTTGACAATTTTTTCTGAGTAATTTTTGATTGGTATCTTTGTAGAATTTCCAAGTTGGAGTTGCTTGCAGAGCCCAAAGCTGTGCGCCATATGTCCAAACTGGTTTTAAAATTGCCTTGTACAATAGTAATTTGTTGTTCATACTAAGTTTTGATTTAGATTCTAGAAGCCAATTCAGTTTGATTGTTTTTAAATTTAATTGCTTCCTTTTTGACCAAATATGTGTTTTCCAAGTCAATTTGATGTCTAAATGTAAGCCTAAATATTTAACTTCGTACCTGAGGCAATTGGGTGTTATTAATAAGTACTGGAGGACAATGACTTTTATTCAGAGTAAAAGTAATATGGGTAGACTTATTTTCATTAATTTTGATTCTCCATGTTTTAAACCAATCCCATCATTAAGGCTAAGCTTCGCTGAAGATTTACTGAGGCTTGAAGTGATCAATATGGACCGATAAAACCGCCGTGTCGTCTGCAAATGTAGCAATCGTTGTATGATCATTTTCCGGGATATCAGCAGTGTACAAAACGTAGAGAAACGGTCCAAGGACACTTCCTTGAGGAATTGCCTGAGTCAATTGGTTGCAGATCACTGAAAACACCTTCAAATTTAATTTGAAAGGTCCTGTTTGAAAGGTATGATTTTAAAACTGGGAATAGAGAATGAGGCAACATTTTTTTTAATTTTGTATAGTAAGCCAGAATGCCATACTTTGTCGAAAGCTTGGCTTACATCTAGAAATGCAGCTGAGCAATATTTTTTATTCTCCAAGCATTGTCGTACAGTGTCAACTACTCTGTGAACTTGTTCAACTGTGCCATGTTTTTGCCTAAATCCAAACTGATGGCTTGGCACTATCTGGCTTTCATCAGTTAAATCATGTATTCTGTTCAACAAAAGTTTTTCAAATAATTTCGAAATTATTGGCAATAAGCTAATTGGTCTGTATGAGGTAAGTTGATTAAGGGGTTTTCCAGGTTTAGGTATGACAATTAGTTGAGCTAGCTTAAACTGTGAAGGTACGTAACCAAGTTTAATAATTGAATTAAATAATAAAGCTAAAAAAATTATACCTTTTCTTGGCAGCTCTTTCAGGATTTTCCCTGCAATTAAATCAAACCCGGGAGATTTTTTCGGATTAATGTTATCATTTATCGCCGAACGAACTTCAGATGGAGTGAAATTTTGTATCGGGAAGTCTAGTTGCATCGGAGAGTCCAAATAATCTTGTATTTCCTCGCCATTGTTGACCACTGCATCGTTTGGTTTAAAAACATCACAGAAATATTCGGCAAATGCTTCACATTTTTCTTCATGACTTTTTGCCCAGCTGCCATCGGATTTCAAAATTGGCGGAATACAAACAGTTGGTCGTTTCATTCTTTTCGTAACTTTCCAGAGTGCATAATCTGTATCCTCATGAGGTGTCAGTGACTGAGTATAATATTCAAACCACTGATTTTTCAAAGTATTTAGCGACCTTTTCAAATTTCGTGCGGCTCTATTGAAATTTGTTTTGTCATTTGGATCTCTGCTATTTTGCCAGATTCTTCTTAGCCTCCTTTTTTCTGCAACTTTTTTCTTTATGTGGTTCGGGTAGTGTTGTCCATTATTGTCAGTACTTTGAGGCGGGAGAAAGGGTGTAGACATTTTGGCCGCGTTTTTTAGACATTCAGTAAAATAGTCAACAGCACTTTCTATATTTTCAATATTTTTGAGTGGCACTTTTAGGCTTAAATTTTTATTAATATTCGTTCTAAACATATTCCAATCGGTATTTTTGTTGTATAAAAATTCCCTAGGTGGCTTGAGAAACACTTGACTGCTTACACTTAACATGACAGGTGAATGATCAGACGGTAAGTCAAGGCAAGATTTTATATCAAGGTAATTCCGGTTGACAACATGAATGAGGCAAAATTTTTTTAATTTTGTAT